>CM068713.1:10818194-11418194 GCA_035079005.1 Fraxinus americana | reverse complement strand
GATTTCACAAACATGCAAGAACTAAAGAATCAACCACAGATTACATAAAGAGTTCATTAACAATGTATATGCATACACCGACAGAAACATGAACATGTGAGTACCTCTATGCATACAAGCTGACGCGTGTAAGAAGATTTAGCTCTTGTTTAGTCCTCATTACTTTAATAAACTAATATTACACGCAAACCCAAAATTTTGACTTATTTTTTATCAACACATTCTCAAACAAATCGCTGTCCTAAAATGGTTTTTGGCAAAAAAAAACAGGGGTTCAAACATGCTCTTATTTGCTTAACTACAGTGCATCTGATCAAAAAGCAAATTTCCCCAATTATTTGGGTTGAAATCTTGCTCCCAGACATGCTCTAAATTCCGTACGACTTTATCTATTTCCACTGAAGAAAATGTAAATTTCATGCAAACATTTGTCAGAAAACTTGTACCTTGCTTAATTGTTGCTTGTATTTCATGCCAATTAAAAATTTGATACACACCAGCAATAGTACTTCACGATTTACTCAAGTACAAGGAAAAACATGTATACTTAGGAAAAACAGTGGACCATATTTTGCGGCCTGGTCATGTAGCGCATAATGAGTCTGAACTAAACATGCCATGAACGATCCGTGCGCAATCAAAGTTTGGACAAAATATTCCATTAGCGCAATTCTTAGCAGAGATCTATTATAATACTAAGAGAGAAAATATTGCAAACCCAATGATTTGCACACAGTGTAACTTTGGCATAGATCTCCAAATATTCCATAAAATTTAAAGCGACTGAAATTTAAATGGCTCAATGACAGTACAAATTACAAAGCTCAGTATAAGTCTTACCCAAATTGGTTCATGAATCAAATCTAGACACACGTCTTCCAGATCCACGAACCTTAGCAAAGATCCATGATAACACTTAACAAATACACCAGAATCACAATTTTCTACAATACTACCCAAAAATAAATGAAAATGAACAACAAATCACGAGATCCAACTAATAACATATCAGTGCCATAGCATATAGATTAACATATAATCACAGCAAATGGGAAACAAAGGGTTAATTGCACCTTGGAGGCAGTCACAGTTCTCAGCTTCCTTTCTTACAACATCAAGAACCGAATCAATGAGCTCAGCACCCTCGGTATAATGCCCTTTAGCCCAGTTATTCCCAGCACCGGACTGTCCAAAGACGAAGTTATCCGGTCGGAAGATCTGGCCAACTGGGCCGGATCTGATGCTGTCCATGACACCAGGTTCAAGATCCATGAGCACGGCTCGAGGAACAAACCGGCCGCAGCTGGCCTCATTGTAGTAGACATTGACCCGCTCCAGTTGCAGATCTGAGTCTCCCTGGTAACGGCCCGTTGGATCTATGCCGTGTTCAGCGCATACTACTTCCCAGAACTTGGCACCAATTTGGTTGCCGCATTGGCCACCCTGAATGTGCAGAATTTCACGCATTTTAGGGAGTGAGCGTGTTTTGTGGGGTTGAGTGGGTTAGGGTTTGAGTGAATGTAGAGGAAAGGGGGAAGGGCAATATATGGGAGTGGGAGGAGGGAAGTTGAAATTTTTTGAAATTGGGTTCTGATTGTGTAGGATAGGGAATATGTAGATACTGTATGAATGGGTACGTGGCATGTAATAGTTGGCTGATCTATATATTTTAGCCTCTATTTCATCTATATTATTATCTCATTAAAATGAAAAATATGACTGTTATCCATCGCGTCAACATTTAAATTCAAATTTTCTATCTCTTATATAGGCCTTAATAACGACTATATTTTTCATTCTGATTCTATAATAATTTGGCTTAGCATCCAATTATAATCATCTTAGCTCTTGTAGTGGACATTTTTTTTTAAAAAAACATTGTTTTAAATAGTAATTTTTTTTGATAATATGTAGAATGTGGTTAAAAACATAAAACTAGTTGTATAAACATGATTGACAATCGTGTGTTGTCAAAATTCAAGTTTTTGATGTAAAAAATAATTTTTAAAATTGATGAACGTGATACTATCAAGTAGGATGTTGGTAATCAAAATTGTACATGTAGCATAATCAGGTTAAAAATAGTATAATATTTTATTGTGTAAATGAGTGGTTGGAAATGAGTTTTGAAATAATGATAGACAACATCAATTACTTTTGTGTCAATTTCAAAATTAAATTTTAAAATAAAAAATAAGGACCTGTTTATTTTTTATTCTCAACATCTACAGTAAATCAATTCTCATTTTCAACCACACATTCTTCAATAAAATAATATTTTCCATCACATCAATAATTTTTTTTTCTTTTTCAACCACACACTTCCTATCATATCACTATTTAAAAATCAATTCTTCCCCCAAAAATTCTTACCAAACAAGCACTAAATACGTCCATGATTGTTATAAAATTTCTTTAAGGGTGTGTTTGATTGTAAGTATGAAATTTGAATGGAAAAAAAATAAATTCTAGAACTTATTTACATGAAAATAATTAATTAAATGTGTTCGATTAGTTTAATTTTCAACCTAAAAAATATTATACTTGTCCATCTTTTATTGGTAGGTAGATGGGAGAGTGTGTGAATTATTTTGAAAATAAAATCTTACTCTCTTGAAGAAAAAATTTTCTTGTTTTTGAGAAAAATATGGTTATGTGGTCAAAAGTAGGATAATATTTTATATAGACAAAAATCAATCAAACAACACAAAAGTAAAAAATTGGATAGAAAAATACATTTTTCATAGAAAATATTGGCAATCAAATGCACCATAAATTCATTTTTCCACAAAATTAATTTTTAAAAATATATTCTTTCAATAAAATAAATTTATATGTGAATCAATAAGTTTTCTTTATTTTTAATCACGTATTCTTAAAAAAAAAATTCACAGAATTTATCATTAAAAAATCTATATGCTTATATGCCCTTTTTTAATAATCTTTTAAGGCACTCTTTTTTTGTATGTAAAAAAGTATCCATTTTTTTTTTTATGTTTGTGGAAATTAGATCCAATCTTACAAATCTTAAAGTTAGTGCCCTTGTTTGATATCCATTTTTTTCTCATTTTCATTCTCTCTTTTTTTTTTTCTCTTTTTTCATTTCAACCACACATTCAATCAATAAAATAATATTATACGTAAACCCAAAAATTCTCATTACTTTTTAACCACACATTCTTCCATCAATCACTATTCCAAATCAAATTTTTCTCCAAAATGAGTGTCAAATAAGGGCATAATATGACAAAAGATGAAATATCGTGCATTTGCAGTTTAGTCATTAATTGGATCAATTGTAAAAATTAAATAAAATTTAAATCAAAATCAACAATTAATTTTAACCACACGTTTCATGGACACCATAAATTTTTAATCTCACATTACATCAACTTTTATGAAAATCTATTAAAGTCTTTAAACCAAACATGGGCTTAATTTGCATTTGCAATTTCTATTTGGTACTCATTTTTTAAAAATTTATTATCAACTACATATTTTATACCTAAACTTTTCGGTCACACGTTTCAATAACTTTTACTATTAAAATCTACAAAAAAATTAATTTTTAACTAAACCAAATAGAGGCTTAATTTTAAAATCAAGTGCCACTTCCCCGAAACAATTTCCCCGTACTCCACTTTCCTTATCTATAGCATACGAATAATTCCTGAAGTACAGGAATATTTTTACAGATTTTTCACAGAATTTCAAATTTTCTCTCACATGAATTGGTCCCACATGATTAAAATATTGGCAAAAATCTCTCCCCCACCCACCTATGGTGTGAGTGGTGTGGCAGGTACAAGCCTGTACCTGTAGCACTGCTCATAGCATACACCGTTCCTCGACTTCCTTTCTTGATGAACATCCCCATCTCCACCACCTCTAGAGACTCGACGTCGATGTTGTCGCTCATGGTCAACGCCCAACTCATACAACAACAATCTAAGAGAGGAAACCCAAATGAAGATGACAATGGGACGATGTGGTGGCAAGTCGATTAAGAAGAAATGTGTGCGACAATAGTTAACTGCACTTGCAATCGAACTCACAGTGATGCAATAATGGGGTTTTAATTTATCTCTACTTTATTTTTGAAATTGGTGATTTATGGTGGCGATTTTTGGCTTTCTTTGTCAGTTAGTGGTGATTTTTGGTTGAAGGTAATGATGGTTGTTGGTTTGGAATGGGGGTGACGACAACATCAATGGTGGTGGGTCGTGGAGATGGTGCATGAGATAATAAGTTATATTTTTAAAAAAATACACATGGTCAACTAAATGAATAACACCATGTAAGTTACAATTTAGAAGAAACCCGTATGCTCTATAAGTAAGTTAACAGTAAATAAACACAGTGTAAGTTACGATGTTGTAACTTATTAAGGGCTTGTTTGGTAACGCTAAAAATTCAATTAAAATTGAAAATATAGTCGTTATTGGATCCCACCCGTCTAATAAAAGTCAACAATAACGACTAGTTTTTCAATTTTAATCCGATTTTAATCTCTACCAAACACACTCTAAAAGATTACACATAAGTAAGAAACATAAAATTACATACACATCGAAAATATGGTAGGAAAAAAAATACATTAACGGTAACAAAAAATAAAAGATTTGATGCTACCCTTGATTTTTGGAAATAGTTTTACTCGATTTTTGTAATGTTACAACAATTAGCATCCATTTGGTAGAATTTATAAATGGACAAACTTCATTTTTAATTACATATTTTCCCCATCTATCATTCATTTTTATTTGTTTATAAATTAAATTGGATATAATTTTTTTTCCAAACAGAAGCTTATCAATTCACCTGATTTTTCAACTTAGTCCCCCAAATATATATATTTGTATGGTTATCACGAATAATTTGTTTGTTCGAGTACACAGATGTGTATTTAATACTTAGCTATAAAAAGTTTAGGATCAACCCCGTGTAAAAAATTTGGTTCTTCGTCGAATTTTACATATGTGCAAGTAATGTTCCTAAACTTTAAATCATATTTGATTAGTCCTTCAATTCAACCTTGCCCAATTCCTTTAACTAGTTGAACACATCATCGAGAAGCTAAGTTTTTTTTTTTTAATCCTTCAGATGAACCACTAAAAAATCTTTAGCATTCAAAAGGAAAGAAATCGAGAGAGAGAGAGAGAGAGAGAGAGGCGTGTAGATTTTGCGTCCCGACTCATCAACTTGATAGAAGGTTGAGTAGCGCATCAAGTGACTGACTACGAAACTCGTCAACTTGACCCCCTAATAAATTCAATTTTTAATAAAATGTATAGTAGATATTTTGTAAATATTCAAATAAAAAGATTTATATTTCAATAATAAATCCAAAATAATCTGAAACATATACGACAAGTTAATGAGTAACGTATCGTTCAATTTAACCCAACACATATTTCGTAAATTGGCGACCATTGGATTCTTGATGCAGCCTTTTGTGAAAGACAAAGAATATCCGCTGATTTTTTACTTGCGTTTTACTCATTATGATCATTTACCTCTGTTTGATAAACATTAAAAATAGTTTTTTGGGAAAAATAAGTTTTGGAACAGTGATAATTTTGATAATCTATGGTTAAAAAATAGGGAAAATTTCGTATTTACGTGCAAAATGTTTTATTGCGTGAATGTATGATTAAAAATAAATTTGAGAAAAAAAAAATTGAAAAAAATGAATGACAAATAAGGACTTAACCGCTGCTCGTGGTATCCCATCACATATCGCAAGTTGGGCAGCAATAAAGGATAGAGAGTTTCCATCACAAAGCCTTGGGAGCAAAGCAAAACATAGTTAAATTATCCCCCAGCCGTCTTTCGATGCTAAGGGACAAGGCCTTTCCTTCTTAAAATTCGTTTGATAATGACTACATCTTAAATTATTCTTAGTCACGTACTATTTCTTAAATTATTATATATATCTTGAATTGAAATAGGATGGAATAGAAACTAGAAAGCACATAAATGTGCCATTTTTTTATTTTTTTGTGGGAATAATCTTGTGAAATTTTAATAATCGAGCTATGTTGGATAATTTCAACATATATGGGGCCACACGTTGTATATTAAAATGTGTGGTGCTATTATTTACCGGATATTAGTCAATTAAAGTGATCCATTAAAAATGAATTTTGACTAATGGGTATTGGGTTTCATGGAATTAAAGTGTAGAGACCGACTGTCTGTTTTAGATTGATGAGGGACCGATTTGAAATAAATGAAAGATAATGACCATTCATTATCTTATGATTATATAGGGTCATGGTCCCTAATTTGTTGTGTTCTTCTAGATTTTCTGCATCCCCATCAACAGAGATCGAAATTGAAAAGAATATTACAAATCAAATTGGAAGATCATAACCCATTCAGATAAAGAATCAGAAAGCTATGTATCAAGGTATGTTTATGTTTCCGCTCTTTTCATTCTTATTAATTTCAACATGGATGGTTATATTTGAGAATTAAGGATTTGATTATTATTTTGATCGATAATCTTATTATGTTTTTTACAACAAGCTATCCTCACCCTAATCGATTAGGGATATATTTAACACGACATATACAAAGGTCTCCAAATATTCACAGACGTCCAACTTAAAATTTTATTAGTTAAATAATACCAAAACTCAAGTTATTTACTTCAAAATATTGATTTAGAGTTTCAAAACTCGGCTGTAGACATCTGATGTGATATTGTTTATCATTCTTAAATTATTACATAGTTTAATTATAGTGTTGGAATTTAATGTTCTATCATTAGTTATAATTTATTTGATCTTATTTTTAAAAATTGATCTTGATTTTTGGATATTTAAGTTATCTATTAGTTTTTAAATTTATATTTTTTATCCTTGAATTGCATTTTATATTCAATTCGAGAGTGCTGATTAATTTTACTTTCTTTCATCTTAGTTATATGTGATTATAGAGTCATAGACTTGTAATATTTTATGATTGTTGTATATCCAAAACATTTCCTTTACCACTTAGAAAAATCCAAACCCGATTGTTTGATAGAAGGAAGAAGAAGATGGACACTGAAGAGAGGAGAGAAAAATTGTACGTGTATATATTCTAGTTGATCGAAACGAAGGCAACATGTGCATTTAAACACAAGCCCCCATAACTTCATCATCCAGCCGTCCAAATTGCCACATTTAACAATCTCAGTTAAAGTGCAACGATAGTATAAGTCGTCACTTCAGCTAACATGGTCTAAATCATCATATGGTCGAGTCTTGGATCGATAACAGATTTGACCACACTCGTTGCACTAGATTAGCTCCTCAGCATACCCAACATGGACATGTTTAGAGACTTGTAGTCATTTGGTTACGAGAGAAGAGATTTTACATTTTTACATCTTTATCTTTAACATGTCTCCTAAAACTTACTTTGTGTACATTTTTAGTATATTTTGTCTGTATTTTAATATTCCAAATAGCTAGTAGATGCTTCTTTCGAGGCTTGGCAAAACATGGTCTAATTGGGCACTCTTAGTCTTGATCACTGACTGATCAAACTTGTGAAGCAGTAATTTTTAGTATTATGTTGTATGTTTTTCGGAGTTCATAAAATAATTTTATTGGTGCAAGTAGCATTATTGTATTTTATTTTAGTCCAATGGAAAACAAACAAGGATACTTACAAAAATACCCTTAAAATTAAGGATGTTTTGAAAAATCATATGAAATGTTTTTAGGAAGTAAAAAATAATGTGTAAAATGAAAATGTGACACAACGTCACCTTTTTTATAAAAATTATCACTTTTTTTTTTTTAAAGTGACACAAATTCAAAAAAAGTAACAAAACTAGAACAAAAGTGACACTCTCTCTAAAAGTTATAGAAACTCAAAAAAGTGATACAAACTCAAAAAAGTGACAAATATCAAAATAGCACCATCCATTTGTGCAGCACCAATAATCATGTTCTTAAAATAATCAGCACGTCCAAACCAATTCACATGTTGATTATGTTAGGAAAATATAACATATTATTTCATTTTTTTATATTCTTAAAAATTGACAAAACTTAAAAGGTGAAAAAAAAAAACTTAAAAAATGAAAAAATTCAAAAAAGTGCAAATTTTAAAAAAGTGACGAATTTAAAAAAGTGACACAAATTAAAAGAAGTTATACAGATTAAAAAAGTGACAGACAATAAAAAAAAAGTGACACATTCAAAAAGTGACAAATTCAAAAAAGTGACGATTTTTTTTTTTTTAAATGACAATCTATTGACGAAATTCACAGGCTTCCTCATTATGTAACAATTGAAGTCGAGTTTTTCCTTGCAAAAACATTGGGCTGACTCTCAATATCCTCATCTTCTTCATCAATTCCATCCTCATGAATCAATCTTCCGTCGAATTCCAGCATGAGTCCTCTTGAAAACTTTCAATTTTAAGTTCGATTTCCTATCACAACCAATCCAAGAATCACATAATAAATAACTTGCTCTTTTTTCTTTTTCTTTTTTTACTTTAACCATAACAAGAAATGCATAAAAGTCGATGGCTAATACAGACCAAGTTTCAAAACATCCATAACACAAAATGAATCGATCCCCTTAAGTTCAGTCCTACACTCGAAGCAAATAATTAATTCGTAGATGCAATGTTTTCTTCCTGTCTATTACGTAGTGAGCTATAAAAAACACATCTCCAATGGCATCCTCAATCCCGAGATTCAAAAAACTCAAACATTCTCCGTCTCCATCCTTTTCATCATTCTTCACAAAATGTTTCGACTTTTGCCTACACAATCTCAACCGATCTTCCAAAGACACTTCTCGGATGAATGACTTAGCAAGAGCACTTCAATTATTGAATCACTTCTTGATCGTGGGCTGCTTCTTTTCAGCCAAATTACGGTACCGATTAGCTTCCATTTCGATCACGCTCTTCTCGTTCCGAAGTCGCAAAATCATAGCCATCGCTTCCTCTGCTGCAGTGGCAGAAGCTGCCCTTTCTTTCTCAAGTTCTACATAAGCTGTATTTGCTCTCTTCCTCTCAATTTTTACCTGTTTCCTCAATTCTGTAATATCAAATTCTTCAACTGTATCAGTAAACTCTTTTTCAACATCATCACATTCTTCATTATAATTTGTAATTGTTTTTTACATTATTAATAGTCCTCGACCCACATTTGCAATTTGAACTGAAATTCTCGTCAAAATCATTTTTTTGAAGAAAACCCATCTAATTTTCCTCTAAAATCACCAAGACAATCGAACCAAACTGCTAAAGAACTAAGAAGGTTTGAGTTCTTTGAATCTCGTGACCGTATCAAACTCCCCTCCAAACTACGCAGTTATTATGTTCTTCGCGAAAGCCTTCGACACCGTCATCATCACCATGCCCACAGCGACTGAGGCTGTTTTATCATTGCTGGGTGGGGAGAATGGCGTCTCTTTGGGAGTTTCTAGAATCAGGAATTTGATCTGGGTTTTAGAAGTTTAGAATGTATTAATTACGTGATTAAATGTATTAATTAAATGCTAATTGGCGCAAAACGTCCCTACCTTTAACGGGTCTTGTGCATAACGTCTCTACCTTTCATTTTTTTAAGTAGAACGTCCATACGTTTCACATTTTTGGCCCAGAACGTCATTTTCCCCAATTTTTTACCATTTTACACTCCAATTTAAATAAAACGAAAAAGAAAAGAAAAGAAAAATAAAGAATAAATTGCAATTTTTTCCTAAACTTTTTTAAAAATACAAATAAGTCCAAAAACTTATAAAAATATTAAAAAGAAAAAAAAAAACCGTCAGGAGCTCCTAGCCACCGGTTATGGACCCAATTTCCACCTCATTCCGGCCACCAAAACCGCCGGTTATCACTATCAACTTAATCTCCTCAACATCTTCTACAATTTCCACACAAAAACTCCCTATTTCATCCATTTATACACCCGAAATCATGCATCAAAACCAGTAAATCGAAATTCTGCAACCTACCGAAAATCTCTCATCCGGCCACCGTCATGGTCCTAGACCACCACAAACTGTCTGCCTAGGTCCAAGCGACACAGAATATGGCCCCAATTCACTCCAAACAACACATCATTAAACTGAATTAATTCATGAAACATTGTTGGTTAATTCTTTTATCAAGATTTCAAAATATGTTCACGGAGATCCTCAAAACCCACAAAATCCCCTAACCAAGCAACCCCTTCAAGACCATCTTCTGCTTCATCTTCATCTTTTTTATCATCCCATTTAGTCATGGTTGAATTGAAACAGAAAATCATTAACTCTCTATCTAAACTTTCAGACCGCAACACCTACCAATTAGCTGTGGAGGACCTTGAAAAAATTATAAATTCACTATGAAATGATGGTGTCTCGATTTTCCTCAACTGCCTATATGACGCTAGCCCGTGGTGAAGAAGGAGAGCCTCTATCTCCTCGTTGCTCTCTGCACCGCGCACTCGGATCCCTGAGCGACCCACTTGACAAAAATAATTGCCCACATTGTGAAGAAGCTCAAGGACTCAGATTCACCTTTGCCTGCATTTCAAAAGCTCTACCCGAGGATGTGCAAATACTTGAATAGCCCCAAGAATGAATGTAAAGTGAAGGGGCTTTTTTGGTCAGATTTGCATTTTTAAAAAAGTTTATGAACATATTGCAATTTATTCTTTATTTTATTTTTTTATATTTGAATTGGAGGGTAAAATGGTCAAAAATTGGGAAAAAGGATGTTCTGTGCCAAAAATGTGAAAGGTAGGGACGTTTTTCACAAAATTCGTCAAAGGTATGGACGTTTTGCGCCAATTACCCTTAATTAAATAATAGGGTATTATTCAAATTTCTTAATTTTTAGTAGTGGGCCTAATTTTCCCAAACAAATAAAGGCTAAGGCCCATTGGGACTTTCCCGCTGGCACAGTCCACACAAAGGGAGAAGCCCAAATGTGGCTATGCCAAGGCAAAGTTCGGATCTCTTTATAAAACAAATTATAAAAAAAATATTGTTAAAAAAATAAATTAGCTAGGGTTTTATTCATCGCACTCCCTCTCTTCCGAGCTGCACAACAACCATGGAGGTACAGTCCCAACCTCTAGCTCAGCCGCTATGGAGCAATATATTAAAGCAGCAGCCAAAAAATCCGCCACCTCCGCCGGCGCCGCAACTATACTCTGCCATTATCAACAATCAACATCACGGGGCTATGGTAGGGAGTTGCGATTCTCGAAAGGGAATATATGTGGCGGTGGTCGACGCTAACGCCATAATCCAAGGCGGCGAGAGGCTATCCCTCTCGGCTGATCGATTTGTGTCCGTCCCTGAGGTCATTGCTGAAATACGTGATCCCGCTTCGCGTCACTCCCTCAATTTCCTTCCATTCTCTGTTGACACTCTCGAACCCTCTCCGGATGCCCTAAGAAAAGGTAAGGTTTTGGTCAATGTATTGCAATTTGAGAAGCTTATCTAACCTCTTCAAAATTTATTTTGCTATTACATTGCTTCAATATAAGGAAAATCAAAAGAAAATTTTGACTTATATAAGTGGAACGCAAATTTGTTTCCATTTTGTTTTGTTCCTAAACTCATTGTTGCCATAATCAAACCAGACCGACCGGAAAAAACTGGAACCAATCCAGGAATCCGTCTGATCGTTTCTACAAGTAATGGGGTTGCACATGTAGGTTCGGCTAAATTAAATAGGCCTTAATTGTATGGCGCCACCAATGACATTTGCAGGCAGCGCCCTTATGTTCGCCATGGCAGCCATGGCGAAATCCTAGTTGCCAGTGGTTGAGAAATATGTTTATCTTTGAATAATAATTTATATTGCTTTATCATAGATGTTTCAGATTTTTGGTTTTGAATCATATTCATTGGTTAATTAGATAGGTGTCTAGTAGAAGTATCAGTTGCTTAGTGCTTGCTTGGGTCTATTATTATCTCCTTATAATTTGAAGTCAAAGTTAGACATTAATTTAACACATATTCAAAACTAATACCCACTTACTATCCACACATTCCATGGGACCCATTATCCTCTTCATCATAGTTCCCATTATAATTTCCCGAACAAGCACTTATAGTTAATAAAAATTTGGGTATAAAGCTGCCCAATTTTTTTTTTTTTTCACTTCAGGGCGTTCTTTTTACTGTGGGGTTTTGTGTATCTTGGCACGAAGTTAATAGTTTTCAGTTGCATCAGTGACGATCAGTTGTAACATCAAGAAAATGTATGCAGAGAATTTTGGCGATATAATGATAGGATATTGAATAAACGGGAGACATCACAATTGATTAACCATAAATTTTAGTGACGGTTAGTCATCATAATTAATTGAATATATATGGATTTTTATGAGCTAATTTTCTATTGGTTATGTAATATATGAAAAATAAACTGAATTTCTTTATCCATCATGATGTGGAACTCACTGTCGGTGTCTTATTTAACTTCAAACTCTGAACCGATCTTGATGTTTGGTAATGCAGCGATCAATTTCGCAAGGGCAACTGGTGACTTGCAAACACTTTCAGATGTGGATCTTAAGCTAATTGCCTTGACGTATACATTGGAGTCTCAAACCCATGGAACTCATCATATCAGAGACAGCCCTCCTCCTATTCACATGGTCAACGTGAAGAGACTGCCTGAGAAGGACATGCCAGGGTGGGGATCCAATGTTCCCAATCTGGAAGAATGGGAAGCTCTAGAGCATGCAACCGAGGGTGGATCGATTCCGAATTCCAGAATTCTTCCCATGAAAAATTTGAACTTGAATGCTTTATCCACAGATGAACACGGTACTGAAAACGGTTCTATTCGAGATGGTAGTGAATCACAGTCTGGAGGAAATCAGGAG
The DNA here is from genome assembly GCA_035079005.1 of Fraxinus americana. NCBI lineage: Eukaryota > Viridiplantae > Streptophyta > Magnoliopsida > Lamiales > Oleaceae > Fraxinus > Fraxinus americana. The sequence continues at coordinate 11,405,341 of CM068713.1, read as the reverse complement.
GATGACGATGGTGGATTCGCTAAGCCCAGGAGATACTTACCGAAGAAGGAGATAAACATTGAAGGGAAGAAGATGGTTGCTGATGGAATTGATGCATCACAGGGTCAATATGACGATGATTCTGGTGACTGGAGGCCTGCTGTAAGTCGAAGTACTCATAGAAGATTCCTGAGAAGGAAAGCTAGACGTGAAATGAATGCTGAGTTGTCCGAGAAAGGTGATCAACAAGATGCAACTGAAAATGCGAGTGAAAACCTAGACGATGAAGACCAATGCCCAGATCTCATACCAGATGAAAGTTACGAAGAAACAACAAATCATGGCTTAGGAAACGGTAACGTCATTGGTGGCAAGAGTACTGAAGCAGATATCTCGGAAATTTTGAATAACATGAGGCTTGAAGAAGAATCTCTAAAGTCTGTTCCTGAAGGTGAAGAATCTAATGTTGAAGTCGGTGATGATGGAACTGAGTTCCCGGAGACTACTAGCCAGACTAGTGAGAGTGTTGATGCACTACACATGGACGAAAATAGTAGCGAACAGAGCTGGACACTAAGATCTTTGTCTGAGTCCAGTGTGGCTTGTGTAACCACTGACTTTGCCATGCAAAATGTGCTTCTGCAGATGGGTTTACGCCTTGTGGCTCCTGGAGGAATGCAGATACGTGAGCTGCACAGGTATATGCATAATGCACTTGTGACCCTTTCATGAATATATTTATGCCATGGCTTATTGCCTAGCCGAGTTATCGTGTAGACATGCATATAGGGGTCGCTATAAATGCAAACAAAATTATGAAACAAATTTCTTTTCATACTCAGGTGGGTGCTGAAATGCCATGCCTGCTATAAGGTGACCACAGAAATTGGTAGAATTTTCTGTCCCAAGTGTGGAAATGGGGGCACTCTACGCAAAGTAGCTGTTACAGTTGGCGAAAATGGTATTGTTCTGGCAGCACGTCGACCTCGTGTATCCTTGCGTGGTACAAAGGCAAGTATATTAGTTGATTACTCTGTGCTCTTTTGAATGAATTTGAGGATGTTTTATTGTTCTTTTAATATTTTTAACTAATATTGACATGTGCATTTGTCAACATCTGTGTGACATTTATTTTCTGTTAAATGCAAGAAAATTTAATTGGATATGTGATGGAAACCTTTTCTTGACCACTTCATATCACTAGCTTTTGCATATAATAAGCGATCTGGATTTGCAGATGTTTTCTCTTTGAATAAAGTATTTTAAGTTAGACCAGTTGATAACTCATGTCTGTGTGTAGCGCCACATGTTCTCAACTCTTTACTGATATTACCTTGCACAAGTCAGCCTTTTGCTTTGCATATACATGCATTTCATGTTTTTATGTTAATGCAAATCTGCATTCCTGGGATTGTAATAAGTGAACATGTGTTAATAAAGATAAGGAGAAGAAACGTATTATATTGGGTCGATTGCGGTTTTCAGCAACTAAATGACGATTGCTTGAAATATGCTGGATGATGTAAATGGCATTAGACAGCAAGTAAACTTGAAAATATTTAGTAGTAGGTCTTTTGAGCTATGTTTGCCAACATTTGATATTTTCCTCACTGTATTGGTGGTTTGGTCAAGTAATTAGTGTGGTTTGTTTACAGTTCTCATTGCCTTTACCCCAAGGGGGCCGAGATGCCATTACGAAGAACCCCGTTCTACGTGAGGATCAGCTTCCACAGAAGTTCCTGTATCCCAAGACCAAGAAAAAGAACAAGCAGGTGAACTGCATTTTTCTCTCTTTCCTCTTTGATCTGATAATTTTTTCTTCTTTATCCAATAAGTTTTCCAACTCCCACGTTTCTTGCACAATTTGCATTGTAGGGAGACAACATTTTTGCTCCAGATGATCTTTTCCTTACCCATACCAGCAAGAAAGCTCCGCTGCAGCCTCCTGTACGGAAAACATTAGCTGTTTTCGGTCAGAAGAGGAATCCTAATGATAATCATTACTCTCGTGCTAAACATTGAGTGGCATTTATTCACAAAATATTTTTGTGGCGTTGGTGCCTAAAAATTATATGTAATGAGAAACTGGTTGCAGAAATTTTGTAGTGGCTTAATTTGAGGTTGGTGTGCGAATATTTCCATGTTTTATGGTGAAAACCCTTAAATGATAATTACGAGTATTGCTCTCTTATTTCTATTCCTATGGCACCATACACATTTGTGTTGGAAATGGTGGGTCAATTGGGTCAAGTTTGACCACAATTTTAAGTGGGACCCGATGTTCAATTTATCGAAATTAATGTTCAATTAAATTTTACGGTTCGAGTAGATAAGTGTAGAATATTTAATTGGGAAAAATCATTTCAATATGAATGAGAAATTATGGTTGAAAATTGGATAATAAATAATAGGAATAAATGGGAAAGAATTGAAAAAATGTTCCAATGCCACATAGGTTGCAAATACAAATTGGAATCACTTAATAAATTTGATGTTTGGAAATGGGTTTGGGGTCCAAGGGGTACTAATAGTCTTTGAAATGGGGGAGTCTTAGATAAAGTCTAGACTAATCCAAGGTCATGCACGGGCGTCGTTGCCGTCCGACCGGCCGGCTCGGGTCTTGGGCCGAGCCTGTATTAATATTAATTTTTTGGATAAAATTTATTTAAATTTTTATCTGAATTCAATTAATTCCCTCTTTGATTGTCCTATCAGTTTGCAAAAATCGTACGTTAAGTGGGCGTGAGTGGTGAGTTGTTTGCAAAAACTGTACGTTAAGTGGGCGTGAGTGGTGAGTTGTATGTAAACTGCTCAACCGTCAACTCTCTCCTCTATTTAAATGGTCCTCAGGCTTTCATTGGGAACACACAGAAAATTCACGAATTCATTCTGCATACATTCTTCTTTTCATTGTTCCTTCTGCATTAGCCTACAGAGAGTACTTCCGGTTCTGGTTCGTTATCTTGCAGTCGAAGTGTTGCTTCTACAAGTGTCCGATCGTTGTATCTTGAGAGACGCTTTACCACATACCGTAAGCACCGTGTGACGGGGTAAAAATGTCTTAAGGACAGAGAGCCTAGTTCTGGCCTTGATCATCCCTATTCCGAATTCTGCTCGTGTTTATGCATTTTGTTCTTACTGTTTTTAGCAATCTGTCAATCCGTTATTAGCAATTCTGGAAAATTTATTCTATGCATGTAGAGTAAACAACAATCTTAAGACATTTTTATAGTTTTCCAAAATCGTATTTCCTTATTTCTAACATTGCAGATTCTTGTACGATATAATTTTTCTGCAGAATTTTAATTTGTAAATTCTGACTTGTTGATCTTCTGTTTTGAAAACAGAAATGGCTAACACTGTTAAAACTAATGCAATCCCTCTACTGTGGCTGTGACCACTATTGTGACGCCAAATATGGCTGGTTCTTCTGCTTCAACTCATATTCCCCACGGAGAGAAACTTGAAAAATTTAATGGGGTCGATTTTAAGAGATGGCAGTAGAAAATGCTATTTCATCTCACCACTCTGAACATGGCAAAATTTCTCAATGAGGATCCTCCTTCTGTTCAACAAGGAGAAAATAATCGAGCTTCGATTATTACCTTCAACGCATGGACACATTCTGATTTTTTATGCAAAAATTATGTATTGAATGGTCTGAATGATTTGCTATATGGTGTATATAGCATAATGAAAACTACAAAAGAACTATGATAATCTTTAGAGAAAAAATATAAAACTGAAGATACTGGATCTAAAAAATTTCTTGTCGGTAAATTTTTGGAATATAAAATGATTGACTCTAAATCTGTTATTTCCTAAGTTCAAGATTTGCAGGTACTTCTCCATGATTTACATGCTGAAAAAATGACCGTAAGTGAGTCATTCCAAGTAGTAGCGGTAATTGAAAAACTCCCGCCTTCATGGAGAGATTTCAAAAATTACCTAAAATACAAACATAAGGAAATGAACATGGAGGAGTTTATTGTGCGTTTGAGGATCGAAGAAGATATTAAGAAATCTGAAAGGAGGAACGGGGGACCAAGCATGGAAGTTAAGGCAAACATGGCTGAATCAAATTCAAAGAAGAACATGAAAAGGAAGCACTCAAACTTTGTTCCGAAGAAATATGAAAACAATCAGAAGAACAAGAAGTTCAGAGGGGAATGCTTCAATTGTGGCAAACCTGGACATCATGCAATTATTATCGCAAGCCTAAAAAGCAAAATGACCGTGTACATATTGTTGAAACTGAAAATCTGACTGAAGGTGTTCAAGAAATGCACCTATTTGCTGTAGTATCTGAATGTAATAGTGTGGGAAATCCCAGAGAATGGTGGGTGGATACTATACTGGTGCCACTCGCCACATTTGTGCTGAAAAGAACGTGTTCTCTAATTACAAAACTATCGATGGAGAACAACTGTTCATGGGAAATTCCTCAAGTTCAAAGGTTGAAGGACAAGGAAATGTGACATTGAAGATGACATCTGGCAAGGAACTCGTCCTCAACAATGTGCTGCATGTGCTGGACATTCGGAAAAATCTCATTTCTAGTTCTCTTCTTAGCAAGAATGGGTTTAAGTTATTATTTGTGTCTGACAAATTTGTACTAACTAAAAATGGGACGTACGTTGGAAAGGGTTACATGACTGATGGGATGTTCAAGATGAACACCTTTACTATTGTACCTAAATTAAACAAGATTAATGAAGCTTCTACTTCTGCGTATATTGTTGATTCTTTTTGTGTATGGCATAAAAGATTAGGATATACAAACTTTAAATTCGTGTGCAAATTAATGAACTTAAATTTGCTACCTTCTTTAAATTTCGATCCTAATTACAAATGTGAAACTTGTGTTGAGGCAAAGTTAGCCAAAAGACCATTTCCTTCAATTGATAGATATACTTTACCTTTAGAATTCATGCACAACGATATATGTGACTTGAAATTCGTACAAACTAAAGGTGGGAAAAAGTATTTCATTACTTTCATTGACGATGGCACTCGGTACTGTTATGTTTATTTATTAAGAAGCAAAGATAAAGTTTTGGAAATGTTTAAACATTATAAGAATGAGGTTGAAAATCAACTTAACAAAACAATAAAAATTGTTCAAAGTGATAGAGATGGAGAATATGGAGCGCCATTTGAAGAATTTTGTTCTCAACAAGGCATCATTCATCAAACAACGGCTCCTTACTACCTCAATCTAATGATATTGCGAAACGAAAGAATCGCACACTTAAAGAAATGATGAATACTATGTTGATTAGTTTTGGTCTACCACATAATTTGTGGAGGGAGACTATCCTCTCGGTAAACCACATTTTTAACAAAATTCCACACAAAGTAAATGATGAAACACCTTACGAGTTATGGAAATGTCATAAACTTTCATATAAATACTTGAAAGTGTGGGGGTGTTTAGCAAAAGTAGAAGTGGCAAAACCTAAACAAATAAAAATAGGACCAAAAACTGTATATTGCATATTTATTGGATATGCTCATAATAGTAGTGCATATCGCTTCCTTATGCATAAATCTGAGATTCCGGATATACATGAAGATACAATAATTAAATCAAGGAATGCAAGTTTCTTTGAAGATGTCTTTCCTCATAAAGACAAAAGTGATGTAAGTTCAACAAAACGAACTTACGATACTACAAATGATGATGAAAATGAAGAAGAACTCAGACGCAGTAAAAGGGCTAGAAAGTCTACGGCTTTCGGTTCAGAATTTCTAACGTACATGATCGAAAATGAACCAAAGACATTCAGTGAAATAATGTCAACACCAGAGACTCCCTTTTGGAAAGAAGCTATCAATAGTGAAATTGAATCGATAATGCAAAATCATTCTTGAGAGTTGGTTGATCTCTTACATGGAAATAAACCTCTAGGTTGCAAGTGGATTTTCAAGAAAAAATTAAAATCGGATGGATCTATTGATAAATACAAGGCTCGTTTGGTAGCAAAAGGATATAGACAAAAGGAAGGTCTTGATTTCTTTGATATTTATTCACTAGTAATGAGGATTACTTCGATAAGAATCCTTATTGCAATTGCTGCGATACATAATCTCGAAATTTATCAAATGGATGTTAAAACAGCTTTTCTAAATGGTGAGTTGGAAGAAGAAACATACATGGAGCAACCTGAAGGATTTGTCGCTCATGGACAAAATAAAAGGTTTGCAGACTTGTTAAATCTTTATATGGATTAAAACAGGCGCCAAAGCAGTGACACCAAAAGTTTGACAAAATAAAGTTGTCAAATGGTTTTAAAATTAACGAGTGTGATAAATGTGTGTATAATAAGAGTACACCGAAAACATATGTCTTAGTATGTTTATATGTGGATGATATGCTAATTCTAGGTAGCAATTGTGATATCATTGTGTCTACTAAGAAAATGCTAACAAAACATTTTGACATGAAGGACATGGGTGTAGCAGATGTAATTCTTGGAATTAAAATTTCTAAAACACCACATGGCCTCGTTCTTTCACAATCTCATTATGTTAAGTCTGTGCTAAAGAGATTTGGAGTTTGATGAAAGTTCAGTCAAAACTTCGGTTGACACAAGTCTACACTTAGCAAAAAATAGAGGTGAACCTGTACATCAATTAAGATACTCTTAGGTTATTGGAAGTTTGATGTATTTAATGAACTGCACACGTCCTGATATTGCGTTCGTAGTTAATAATTGAGTAGGTTCACATGTAATCTAAGCAATGATCACTAGAAGGCATTGAATATGGTACTTCGATATTTAAAACATACCTTAAAATTTGGATTACATTATATGAGATATCCAGCAGTATTAGAAGGATATTGTGATACAAATTGGATATCTGATATGAAATATTCTATATCCACGAGTGGTTATATATTTACACTTGATGGTGCGACCCTGTCCTGGAAATCCTCAAAGCAAACTTGCATAGCTCGATCAACAATGGAATTAGAGTTTATGGGATTAGATAAAGTTGGGGAAGAAGCAGAAAGACTTCGTAACTTCTTAGAGGATATTCCGTGTTAGCCTAAGCCGGTGCCTGCAATTAGTATTCACTGTGACAATCAGTCGGCTATTGCAAGGGCACAAAATTGCATGTATAATGGTAAGTCTAGACATATACGTCGTAGACACAATACCATAAAGCAATTGATCTCAAATGGTATTATCTCCATTGATTCTGTGAAATCAAAGGAAAATCTTGCGGATTTGCTTACAAGAGGTCTACCAACAGATCAAGCATATTATCTATCAAAAGGAATGTGACTAAAGGCGAACATGCATGAATCTTAATGATGGTAACCCAATCTTGTTGACTGGAGATCCTAAGATCTTGGTTCAATGGGACAACTAAGTTATTAACACTCAGTTAAACACTTAACCATTCCTTTATAAAAGTGCTGTCTGCAGGATGTAAAATGTTAAGTTGTAACTTTTAATGATTCCTATAGCTTGGATAAACCAAGTGGAGTATATCAGAATACTCTTAATAGGGTATCACATATATAAGTGTGAAGTGGGGGCCGCTTCTATGAGAATTTGGGGCTTAAAATTCTCTAAAACACTTATGAATCCCAAAAATGTTTTGGGCCAAAATGAACATAATTATGAGAACCTAAAAATTGAATGTAAAAGTTATTGTGTGGATATTGTTGCATTGGTTTACACCAATGGCTGACCAGTTCAAGACACCAGTTCACTGATTAGCCAAGTAAACTCGATAGTATTCCACTAAGGCAGGTTCAAAGCCAAAAGATACCTCTCCTGATGCAATAAGTCTTTCGCCCGTACTCTTTGTCTGTGTCTACATTGCATAGTCATGATAATGCAGGTTCAAAGCCAAAAGATACATCTCCTGATGCAATAAGTCTTTCACTCGTACTCTTTGTTCGTGTCAACATTGCATAGTCATGATAATTTCCATTCATGTGAGGGATTGTTGGAAATGGTGGGTCAATTGGGTCAACTTTGACCACAATTTTAAGTGGGACCCGATGTTCGATTTATCGAAATTAATGTTCAATTAAATTCTACGTTCTGAATAGATGAGTATAGAATATTTAATTGTGAAAAACAATTTCAATATGAATGAGAAATTATGGTTGAAAGTTGGACAATAAATAAGATGAATAAATGGGAAAGAATTGAAATAATGTTCCAATCCCACATAGGTTGCAAACATAATCTGAAACCACTTAATAAACTTCAAGTTTGAAAATGGGTTTGAGCCCCAAGGGGTACCAATAGTCTTTGAAAGGAGGGAGTCTTAGACAAAGTCCGACTAATCCAAGGCCACACGCGCCCGTGCCGCCGCCTCTGTCCGACCGACCGGTCGGGTTCTGGTCTTGGGCCGGGTCTGTGTCAATATTAATTTTTTGAATAAAATTTATTTAAATTTTTATCTGAATTCAATTAATTCCCTCTCTTTGACTGTCCCATCAGTTTGTAAAAATCGTGCGTTTAGTGGGCGTGAGTGGTGAGTTGTATGGAAATTGCTCAACCGTCAACTCTCTCCTCTATTTAAATGGTCATCAGGCTTTCATTGGAAACACACAAAAAATTCACGAATTCATTCTGCATACATTCTCTTCTTTTCGTTGTTCCTTCTGCATTAGTTCACAGAAAGTACTTCCGGTTCTGGTTTTTTGTCTTGCAGTCGAAGTGTTGCTTCTGCAAGTGTCCGATCGTTGTAATCTTGAGAGACGCTTTACCACATACCTTAAGCACTGTGCGACGGGATAAAAACGTCTTAAGGACAGAGAGCCTAGCTCTCGCCTCGATCATCCCTATTCCGAATTCTGCTCGTGTTTATGCATTTTGTTCTTACTATTTTTGGTAATCTGTCAATTTAGTTTTTAACAATTCTGGAAAATTTATTCTATGCATGTAGAGTGAACAACAGTTTGCTATAAAGTTGGGCATGAATTATCACAGGAAATTCATAGAGAAGCATCAAAAGAACCACCACCATGAAGCAAGATCTTCATTCACTATTTGTCACTCTCAAATGTTACTAGTTGGTCTAAAGATAATACAAATAATTGAGATTTGCCAATTACAAACCTTGTGGGTCTAATAACATGAAAGATTTACAATAACTCAATACCAAATGGAGATTACACGAGATTTAAAATGAAAATGAACAAAGTAAAAGGTATTGTTACTGTATATTTCTGTTGATCAGTTATGAATCAAGCGCAAGCTCTGCCCATGCCAATGATGATGCTTTAAGCTCAAGCGACACAGATGTGTCAATACCACTTTCCAACATGGCGCACAAGTCCTGCATTGATGTCCTAGTGCTAGAACATGGACGGATACATAAATTTACCACCTCGCATATGACTTTTAGGTCCTCGTATCTGAAGTGTTTCAACTCGGGATCAACCACATAAGATGTAATGTCAGGCATTTCAAGAAATTCCTTGGCCTGTAACAAAAATGTAAATCAAGGGCTTTGCAGATGATACTCCAAAACAATCGTGAAAAATGATAAATGAAAAGTTCAAAAAAGTTCTTGTCATCTTACCCAATCAACTAAGCACCCTTTATCTGGGCAATATGGAGGTCTCCCACTGATTATTTCCAATAGAAGTATTCCGAAAGCATAGATATTACCCTGGATATCAAGATGGTGTTGGTCCACCGAATTTGGATGAATACAAATGGCACCTTCATTGCTGATTGTGCCCGAGCTCTTCTCAGATCTTGAAAGAACCGACTTCCAGCTCTCAAAATCAACCAACTGCAAAAGTTGACAATAACCATTGTGATATTCGGGATTTTAGGGGGGGGGGGGGGGTGTCGTGACGTGTGGAGGGAGGTGTAAGAAACCAAAAATGAAACAATACGCACATAAACGAAAACCAGTCATCAGAATTAAGAGGTACAAAGATATACATGGTAAAATTTTCAAAGCTCTGTAAAGTGTAGTTACCCTATGCATGGACTGTTTTGGACTTAACGGAATGCATCTTGTTACGATGAAACAGTTTTATGGACACTGAAATTTCTAGAAACACAGTATGCAAAGTGTAATAACTACCTTAATACAAGGTGTGTTATGTAAATTTCTATGTAAGAATGTTACGGTTTAATGGCTCCAGTCATTGAATCAAAAAGTTCTGGTTCGAATATGACAATGATCACCTAGATATTGACATTATTAGCAAGTGATCTGATCTCACCTTGGGAGAAAAATCGTCTGTAAGATATACGGCACTGGAGTTCAATTCAGATATGGTAAATGGCGGATCAATTTCAGTGTGAAGATAATTTAGTCCCTTGGCTATGCCGATAATAATTTTCATGCGCCGCGTCCAAGAAAATTGACACCCTTCTCCGTCTGCATTTGATCAGAAAGCTTCTGCTTTCAGCTCATGGGATAAGTTGGGAGCTCATAGCAAAGTTTTGAAACAAACAAAAAAGGAAAAGAAAAGCGAAAACTCCCAGCAAGTTTACTTACAGTGAAGGTGCTCGTGAAGTGTTCCATTTGATGCATATTCGAATACCAGCATCCTTGTAAACGGACTGCTTTCTCTACAATACCCAAGCAATTTTCCCGTATTTTCATGATTTAATCTTGCCAAATCTGCCACCTGAATTGTGTATAAGTAAATTCTCAAAGAATGAACCATTCCATAATATGTGCATACAAAAACAGTAATAAATTATTTAATGAAATATGAAGAAAAAGATACCTCTTTCTGAAAATAAAGTTCAAGGAAGCCTGTCCAATTCTCTTCTTTGAATGAAAGGGATATCACAGCTATTTCCGGCCCTCCTTTCAAGGTTCCTTTGTATACTAGGCTATCTGGAGAGGACCCGATAATGTTGCTGAAATCTTCACAAGCTACCTCAAGTTCTTGTCTGCTGTACCTCACCACATCCTTCAGTAGCTCAGAATCTGTAAAAAACATTTTCCGAAATTAATAAGAACAAAGAATTACTTCTGAAATTAGAAACAAAAAGACAAACAGCAAACCCGATGTAATAATAATCAATGCTAGATAACAGATAAATAAGAACATGTTTGGCTAAGCCTAAAAATATGTATAAATGGCCTTTAGTTTCGGAACATGTTCCGATAAGTCACTTTTTCCTTTTTCTTTTGAATTAAAAAAAGTTACTTATTTTGGAAGTAACTCTTACCATACATTTAATTTAAAACTACTTATTTACTTTTAAGTAACTTTTAACTTAGCCAAACATGATCTAATTTTGGAGTCCAAATGGCGTAGGATGGATGCAAAAGACTAACCTATGTACATCATCGTGTAGTCTTTATCACTTGCTGATTTCTTCCAGGGGATGATTATTGAAGGTTTTCCCTTGCACTTCTGGAGTGTAGTAACGAGAGCAACGATAAATAGAGAACCCACCATAATTCCCGTCGCTATTTCGAGGGCAAAAAGCCATGCAGGTTTTGAAGCTTTAGGTTGACTTGTGGATCTGTCTTCAACAGGTTGGTGTTGTGTGTTCACTACTGGATGGTTGCTAGATGGCGGAGCACCACCTGCTATAACTGTTTCGTCATTAACAACAACAACACAGAGAACTTTCTTCATTATGATAATAATATTCAATCTCTCAATAATTAAATGAGCACCAAATGCAGAAGGGATTAAATCCACCAAAAACTAAGCCACAGTTTAGAAAAACAACAGTCGATACTTTGATTAGAGCAGAAAACAGTTTTACTTTAATAATCAGATTTTTAATTTTTTTTTTATTATTTTTAACTCTTTTCATACATTCATTAAAATTTTAAAATTCAACCATGCTCAAAATGAAAAGGGATTAAAGTCATCAAAACACTTGTGATAGCCGCTTCAGAAAACAAGCAGCCGATACCCCATTAAAAGGAAAAAATGGTACATGCAGATGTAAAATTACTTAGCTTCCATTTTCATACATTGAATGAGAATGCAACATTTTATCCATATTTATTCACCCTTCAGGGAGGAAGCTCTTGTTTATGTATCTTAAATCTTATTCACGTGTCTTCAGATGAGCACAAGGACAATTACCACACTGTTCCGTGGTGCGCTGCTTGGGGTCTTTATCTTGAAGGCAATTACCTTGAAAGCTCGATCTGTATAGTGAAATAAACGTGAAAACACCAAAAGAGAAGAAAGGAAATTAAAGAGAGAAAAGCAAGACAGAAGAAAATTGGGCCGTGTAATACCTAGAAAGATATCCCAAGCACTTGGGTATGCTTCCATTAAAAAAGTTGAACGAGAAATCTGCAACTTTTAATTGAGATGATAGACAAAAACCTGTGGGACTTCCAGTTGAAGCATACCTATTGCAATTATATTACACAACAACATTAGTACATTACGAAACAAGCACTCAAAATTCTAGATTTAAAATTTTAATAATTAAACAAACTTCAGCAATCAAATATGAGCATTAACCCGATACAAGGTTACAATATCAAAATGTGGCTGACTGGTTTTTTGGTGTGATCAATATTCAGTTCCTAGCAAATAACTCATATATATTTAGTACATGTTTGGTACGTAGTATTAGACCGGACTAAATAACATAATGAACAAGATTTTAAATTCCTTTTTATTTATTAATACAAGTCTAGTGCTATTCCACCATGCCTCAAAAACACATCATTATTGCACAAACACAATTAACAAGTGCAAAGATGCCCAAGATAAGTTCGATGCATTGCCACTGAGAAAAAGGGCTCTTTGGTCAAGACTCGATGCTGTATGGACAATCAAGTCAGTATATTATACAAATTAAATGAATAATGTGAATATTGAGGCCAAGGATATTCTATCTCCATCTTCATTCCTTTTCAAAATAGCATTTCTCGTGAACAAAATTCTGATTGAGCACTATTGAATCAATAAATAAATAAGCAGATCATATGTAATATACAAAAAGTTAGTCCCAAACTCCGTCTCCTGCAGTAGAAAAGAAGTAAAACAGGAACAAAAACTCCCACGGCCGAGCACTCAGAGAAGAAGAAGAAAAATACTTTCGGTCTGGTAGAAGTAGTTTCCACTTACTTCCCATGCACCTTGGAAGGGAACTCTGAGCCATTACTGGCAGGGAATTGTCCTTGAAGCCTATTCCTATCTAGCCGGATTTCTTCGAGGTGCTTCAAGTTGCCAAGCTTGGAAGGCAAATTCCCTGTCAACCCATTGGATTGGAGGTTTCTGCAAGAAGAGAATAAAAAGGGCAGATAAGATAAAGCTAAAAACGAAGTCTACTCTACAAATCTAAATGTCAAATGACTCGTGCTACACTAACATTTTCACAACACTGGTTAAGTTTCCAATCTCGGGAGGAATTGGTCCTGTTAGCTGGTTGACGCCCAAATCCAAGACCTTCAGGTTTTTCAACATACCAATTTCCTTGGGGATTGTACCAATCAGCAAATTTCCATGCAAAATTCTGTTCATTAGCAGCAGCATACATGAGCAGTCTAAATAAATCTTGATTTTAAAAATAATGACTGAAAATAAATTTTAGGACATCGTATGGAAGAGAAGCTTACAATTCTTGCAAAGTAGATAGTTGGTACAGTTCTGGTGCAATGAAACCCTTTAAAGATGCCCCAGATATGTTACTACAAAATCAAGTGACATTACAAAAGGGGATTTTTAAGTTAGGCACGGATTGCACATTTAGTGCCTAGTACAGTATAATAAAACAAGCTAATTTTTCCTGCTTAATACTATCCAGCAACATCGAAAAACAAGATTTCAACTTATTTTTCCTCCTAAATATTATCCAGCAATATATATAAAGATTTTAGCTTATTTTTCTAGTTTCAACCAAGAACAATGCATTTTCATGTATGCATAAGCATGTACTTTCTATGAACTGAAACGATAGAAAATCTTACAGCTTTATGACATGATCTCCTGCCACAGAACAAGAAATTCCAGACCATTCACAAGGCTCAGACTCCATAGGGTTCCAATCTGACAAAACCAGAAGGGGATCCTCCATTATAGCTCTCTTGAAGGAAGTGAGAGCTCCAGCTGAACAAAACCCACAAATTCTTCTGTCAAGAAAATATTACACAAAGTTTGCACTACATTTCTGCTAACATCAGTCATAAATACAATTAATATAAACAACAAAATTCCAAGATCTTCCCAAAACAAACTCAATTAATATATCCAACAGTTATATAAATTGAATCATCATCAGCCACAACCCAAACTAAAAATAATTAAACTTTTTAAGGAGCAAGTGGATCAAGATCTGTGAATCGACAAATGCGATACATAATATAAGTACCTTCATTTTGTGGGAATGCATTACAAGCGGCTAGAAAGAGTCCCAAACTCATTAGAAGTACTTGAAATGAAGAAAAAGATCCCATCTTCAATCTTTACGCGCAGAAAGAACTTACAGAACCCATCAAATAACAGTTTCCTAGAAAGCCAAAAAGATAAAGGAAAAAGACCCAAAAGAAGTAAAAAATCTGGAATTGGATAAATGGGTTTATCGTTAGAGAAAAAAAGTTGGTATCAGAACAAGATGCTCAAGTAGAATTGCAGTGTTTACCAATAATTAATTTAAAAGTCAGGGACATTATAAGTAATTGAAGCAAGCTTAAAGGTAAATCCATGAATCAAAATCCATAACAACCTATGAAAGCAATGAAAGAGTGGAGTTCTAAAGGAACCTACGAATAAGAAATCTTTGATTTGAAGAGAGGTTTGGTTTGGTGTCACGGTGTCAGAAACAGAGAGAAATCAGTGAGTGAGTAAAAAGAAAAAGGAGAAATGAAAAGAATGCTAAACACTAAACAGTATCCAAATTAACTTGCCCACAGAACATGACTGAGATGGATTGGAATATTTTTGTCAGCATTGGGGGTGTTTGCGTTGGATTAATAATAGGTAACTTTTTTTATTGGAAAAGGAAATTTCATAGATATTTCCTTCTTTGGATGGTCATTGGTGGGCGCAATGGTGTTACAGCTTTACTTGCTAACGATTGTTATAGCAGGGATTAGAAGAGGAGATTAATATATAAAAGATGCTTTAATTTTAATTTTTTAATTAAATTGATCTGATTTTGAGTCTTATCAATTAATGAATTAGTTTGATTGATCCTCAGTTCCCTAGCAAAAAAAATATTTTTTAACTTCATTTCCAAATTTATTCTCTTAGTCTCTCGATTAAATAATATATATTCAAAATAATCAAAACTTTTATCGAATGAAATAGAGAACATAGAAGTAAAACAAGAATTTTTCGCGCAAACACTTCCATGTTTACAATTTATTTTTCAAGTGTACAAAAACTGAATCGGACCGAATTTGCTATTTAGCTAATAGATTTATTTTTAAATTTTTCCAAAGTGTTGTAAAAATGTATGTAAATATATCTAAGATAGCATTTATCGTCTCGAATATATTATCAAATTGATGTAAGTGTTTAAAAACTGTTTAAATTATAAATAAATAAGAATAAGCGATAGACAAATTAATAATACTTGTGAAAATTTTGAAATGTAATAGAAAATGATTTGATTATTTACAGTTAATTTATAAACATGAACACTCGAGAGATTAATTATTATCTCTGATATATTTAATGTTTTTGAAATACTAATACCATTTTTGAAAGTAGCTGATGTAATTAATATTGTTAAAGGAAAAATAAAATTGTTAAAAAGAATATATACGAATAACACATTTTATGAAATTATATATATAATGTGAAAGGTTGAATAAATTAAAATGTAATATTTTCATTAAAATAATATTTCTTTATACACAATATCTTTTTTTCAACCTTCTATAATTTTTCTTCTTTTTATTTTCTGTTCTTAGCCTTTTACCAAGACTTTTGTTATTTTCGTTAAAACTTCGCAAAAAAAGTGCAAGACATTACATTACATTACATTAATTTTTTTTTTCTCTCTCTCTTTCTCTTCGTTTGGCCCCCATTTTTTTCCATTACATTACATTAATTTTTCTTTCTTCATTTTAACCACACATTCATCAAATAAAATAATATTACATACAAATCTAAAACTTTTCATTACTTTTCCATTACACATTCTCCCATCAGTTACTATTCCAAAAATTTTCAACACCCCAAAATGGGGGCCAAACAGGGGCTATTAGTTGGCACGAGATAATACGTGTTCAAGAATGCATATTCTAATAGTAGATATTGTTTGTCCTTGTACCTTGTTAATGGTGATTGCAAGCATAGGTTTATTGAAAATTATTTTTTCTTGGATTTGAATTGATATCTTTCATCATTTGGTAGAGTCAATGAGATATGCTGAAGGAAAACTTATTTTTCAACATGTTGTCCAATGATTATTTATGAATGAACAATATATTTCTTGAAATCAAGACAAACCATTTTTGTTCAATTGTAAAGATTGTTGGATGGTCCAGGTTCCTTCAGAATATCGCTAAACAAATTCTTTTCGAGATTAATTTATGTGGTCGGATACCATTTGACAACAATATAGTTAGGAAGTCCTCTTGGTAAAATTGATTTGCATTTAAATTCCATACAAATGATAAAAAGGAAAATCAAATGTGAAATGAAATTATAAAATACATTATAAAATTCTTACTTTAACTTACCAAAATTCTTTTCGGATTTGTTTGAATATAAATTCGTAAATTAGATTTTAAAAGAAAAGTATGTACACGTGTGAAATTAGAATGTAAAAATTGACGTATAATTTATATTGATTAAATATAACCAAAATCATAAAATATAAAAAATTGCACCTCATTTAATTTGTCGAAAATAGTGACACCTTTAGTCTCTTGGTTTGGTTTGCCTAGAACCCAAACATATTTGATTCATTTCGATCCGATTCAAACTGATTAGATTCTATACTATTGTAGGCATGCACCTCATTTCGAATAATCATGTAAAACCCAAAAGGAGATGATGATAAAAAATAATAAAAATAATTGATAAAAACTTAAAACTAAAAGCTAGTTTTCCAAACATACTTTGCATATAGTATGATACGACAAAATAATTATAATTTAAACGAAGTTATTAAGTCAAATTTAAAATATTTTAATTTTAATTATGTCAATATTTTTAGTAATATTTACAAGTAATATAACTTTAATAAGTATCAATGATACTTACAATTTTCAATATATCGTATAACATTATTTTAACGCGACGGCATTAAAATTTAAGATCTACACTTTTTAGTATGATAATATGACTAATGTTCAATCGTTATAATTGACAAAAAAAACTTTTGAAAGGCCTACAAAACTTTAAAATATCAAAATATTTAGACAAAAAAATTGTGGGATGAGACATAAATTTAACTATTTGATTATGCAATTAAATGAGTTACGCAATTAATTTTTAACTATAGTTTTGTGTCAAAAACAAATATTCAAAAAAAAAAAAAAAAGTTTGGAGGCTATGCATTCAAGAGTCTTCTTAATTATTAGTAGTCATAATTTAGTAAAAAAAAAAATATATATTTTCCTTTGAATTAAAAGTAAAAATACTAAATGAATGTAAATTACGGAGATGTCTATAATCAATAAAATTTATAACTCAAAAATTCTTAATATTCTATGGAGATGTGTATTGAATCAAACTTGTAAGGGTTAAAAATTCTGAGAATATGACAACTCGGAATTAGTGAGAATCTAATTTTAGATTTTGATGATTTTTTCTTTTATCCAATGTTAAGTTAAAAAAAAAAAAAAAATGCAAATTTCAATAACTAGCAAACTGCTTTTTAGACTTCCAACTTGTACATAAATTCCTTGCAAGTGAAAATGAGACATTAGAATTTCTGTTTCCTCAAAACTAATATTCACACACTGTACAATTGCAACAATAAAGAGAAAAATGTACAATGAAATTCATAATTGAGACTCGAAGAGTAAGACAGTTCTTATATAATTTTTCTCACTTATTTACTTCATTTAGTCTAAAACTCTTATTGAAAAATATCAATATGTAACACAAATGTTTGTTTGTGATGTATGACTCGTACGGATATGTGTCAAATAACTTTTTAAATTTGAAATTAAGTTAAGAAAATAAATAGTAGTTTGGATTTTACTATAATTACTTTTTCGTATTTTCAATTAGGCCATGTTTGATACCCATTATTTTCCCTAGAACTAGAAAAAAAATTTCCATTTCCATGCAAAATAGGTGTTTGATAGGGCGAATTTGGTCAATAAAATATTTTTCCCCCCACCCACCCCGCGCCAGTTTTCCTCTAAATTGGTGAAAATACTTTCCCACCAATCCATGTACTTTGGCAATGTTAAAAATTTCATAACCAATTATAAAAAAAAAAAAAATTCACTTTAATGGACAATTTCCATATAAAACGAAGCCAAACGAATATTAAACTTTAATTAAAAAATAGTTTTCGAGCAAATTTTTTTTTTTTTGACAATGTTAACAAATTTTATAATCAATTGTAAAAGAAATTTCATTTTAATGGATAAGTTCCATAT
Source organism: Fraxinus americana (assembly GCA_035079005.1). Taxonomy (NCBI): domain Eukaryota; kingdom Viridiplantae; phylum Streptophyta; class Magnoliopsida; order Lamiales; family Oleaceae; genus Fraxinus; species Fraxinus americana. Next base: position 11,386,864 of record CM068713.1, on the reverse strand, counting down.
AAAATAAAACCAAACGTGAACAAAAAAATCCAATATTTCAATATTTTTTCGAGTGGAAAATTATACTAATCAAACACACTTAATTAACAATTATCTGAAAAACAATTTTTAGGCAATTACTTTCCCTGAAAATCATTTTCTTTCCACCAATTTTCCATCCTTACAATCAAACGCATCATTATGTTTTTTTATTTAATTATATTAATTTTGAAGTTATTTATTTGATAAATTCTCTTAAGAGTCTTCTTTTTGAAGACTTCAATATGAATATAATAATTAACATATAGAGATTAGACGTTTGATTGAATTTCTGCTTATTGTAGAATAACTTTTCAATGAGGTTACTTTTTCAAAAGTCATAACAAACGAGTCTTTAGACTACCTCATTTAACAAGATTAACTCAATCGAGTATTAAACTCTTAAAAGATCTTATTATAAATTCAATTAGTCTAAACTCAACCGAAGACACAAACCAAAATCAACTAGTCTAAAATATTTCTATTTTTCATAATTTTAATTGAAAACACTCAAAACGTTGAAAATGCGTTTTGAGTTTTATGTTATAAGTTAAACCCAGTTTTCAAAAATGCATTTTAAAAAATATTAGACCAAACATGTTTTTAGCATTTTGCAAAATTGAAAATAACAAATCAAACGCACCCTAATTTTTTCATGATTTTTTCTATAAGATAAGCATGCTGTATTAATGGGGTCCCCAAGTCCCTTTGCTTCATCTTATACTATCAACATCCATTCATGTGCTTCTCTTTTAAGACTCATTTCGTTGCTTTTTGGGGACTCCTTTAATCTATCTTTTTCATTAAATTATTTTCCGCACAGCCACCTTTGGTCATAGATTGGGTTTGCTCACGATGAGAAAGACTTATTTTTCCAATCAACTTATAGGGAGTTTATATAAGAAAATTGGCACTGCAAAATGAAAATTTTTGATTGGGAAAAAACTTTCTTTTCATCGGTCAAATAAAAGATTTGGCCCCCGTTTGTTTCTCAGTTTTCATCCATAAAAATGAAAAATATAAACATTGTCCATCATATCAAGTCATTAATTTTGAATTTCTATTTGTGTGGGGCCCAATAAATACTATATTTTTCATTTTCATTTTACAATAATGAAAATCAAATGAGCCCTTGGTGTTAAACTTGAAATCCACAAATGAGTGCTAAATCCTGCAATTCTCCCTCTCACTGTTATTTCTATGAATTTCTCAATTGTATAGTTAGAAATAAAAATGATGTAACGTGTCCCTCTGAGTGCTATTTCGATCACACTTAAATGTTGAAGAGCTCATGAGTCATTTATAAACAAAATAGTTGCGTTCGCCTACGTGTAATAGAGAAATAATTTACTAAGCACCGCGGTTTATCTTATGTTATGGCACTATAATTAATTGATAAATAAATTTATAATGAATTTCAGGAATTAAAATTAGATTGATTTAATTGTAGTGCCATGTCACTATTGTTTAACCTTATTGATCATCACTTTTTATCGACTTTAATTTTGTTTTATTTATAATATTTCATGATATCTTGAGTTGGAATAAAGAATTGAAGCTAGGTATATTAGAAATTGGAATGGTAGGTAAGATGTCTCCTTCATTATTGAAGTAGGTTCAAGTGGAAGAAATTGCAAGAATTTATTTATTTTTAAATAATTTGAGTACATAGTAAAGTAATGATTAATTAGGTAATGTATATTGCATGAACTCTATTTGTAAGTGGTTTGCTTGTAACATCACAAGTTTACAACTCAGTTATTATTTGTATAGAGGTTAATTATAAATTTATATAACATGTTTGGCATAGCTTAAATTTTTACTTATAAGTAAATAATTAAGCTTTAAAATAAACGAAACTTCCAACACATATGTAAGCAAGGTTGTTTAGGGGGAAAAGTTTATGCATCAGACATTTACTTAACCAAATTTAAAAATCAGGTCCTCAAGTTTAAAATTGTAAAAATCAGGTTTTTGTTTTTAATTAATTAATTATATTTCTTAATTATTATATTAAATTAAATATTTAACTGTAATATAATAAAATCAACCCACCTCACCCCACCGCCATTGCTCCGGTTACTACTCCGACGATCGGCGACTGCTCCGATCCGGCGACCGGCGACTGCTTCGATCCGGCGACTTTTTCGAGGTCACAGAACAAGAAATTTGTAGGTCACGGGTTATTTCGAGGTCACAGATAAAAAAAATTGTAGATCGCAGATTATTTCGAGGTCACAGATTTAAAATTTTATAGGTCACAGATTATTTCGAGGTCACAGATGAAAAAAATTAAGGTCACAGATTCCTGTTTTAAGTTACAAATTATCAATTTCAGTGACTCACAGTCACAATTTCGAGGTCACAGACACCCACCTAGGTCACAGGTTGAAAAAAATGGTAATTTTTACATGTCACGACTCTGTTTCAGAGTGAGTCACGGACGACCACCTAGGTCACAGACACAAAAAAAGACAACCACAGTTCAATATCTAGGTCACAGACACCAAAAAACGCTAGGTCACATACATTCACACCACCACAGCCCCGTCGCCGCCACCAGATCCACCGCACCCACAAACCGCCACATCGAAGACCCGCATCACCTCCACCACACACCAACTACTACGCCACCGCACCACTAAAAAAAAAAACCAAAATACCACCGAGCCACACCCACTTTACAAACGGAGGCCCACTCATTTTCCGAGAAGATGCTGCCACCGACGATCTGCCCCCACACACAGATCCACCACCACCGACCGCCACACACACACTGAAAAAAAAACTATTAAAAATTAACAGCAGCCACTCATTTTTTGAGCAGAAGCGAATGCTGGCAGACGCAGCAGCCAGCGTCGAGTCACAGCTAGCGTCGCAGCAGCCAGCGTCGAGTCACAGCTAGCGTCGCCGACGATCAATGGCTCGTGACTCGTCGAGTCAACGCAGCCAGCGTCGAGTCACAGCAGCCAGCGTCGATCCACCACCATCAACGCGCCGAGTCACAAGACATCGCCGACGTGTGCAGCAGTGTGGCGTCAACGCTGCTGTGAATTACTTTGGAGACGAGGCGAGGAGGAGGGGGGAAGGGAGAAATGACAGAGGACGGAAGAGAGAGAAAGGTTGGAGGAGAAAGGAGTAGGGTTTGGAATTGGATTGAAATTTTGGGGTTGGGGGTGGGGTGAACGGATATATAGTTTAATTTAATTTAAAACATTATTATGAATATTAATTGTGAAATTAAAACCTGATTTTTGATTAAAAAAAGTATAAACCTGATTTTCATAAACATAAAACTAAACACCTGGTTTACCCTAATTTAAAACATTATTATGAATATTAATTGTGAAATTAAAACCTGATTTTTGATTAAAAAAAGTATAAACCTGATTTTCATAAACATAAAACTAAACACCTGGTTTACCCTAATTTTCCCTTGTTTAGGAGCAATGTCTAATTGAGATAGGATTGGGCTTTTATTGGTTAGCCCAGGTCAGTCTCAATCTCTTCATGTTTTTATTGGGCTATGGGCTGTCCTTTTATTCAAACATGGCCCAATTGGAACATTTAACACCAAAAATTTGGCAAATACATTTTTTTAGGAAAACTTACCTCAAACCTTACCTTTTAAGTTTCAATTTCAAAAATCAGGTTTCGACAATTTTATATTATAAAAAATAGGCATATCCACTACTCCACCTCATGCCACATCACCCCCACTTGTCTCCTTTTACATTTCTCCTCCACAATCATATCTGTATACATGTGATCCATTGATTTATAGACAAAACAAATTTCAGCCACTGACAATGTCCATTCCCGTAGTCACCACAGTCAACACACTCCAGTGATGGTCTATCCTGTACATCCCACCCCACACCACCCCATGACACACCCACCCACCTGTATCCTTCTTCCCAAAATTGGAAGGAACTGAATAATATTTGGTGAAGAAATTCAATGGTAAGAGGCTTCGTAGCTAAGAAAGTGAGAGGAGGCTATTCCGTTACCATTGTACGTTGTTACATTTGTCTTTCCAACTCATCCTATGATAAACAGGAGGTTGCCGAACAGGGGTAGAATTAGGATTGTAGAGTTGTAGCGGCAAATGAAGTGATAATATACAGTTTCAACATTATAAAGAATCAACATGAAATATTATACCGCTCAAATTAATACTTATAGATAATATTAATATATCATATTCATCATCAACAACATTGCATAATTTCTACCTAAATGTCATAGTTGTTCTTACCGAATCTTCATGAACTGAAAATGCTACTCCCTCCGTCCCAATTATATAGGTTGGGTTTCCTTTTTCTCTTGTCCCAAATATATAGGCTTGTTTCCTAATGTAAAATATTTTATTGTGTTCTTTTATTAATATACCCTTATTAAATTTTCCCCACTTAATATGCAAACTTCTTGAAAATTCAAATTCTTTATGAATTCCAACAATAATTTAGTTTTACCTACTGAAAATTAAATAAGGGTAAACTAGGAAAGATCTTGGCAAAAATTAATTTTCCAATGACATTAAATAAGTTTTCTTAATCCGTGTGAAAAACCAAATAAGCCTATATAATTGGGACGGAGGGAGTAGATAAGTTTTTCATTAGCAATAGTACCGAATGCATTATTTTCAGTGTATGTAGTATCAAAAAGGCAAAAACAACAAACAATATTCATTTTTAACCTCGTTTAGTCCCATATTAATGTTTCCCATTGCAATTCGCGTTGAGAGCATTAACCCAAAAACCAAGAAAATTGTTGTTGAGGGAACTTGACAAACTGGTTCCCATTGCAATTCGCATTTCTGGAGTAACATATCGAATTTCTTTATTTGGGATTCGTTTCTTTTTCTCAAAAAGCACCCAACGTCACATTTTTGGCTTGTTTGGATCTTCTTCGCCACCAATCTTACGTGGATTTAATGTCTTGGAGGGAGCAGTTGCGGTGGCGACGGTGAGTGGGTTTTGGTTGGGGGTGGGGAGGTGGGGTTGGGGTGGCTGGGGAAGAAGATAAATAGTTATATATATTTTTTAATTGTTAATTATTTTATTAGAAAATATAAAATTATAATTTAACCCTTTAAAATTAGTTAAAATGTGCTCAAATTCATTTTTCGGTCAACTTTTGTCCTCGTGCCACAACGAATCGAAATATTTGAAATTGTGGGTTTCATAAATGAAAAATTCAAGTAAAAAATTTGGGACCGCACCTGCCATTTTTCTAGATTCTTTAACAAATGACAAAACAGTCAATTCACCGACAACATAGAATAGAATCAATGTTCTAAATAAATAATAATAAAAAAATTAGTGATGAATTCTATAACAAAGTTTTTAACATAAAAATCACAAAATTTAACACCAAAATTTTTCGCCGTTGACAAAAAATTTTTGCCCTTGAAAACTTTCTCGACTACCTTATTTCAAAAAAAAAAAAAAAAAAAAAAAACTCTAAAGATGACCTACAACAAAAAAATTACGTCATTTTTTGTAGTGTTTTGCGTTATAAAAGTGTCTTAATCCTATACCTAATGCATTAATTTGATGTAAACTTGTGCACCACACATATTGAGTGGTCTTAACTTTATTTTCATTGTGGTATCACTATTTGGCCAACAAATATAAAAAAAAAATTACTAAAATATAATACTACGATAAAAATACTCCAAAGTGCGACGTAAATTAAACGGATCTAACTTATCCTTAATTTATGAAATAAATATACATTGGATTTATCAAATATACTAATTCGATAATTAAGTGATGTACAAGTATTAATTTTTTTTCATCGAAGTATAATAATTCAATAATTAAGTGATGAACAAATATTAAAACTTTAATTAATAGCAATAGTCTAAATTCCCTTACATCGAACATTCCGCTAAAACAAAGGCATCAAAGTTATAAGAAGATCGTCTACTCACTAAACGTGTGTAAATCCCTTCATTCGTTTTGTAATTTCACTTTAGTGTTTAGACCTACAAATTAAGTCAAATTTAATTTTGAACATATTTGTATAATTTGTTGAAAGTTTTTAGATGAAGTTGATCTAAGGTAACAATCGTAGGTGTTGGACTTATGTTGTATTGTCAATTTTTTTTAGATAAAATGATTATTATAAAAGAAAAAGATTATTGTACAAGAGTTATAAAAATCAAAGAATCTTTTGAGGGTTGTATGGATGAATTAGGAATCTTTGAGTTTGAGTATGGAATAAGGAGAAAGAGTCACCGGATATACGCTAACTTGTCGTCTAGCTGATGCTCGAGTAGAAAAAAGCGGAATTGTTGTCACCCGCCTGTCACCCGACTCTCGCTCGAGTGAACACTATTCATTGTCAGTCCCGCCATATTTTAATGGCAGTAATTATGCTTATTGAAAAATTAGAATGAGAGTTTTCTTGAAATCGATGGATGAGCGTATTTGGTTGAGCATAGTGAATAGTTGGACTGTACCTTTTAGCATCGGTAATGATGTTGTCTCCCCATTCCTATAGCAAATTGGTCAAAGGCTAATGTAGATGAGTGTAATTGGAATGGTAAAGCTTTACATGCTTTATTTATAGCCGTGTCACCAAAATAATTTAGGTGTGTTACTATGTGCGAGGTTGCTAAAGAGATTTGAGATATTTCGCAAACCACATATGTGAGAAGTCAAGCCGTTAAGAACTCTAAATTACAGATGTTGCCACTATGTTTGAAGAGATTATGATGAAGGATGATGAGACATTCGATGACTTCTATTCGAGCTTGAATGATATAGTTAATTCTAATTTCAATCTATATGAGAGAATTTCTAAGCATTGTTAGAAAAATTCTTAGATCCTTACCTAAAAGAATTAGGCCTAAAATCACGGTTATAGATGAGAGCAAAGATATAGATGCCGCTAACATTGAAGAATTAGTTGGATCTCTCTAGACTTATGAACGACATTAGTTAAACCTTAAAAAGATAAGTCTTTGGTCTTGAACACTGTTAGGGATGAATATCACGATTCTTCTGATTTGAAATCACTCAATGATGAAGAAATAACATACTTTGTTAAGAATTTAAAAAAAAATGTTTAGAAATAAGAAGAAAACTAAAGAGAGACATAGAAGTGATTCCAATGAATCTAAAAAGAGATCTAAATCTGTGAGATGCCATAAGTGTTAAGGTTTTGGCAACTATAGAATTGAGTGCCCTAATGATAAAAGAAATCAGGGTAAATTTATGAATGTAACTCTCACTGATGAAGACGAGTCTAGCTCAGATAATCAAAGTGAGAGGTCCACTTATGAGGAGAGTGGGAAGTTTATGGCCTTCACCGCTAGGAATGAAAGTGAATCTGATAAGGACAGTGAGAAGGTTGAGGAAGTAGATAGTTGTGAGCAATTTGAGGAAGAGTCTGAAGAGGAGGAAAATATTCGCGAAACTTATCAAAAATTATTTTGAAGAGAGTCTTAAAATTAAGAAGGTGAATAAAATCGTGCTTCAAAAGGTTAATGAACATGAGCTAGTTAGAGAGAAACTTATAGTTAACCTTCATGAGTCTATCTTCTGCCTCAATAAATTAGATATTGTGAATTAATCCATAAAGTCTAAGATTAAGAATCTTACAAGTGAGCTTGAGACGTCTTTTAGGAGAGTTAGTGAGCAGACAATTAAGAATGATAAATTAGAAATCTAGGTTAAGAACCTTCCGAGCGAACTTGAAGATTCAAAGTCTCAACTTCTTGCTTTCTCTAGTGGTTCTGAGAAGCTTGATAACAGTTTAAGGATGAATAAGCTTTTTGGTATATGAGTGGTTTAGATTATGATAATTCTAATCCTCATGATACCAGCACTTCCAAACCACATTTGTCCCTGCCACTTATAAGATCCAAAGAGTAGGTAATCCCATTGGACTGTATATGATGTTTCCAAATAGAAATCAATTTCAGGAACCACGTAAATTTGGTCATATATTTACTCCTACATGTTTTAATTGTGGTGAGTTTGGACACAAGGCCTAGGGCAATAGACTTATGAAAAGAATTAGAAATCAGTACATATCAAATAGTTGACTTTCTTACTGACTAGGTGAGTCAAATGATTGTATTATTAAAACAATCGATTGTGAATAATTTTGCTTCTAGCAAGGTTTGGGTGAAAAAAGTGATCTGAAATTTTTTGAGAATTTTTGTATACCCAAGTGATCATGTGCTTTTGATGCATGCTTGTACTTAGTAATTGTGATTAATTCATTATTACATGCATCTCATTTTTATTTTATTTTTTTGCTTTTTAGGTAGTTTGATTTTAAAAAAATATGTATAAAAAAATTGAAAAATAAAAAAAGGGGGGAATATTTTTTTTAACAGCATAATATATGATTTAATTAAACATGTGTGTTGTGATCAAGTATGAGTTTAATTGATGTGGTGTAACATATTTTTCATTACTTTGTTTAGGTTTATGCGGAGTACTTAGTATATGTTTTTTCATGTACTATATGTGCTGCACATACTATGATCTTGTGAGTGAGCTTTGACCGCCTATGTGAGATTTGGGATGGCCGTCATCTGTTGGTAAAGTGACCTTGAATATGGATTAACCTTAATTTAGCAGACCTAAATTTTAGTATATTCCCTTAAATAAAAAAAAATATTTTATCTTATACTTTTTTCAAAACCTATTTGACTTGAACAATTAAGTTCGAGGGATTTCTCATAATCTGATGTCATATGGTCAACTGGCTTGGAGTTATCGGCCAAAAACTCGTCACATGAGTCATCTTAGTCGCTTAATGCAGAATAGTCTACATGTAAGATGTGAAATATTAAAAAAAAAATTGATGAGCTTAAAAAGAAAAATGAAAATTGTGGAGAGGAGAATAATATACATGAAAAATGAGCTTTATATGCATTATTGGTTTGATTTTCAATAGTAGGAGAATAAACTTATTTAATAGTAATGTTTAGCATGTTCTTTCTCACAAATTTAAGGTTTGGAGTCTTAATCACAAGAAATTAGCGGCACTTAACACACATGAGTTACTTATACAATTTACTTCATTTAGATTTATTGAGTATGTGGGAAAATTTACTGATAATTGATTATGCTTGTGCATGCTATTAACTGCATCCTTGAGTTATTATATATTGTTGATATAATTCTCTTCGTTATTTGTGACAAAAATGAGGAGAGAAGATGATATGAACATTTTTTTATCAAATTTTACTGCATTTTATGGAGAGTTCACAGTAAAGGAGAGATGATATTTCCTGTTTCAAGTGCTTTTACACATTGTATTTGAGTCGTTGATTTCAATAAACAGTTTTCAATGCAAGAGATAGACATTCAAATTGAATTTGGGTAGATTAGTTTTGTTTTTTACTTCCTTAACTTGTATCGTTTTGTCACAGAATGCCAAATGAGAAGATTGTTAGGACTTTTATTGGCCAAAATGATTATTATAAAGGAAAATAATTATTGTAAAAGAGTTATAAAAGTCGAGGAGTCTTTGGGGGTTGTATAGATGAATTATGAGTCTTTGGATTCGAGTACGAAATAAGAAGAAAGAGTCGTCGAATTTACGCTAGCATGTCGCTTAGCTGATACTCGAGCGAAAAAAGTAGAAACATTGTCATCGGCCTGTTGCCCGACTCTTGCTCGAGCGACACACCTGTTGCGCGCCCGCCGCTAGCCCGAGGTGTTATACGTGAAACCCTAATTTGCGATTTTCAAGAATTCTATCAATCATATACTACCCAAATACCTCTTATAATAAATACCCAATGCTCATTATGTTTTTTGTGGTGGGTGATCATTATATTGCATTTTCATAACATCGTTTCAAGATCCAAGAATACATTCAATTATTGAGATTAAACTTTTAATTCTTGAGATCAAACAACCACAAGTTGGAAAAAATATCGAATTCAAATAATAAAAAACAACGATTTCCTAAATAAAATCAGGAAGGTATTTTCTCAATGGTCTTCAGAGGTTACTGAAAATTGAGGGATGTTGGACCAGAAACACAGGAAAAGTACAAGAACTAGGTGTTCTTGGTGATCCACAAGAGATAGACAATTCTAGAAGATTTGGAGCAGGTGTGAGTAAAGCATATTGTAGCAGGTCTTGGAGATTGTAGGAATTAGATCAACGAGTCTAGTGTTTTTTCTAGGTTGGATCATACTTAAGTTTTTATTGTCTATAGTAGAAGTTACTGACTTGATCCCGAAATTTTTATCTAGTTAAGGGTTTTCTCCGTTAATAAATCTTTTGTTATTTACTATTTTATTTATTATTATGACAATCTAGCATAAGACGATTTGACTTGATTGACTAAACATCTAAAACAATTAAAAAGTAAGAGCTTGTTTGGGAGAGATTTTTGGGGGAATAATTGATTTTGAATAGTGATATGATGGGAAATGTGTGGTTGAAAAAGAAGAAAAAATTATGATGTGATGAAAAATATTATTTTATTGAAGAATATGTGGTTGAAAATGAGAATTGATTTACTGTAGAAAAATATAATCCCTCCCAAAAAAGGCCTAAATTGTTGCTTTTAATTGATAATTTTAATTTCCTATTCACTCCCCTTTAGGTGATTTTAGGGTCGAACTATAACTTTCAGTAGGAATCTCTTCTGTAAGATGTAGAAACAAAAGCAAAATTCCTATCAAATAAACCCTAAATCGAGTTTAGTTGTCAATGTCAAAATAGTTTCACTTTGGCGTCAGAAGGCAAAATGTACCAAGTTTATAAAGGCCACTAACGTTATCCGAAAGAATTGATAAATAATCCTTTTCTAAATAAGTGGACATGGCAACGGATTTCTACTAAAAAAATAGCCAACATTTTATCTTCAACCGGTTTTGACAGTGACAAACTCGAATAAACTATTTTATGATAGAGACTACGCACATAACGTTCGTAAAATACTAAAATAAATACCAAGTCATATTTTATCATTTTTTCTCAAGTTTATATATTCCTTCATGGGCACAGACTAACATGTTCATCAAGAAATCCTAGTAAATTTTTCAAGATTAATTTTCCTTGTTGAAAACCGAGTTAATTTTCTGCTCTTTCAATGGCTAAGATTCATCCACAAACACCAGTGAAGGGTTCTGATCATTCGACATCAGAAAGAGAAATATTTACAATATGGATGAAATCCCTAGTATTCCATGGAAATGGTTGCACTGTTTTTAATTCCAAAGGCGAAATTGTTTTGCGAGTTGATAATTACCAAACAAGACATAGCAGTGAAGTTTTTCTCATGGATTTCAATGGTGAAGTTCTATTCTCCATGAAAAGAAAGGTAATTCTACAGCAACTTTACTTACCATCTTGTTTTTGTTGTATCTTACAGTTTAAGCTCCTCGTTTCAAATCCTGCTGCCACACAATTAAAAAATACGTACATTTGTAATTATCAACAAGAGTGGAAACTGAAATTTGTTTTTCTTTTCTGTTTCTATGCAGAAATTACGAATTTTTAGAAGTTGGGAAGGCTATAAATGGATTGATTCTAAAGTAAATAAGGAGAGACCGTGGTTCCAAGTAAGAAGCCATTGCAGCATTTTAAGCAGAAACAGGCACAAGACTTGTTATGTAACTCTGGGATGTGAGAAAACTACAAGAAGAAGAAGCAGCTACAAGATAACAGAGTTGGAAGGAAAATCAACATTTAAGATTATAGATAATGCTGGCCAGCTTTTAGCACAGGTTGGTTTTGTGCTTTGTTTTATATAATCTTTGATTTACATGAAAGACTATTTAATCTTTTAGACAAGATGCTAACGTCAATACCATATTCATTTTCTATTGAAGTACAATTTTTTTAATTGGGTTGAACTCATGACCCTCGTTTCATCTGACACCATATTTTACCTCCTATTTAGCCCCGTTTTTGCTAAAAATCAAATTTTTAGTAAATTATAATAAAAATTAATGAAATGTCTTGGTTAAAAGTTGTGGGTCCATGAAATATGTGGTTAAAATCAATTGTTAATATTTTTATCATCTTTTCAGCTAAACCAAATAGGTGTTAGAACGGGATATTTATTCAAAAGTACTTTCTTATTAGTTCGTGACATGGCGGGTTGAGAATAAAATTTGTAAAATTCTTTTCAATGTTTATTTGCATTTGTAAACATCATAATACTGATATTTTGTTGTTGTATTTGATACATGTGCAGGTGATAAAGAAGCAGTCCTTAGCAGGAGTTACTTTGGGAGACGATGTACTAACTTTAGTTGTCGAACCTCAGATAGATCATTCCCTAGTTATGGCTCTTGTGATAGTTCATGGACTGATCAATCAAAAACTGTAAATAGTCCAAAAATTATACATGCACACAGGCCACGCACAGGCTTAATGCTTCTATGTGAAAAAGAAAACAGATTTTAAATTAATTTAGTTTTTTTTTTCTCATCTAAAGATTTTCGACCAACCAGTAAATTTAACAACTATACAAAATTTTTATCTGGAATAATTTTTTGTTCGTTCACACGAGGCAGGATTGTACCTCAGGTTTTTGGAGTTCGATGTGAACTTTGATTCCCCAAATTGTACTACTCTTTCGGGGGAAAAAAAAAAAAAAGAGAGAGATTAAGAACAAAAAAAAGAGTTTCGGATCCCCATAGAGTTTGGGCTCGAGGCAACAACCTCTAGTGCCTCGCCTGCTGTCCAGCTCTGACACATGGTTAGAGAAATAAATCAAATATTCCCGAGTACAGAGAATATTTACAGAATATTTACAGGATGCTGATGTGGCAGCATTCAGTGCATTTGTGTGTGTGTGAGTTTTTTTCCAACTTTAAATCTGTGTCGTTGATTTCAAATTTCTGTACCAATTTTGTAAAAACTTTCTGTACTTGGGGACTAACTCGAAATAAATCCAATACATCCCTTGTATATATACTAGTGGGGGATCGTGCGTTACACGATGATAGTTATAATTTTAGAAGTGGTTTTGTTAAAAGAACAAACTATTTTCGAACAGCTAAACATTTAACTATGTAGAGTGATTAATGTATTTTTATATTGTTAATGATACAAAGTTGTAAGATGACTTTCTTTCTCAGTCTAAGGATTAAAACATTCTGTGGGAAGAATCTATAACATTAGTACTTGAAAAGCATTGTAACAAACACAAGATCTCAATTAGATTCCATACATTACTTCACTTTATTTAAATAATTTTCACAAACTGAGCAGAGTTCATGACACAATTCTAGTTTCAAAAAACTAACATTAATTCAGTTCATGCCGTGTACTAGTACTAGTTTAATAAGCACTTAGTACCATGAAATGAAACTTATGAAATGGGAGCATGCAAGTTACCTGAGCTCGCTCGAGCTAATCTATTTTATTGCTGGAAGCACAAGCACAATTCTCTTACATTCTTCATTTCTTCCGTGTATAATTTTTTTTATTTTTTGCCAAGAGAAAAAACATTAAAACAATTGAATAGCCAAGAGGAAATAAACATAAAACTATATATATCATAATTAATATTTTCACACAGAGTAAGATCATACCCGTACAAAATCACCCTTAGATTTTCCATTCTCTACACAGGTCCACACGCCCTCGAAGATAGCGTTGGACTTGCTCTTGATGGAGAGCAAATGATGGATTTCGTTGAGGTGAAGAGGGGTCACGTGGCTTGGATATACTGTGCTGCGTAATTTACGTGAATGTTAAAAGTGATAGGGATAGAACAACTGTGCCAACAAATGGAGGTGTCGAATCAGTAGGTGAAAATGGTTTTCCTGTCTGACTATCAAAGAGATGTAGTAGTCGCAAGACGGAGGAGGACTCTGATGATGACATAAGCCCTTTTATTCCTTGGAATTTCGAGGAAGAATGGGATGTTGACAGTGATAACATGCCACCATTTTTATGATGCTAGTAGTGTGCCACTTTTTTATGATGCTAGTGAAATTGATGAGTTCATATATAGATGGTGAAAGTCATGACGACCCTTCGATTTTCAACGAGGAATCCAACGTTAATTTCGAGAAGTGGTCCAAAAAATCCGACCTTAACCTAGAAGTTGTGGAAGTTAGTAAGGTTAGTTTTGAAAATTTGTTAGGTGGAGTCGGTTACTTTTACAACAAATAAAAATTCACTTTCATCATTTATAAGTTCAATTTCTAATTAGGAATTTTCGTATTCAAAATCATGAGTTATTGAGTTGTAATTAAAATCAAGATAGAAATTATTGAGTTATAATTTAAGTTGAAATAGTTTGGGGTCCCTAGAGATCTAAAAGGAGTTGAAGAAATTCAAGAAAATCAAGAAACGGGATAACGATCGCTCGCGTTTGTTTGAACGCTAAAAATAGGAACGTTGCGGCTCCCCTAGTGTGAGCCTGACGCTCGATCAGCGGACCACCCCTCAGTTGGCGCGAAACTTAACAGTCTTCCAATCCTATTTCTTTAAAAATACTACCCATTATAAATATACATGCCATACTTTGTCCAAAGACGTGGTTGAATATTATTTTTATTATAAAGATATTTGAAGATCACTTAACACATTCCAAAGATCACTTTATTCAATCCGAAAATCTTTGTTTCATATATTTATCCTGAACATATTTTCATTGTTGAGCATTGTTTAAGAGAATATCCATTGAAGTTCAAATTCATATCCATAAATCTCTTCACCTACAAATCAAAATACAAAAGGTCATTAGATTAAACACCAAAAATCTTATCTTCACCTACAAGCCTTTAATATTCCTAAGTTTGGGAAGAGGCATTTGGAATTTCAGTGCTTCGAAATGAGTTCGATCTTGGAGATCCACGTGTAGAGAAAAGTAGCCCAGGGTTGTTGGGAAGTGGGTGACACAGCTAAAAGAGTTCCTTGATGATTTACACAGCTAATGTTTAGTAATGTCTAGATTAATTGTAAGTTAACTTTTTTAGTGAATTTTACTGACAAGTTTCCTCTGAGGTTTTTGATCCTAAGAAGAGGTTTTCCTCCATGATCATATTTGATATTATTTACTTTATAGATTTTAATCTATACGATTTATGTGATTTTTTAACTTAGGTGTAATTGGATTAATTACCTTAATCATTTGAAAACGATAATTAAGTGACTTGTTGTTTGTTATTAATTAATTCCGTCTATTTGGGTCTAAATATTTTTCTAACAATCATGCACTCTTGAACTTTGGTGTTTATTTTGGCCAAAATATCCCTTTGCATGGTAACAATTTATATTGCTCCGGAGAGGTTCATTATATAGTAGAACATTGTAATTTACAACATAGGATTTTATAATAGATAAAGACACCATTATGCTCTATGAAATCGTAATATGATGATCTTTGTGAAATAATGCGTATACATGTTCTTAATTTAATTACAGACGATTAAGTTCACACATATGTATACGATTAATTAATTGACCTCGAGAGATGCTATTGATTATATTCGAACCACTAATTTTTCCCTAGTCAAGAATTGACAAATATATGTAATTGAGAATTAAATTAAGGGTCATAGCGAATCGTAGTGCCTTTTGTGATTTCATTAATTTCAAAGAATTTGTTTAATTTGAACGTTTATTTTAGTAGAATTAGTTCATTCAACCAAAATCAAATAATTAATAGTGTGTTTCGAATTAGAACTAGTTTTAATTAAATAAAATACGTGGATAATCAATTATCGTGTGTGTGACAATTTATTCATCACTATATTACTTGTTTACCATCCTTCAACTTGCGGGATAAAAATCAACCACAACACAACTACCAGATCACAAAACATACACAAGACGTATTACGCATACGTTCAAATTACTATTCGTCAAAATAAACTTTTCTCTCTCTGTATTTTCACACATAAAAATGAAAAAGAAAAGAATTAGATGAACACTCTCTTTTCTCTAAAGCTAGGTGTATGTATCTCTTGCCAAGATGAAGATAAAGCCTCCTTTCATATCAGCCATCTAACGGTCCAGATGAATCTTGATTTATCTAACCGTGGTGAGCAATTCAATAGTAAACAGGCGTGTTCCACTCAATCTTGCAATCCAAAAATTTATATAGAAATTTTAATTTTTTTGAAGTATATACAACATAAATTTTATTTCTTTTTCCCTTTAACTAGTAGTTTTTGTCCCCGTTGAAAATTCTAGCTCCGTCACTAATGTCACTAGTTGGAGACACTGCTCGAAATATATATACGAATTCATATAATAATACGACAAAATTTTACGCTGTTTTAATAATTTATTATAACTTCGTTTACTCAGATTGGAAATTGACTATGAAGAAATTTCATAGAGAAATAGTCTCCAAGGAAAAAGGATACAAAATTGTAAGTGAAGAGTCTGCATTTTTGCAATCTTTATTAACTGTTCAATGAATGTGTACAGAATATTTTTATGATTTTCAGTTGTTTAATTTAGAACAATTGTATATGTGCCTGAAGATTGCTTGCAAATAAACAAAAACCCTGTCTGGAATATGGCTAACGAATCAAACAACAATTTGACCTTATTAAATAAATAAATAAATATATACATATTTATTTATTTTTTTTTTTGAAAAAACGACTGAAATATATTTAAATGTGATAGAAAGTGACATCTTTTCATCTTTTTTTCACTAAAATAAGCCCGTTTAATTTTTCTATTAATGTATTTAATAATTATATAACACAGTATTCCCTCTGCTATGCTTATAGGTACAAGAATATCTTCTATCTATTAATAGTGGTTATTTAACGAAATTTCTTGTTTTTAACGGAAAAACTAACGGAATTTGTTATTTTAACGGATTATGTAACGAAATTTCTTGTTTTAAACAGGCAGTTGCACCTTCCTTCAATATTTTTATCATAAATTTGTATTCCGATATCCGATTGAGGCGATTCAAAATGTGTTGTAAAGCTAACTCATCTGTCTACAACTTTGATTCAGACATCATTCTTCAATTCGATCACTTTTTATGCCAAAAATAGGTCTCAATATGAGAATAAAATATCGGAGCATAACTTTTCGGTTGGAAATTGATTTGTGATCATCTTTTGACTAAATTTGATTCCATTGACGTCTTCCTTTATCCAATTGACTCCGAGCACTCTCAAATTTTCATCGTGAGGTTCGGAACAACTTTTAAGTATTTACATTTTAGTCCCCGAACTTTGGATCCCTTACAATTTAGCAATTTTCTCCAAATTTTTCAACTTTTGCTTATTTTTTTCGATCTCACCAACTTACATCACAACATCAAAATCACACGTCTAATTATTTATCAATTACATAAACATTACATCATTAATTATTTAATTAACCAAAAAAATTACATCTTTATTAATAACAAATTAATTCTTAAACAAAACTATTTACGCCCCGTTTGATACGGATTCTTCAATTTTACAGTAAATCAATTCTCATTTTCAACTACACATTCTTCAATAAAATAATATTTTCCATCACATCAATAATCTTATCTTCTTTTTCAATCACACATTTCCCATCATATCACTATTTAAAAATCAATTCTTCCCCCAAAAAATCCCTACCAAACAAGCTCTTAAATATAAATTAGGCAAACGTACATTGCACGTTGCTTGCACCTAGTATATATATATACACACACTAAAGGTTGATAATTCAAAATAATTATCTCAACATAGGGCATCTCCAATAAATGATCAAATTTGGTGTAAAACCCTCTTCAATGAGAGGTCAAATATAGTGTGATGAATAGTGTTAGAGTAATTATATTCAGACAACAATTTTTTATATCTGCACCAAATTTTACTCACAAAAATGTTTTAAAAATTTGCATACTTTTGTTTTTAAGTCCTCAACTTTTTTCTCATCGTATTGTTATTCTCGACCTTCAATTAATTAACATATTTTATCTTTAATCACGATTTTTATCCAAATATTCCACTAATGTGCATTGAAAAGAGTGGCAAATATTTTGTCAACTTTTGTATAATTTATTTATTTCGATTTTTAAAAAATACTAGAGATAAATATGTCTTTTTCGTCCTCATAACAAACATCTTGAATGAAAATCATCTATATAGACAAGATGTGAAAATTAATAAAGGGATGATTATTTTTTTTAAAAAAAGCTGAGAACTTAAATGTGAAAATAAGAAAAGTTGAGATATTCATCGTAGTTAAAATGTGGTGTAGATAACAAAAATTGTGGCGTGAATATATTTACCCATAGTGTTACACCAAATTTGATGTAATCATATACACCGAATATAAGAATTTCAATAAACCTATTTTACCCTTCTTTCCACTTTACAAAAAATATTTATTGAATCTATATCTCTCTTTAATATTTTAATATTAATAGATTTTAATTGATTTATAATTATTTTCATGTGATGATTAATTTTATTTTATATTTATTTTTAAATTTAATAAATTAATTAGTAATAATTATTTCGACAATATATTAAAATTGTTCATTAAAAAGTCAAAAGTTACAAAGATAATTATATATTAGCACTAGAACTATATAAATATCTTCTATATATTAAAAGTGGCTATGTAACGAAATTTCTTATTTTTAACGGAAAAATTAACGGAATTTGTTGTTTTAACGGACTATGTAACGAAATTTCTTATTTTAAACGGGCAGCCGCACTTTCATTCAATGTTTTTATCATAACTTTGTATTGCGATGTCCGATTGAGACGATTCAAAATGCGTTGGAAAACTAACTCATCTGGCTACAACTTTGATTCAGACATCATTCTCCAATTCGATCACTTTCTATGCCAAAAATAGGTCTCAATATGAGATTAAAACATCGGAGCATAACTTTTCGGTTAGAAATTGATTTGTGATCATCTTTTGACTAAATTTGACTCCATTGATGTCTTCCTTTATCCAATTGACTCCGAGCACTCTCAAATCTTCATCGTGAGGTTCTGCACAACTTTTAAGTATTTACATTTTAGTCCCCGAACTTTGGATCCCTTACAATTTAGCCCTTTCTCCAAATTTGTCAACTTTTGCTTATTTTCTTCAATCTCACCAACTTACATCACAACATCAAAATCACACATCTAATTATTTATCAATTACATAAACATTACATTATTAATTATTTAATTAACCAAAAAAATTATATCTTTATTAATAACAAATTAATTTTTAAATAAAACTATTAAATATAAACTAGGCAAACGTGCATTGAACGTTACTTGCACCTAATATATATATATATATATAACGGAAATTCTTGTTTTAACGGAAAATCTAATGGAATTGGTTGTTTTAACGGAAAATCTTTTTTCACCGTTAGTTTTATAGTTTCCATTAAGTAGCAATTAAGCCACCGTTTGTGGCAATTGATGTTGTGTCTGTTGGAATTCCATTATCTAATAATAAATGAATGGAAAATGCAAAATGCTTTGTACTACTACATTTTAGTCATTAGGAAAAAGTTAAACTAAAAAAACAAAATGGACGTTGAGATTATCAGTTTAAAAATGCTAATAATTTATTTGGTAAGGTACATTGAACTAAATGAAGAAAAAATATTTATTTATTTAGTTTTGTATTGTAATGTAATGTTATCTATTATTTTATTATGTACAAAAGGTTCATGATTAAGTGCAAAATTTGATATAATATAATAGTACGAAACACAAACTTATACATTTTTTTGTCTTTACACTAACATTCATTATAAAAATTGATTATGATTTAATATAGAGAGCAAAATTCTGGATATGGGTGAAGATAAATGTGATTGAGTTTGTCCAAGTATTTTATTACATGTCATGCGTTGACTATAATAAAGGAACTGAATATAAATACAATGAAAGCTTCGTTTGTACCTATTGCAAAAGTCAATGGGTCTACAAATCACGGTATGTATCTTACAATTTTAATTTAAAATTGATGTTTGATTTAATTTAGAATTTAACACTGTTCAAATTAAAATTAATATATTCAACGCATTTAAAGTGTTAGAGGATATGTTCAACTTGACGATAATACTGGAAAACTAGCTGCTACTATGTTTGGTGAAGTAGCAGAACATGCACTTGGTTGCTCAACAGTTGAACTGATGGGACATACTGGAGAGGTATTTCTTAAATTTTTCTTCAAAACTTGATTTTTATTATAATGAGTTATTTAAAAATAATTGGGTTTTTTTATTAATTATGTAAACATATTCAAAATTTATTTTGTAAGAAAATCGACTATATGTTAGAAGCGTTGCAGAGAAATTATCAAAAGAAATTTGGAAGATTCAAGTTTATGTAGATCCAGAGAAACTAAAGGAGAAAAAATATAGTCAGTTTAATATCCTCTCTATTAAAGCAGTGTAAGATGAGAAAAATGCTGAATCGTTATCTTAGAATCAAAATTATCTCAAACAGCTTTCATAAAATTATGAGCGATGTTTATATATAGAACGATACTATAGATTTTATTAATACTCTTTTTTTAATAATTCACAATGTGTAATTATTTATCAATTATATAAACATTACATCATTAGTTATTTAATTAATCAAAAAATTACATCTTTATTAATAAAAATTTAATTCTTAACCAAAAAAATTATATATAAACTAAGCAAACGTGCATTGCACGTTGCTTAAACCTAGTATTAAATACATATATTAAAGTACAACACAACATTTATCAAAAACAATAATTTAGTACTCTGGAAGGTCTTTTCTCCTTATATGTAGCCCCCATTATTTGAAAGTTTAATGATTGGAATATTGTTTTTTTTTTTTTTTGAAAAATATGTGATTAAAAAAGTATAATTTTTTTTGGAATTACGTATAATATTATTTTATTGAAAAATGTGTGGTTAATAAGAAAAGAGAAAAATGAATTATAATTTTAACGAGAGCCAAACAAGAAATAACATTCAAAGTTGATGTCATTAATTAAGTGTTATAGAAGTTTCCGTTTAACCTAGACCTCTTCCAGTGCAGATTATTCCTTTCCTGGTGCATGTTTTGGCCATATAACATCTACTATTCAGTCCATTCATATTAATTATGAATATTAATTGCAAGGTCAGAAAATACAGCAATAATGGAAGACATTTTAGTGCAATTTCTTCAGCCGGCGGCCCCAAGCAGGCTGGCCGGCCCCCCCTCCACTACCTTATTTCTTAATCACACACACAAACACAAACACGTATGTGTATATATATAAATATGCAAGTGCGCACTTTCTACATTTCAGTCTCGACTCTTCATTATAGTCAAAAGACGTACAAATATATATAAATCCATACATTTATTTCACCTATCTTACAACTTTCTCACCTTTCATCAAATTCCCTATCAACTTGACGTATCTTACGACCTGGACTGAAAAGCTTCCAAGTATCACGGACAGAACCAAAAGAGCTCATTGTGCATGCTGCCACCCTCGGTGATTGGGGAGACTGGAAGGGTCTGTCGACTCTTTGTAGAAAATTTCAATAAGTATTCGGTTGACCCAAAACACAGTTACAAACTTAGGTTTACTCATAAGAAAATTCAGAACCGAAAAATGAAGCGGCCCGGAACATATTCAGGAATGCTTTCAGGAGGAATATCAGGCAGAACTGGACCCCATTTATTGCCATTGGCAAGAATCAAGAAAATCATGAAGAAATCAAATGATGATGTGAAGATGATAACTGGAGAGGCTCCTATTGTTTTCTCCAAGGCTTGTGAATTGTTCATAGAGGAAATTACCAAAAGGGCCTGGAATATCACACTGCAAGGCAAGAGAAGAACCCTTTGCAAAGAAGATGTTGCTTCTGCTGTTATTACAACTGATATTTTTGATTTTCTTGTTAATCTTGTTTCGGATTCTGCTAAGTCAGAGGAGTCTCAGCTCACAACGAAGGCATGAGGAAATGCACTGTACGGCCTTTCTTAATTTCTCTTTATTTTCTTATAAAGTTAATATATATTTTCAGTAGTATCGACATGAATTGGTGAAAGACATAATTAGGTGGCTGAAATGTAGAAAGTGCACAATTTTACATAAACATAACATGAATCTTGGTAGTACCAGTCATGTGAGGAATACGTCACAAGAAACGGAGTCGTGAAAAAAGATTCATGTAAGCCACCTCGAATGTATTGAAAAAACATGTTAATTTGTTGTTGTTGTTCATTTACACACCCTATCTTATAGGGCAATCTAGTTAAATTCATTATTTTATGTTGTTAATTTGGAAAAAGGGACTATCTTTTTCTTTCCTTCTTTGGCAATGCAAACATATTTGCTGAATTCTTGATCTCTTTTCAACTCACATTAGGGTTCTATTTTCTGTCAAAAAATAAAAATTGAAGCACTATCCATATCTTTGAATGTTCTTTAATGCCCTTATTTCGATATGACCGGGGTCTGATATCCACCCTATTAGAAAGAATCTCCTGATCTCATTCTAGCAATTATTATGTCATAAGTAAAATTACAACAGGTATGCTATTGCCTATGTGATATCATGGACTATAATTGGAAAGCTAGGAGTAATAATTTGACATCAACTCAATTGTTCGAGGCATATTTTGATTCTCTCTCTCTCTCTCTACATTGTCCTTCTATGTTTGTTGGTTAATTATTTACCTTTTTTTTTGTGATTTTTTAGATATATCTTTGATCCTATAAATGAAAAGTTGCGAGTAAAATATCTGAAAAAATATGACAATAAAGAACTCTTTTTGAAAATGATTAATTTAAATGTTAAAGTCAACTTAATGACAGCATTTAATTTTCATGTTTAAAAATGAAGAGTGTATCGTGTTCTTTAGACAATTCGGTTCACGACAAGAGGAACGGGCATCAGTAATGGACAACTTGGATGCAAAATATATATTAGCATCTGACAAATGAGTAACTTGCACATGTGTAATGGCTTCAACAACGATTTTGTCCCGCTAGAGTACATTCATGTAGACAAAAGCGCAAACAAGAGAAATAAGAGATTATAAATGCATATTTTTGCTTGAATTAAAGCACACTAACCCATGATTTTATTTAAGCAGACATTCGCTAATTAACAGCCTCAACACAAAAATACATCATGCAGAAAAGCAACTGAAAACTACATTTTCTTGGAAACTTTGAATCTTATACTCATGCTGAAGGCCACAGGGTGGAGGCCGCGTCATTTTCTCCTTCTCCAACCTTCTGCCCCGTTCAACTTTCCCATTAGGGTTTTTACTGCCATTAGACACTATAGCTTTTTTCTCAAGTCTTCTCTGAATAACATACTCTTCAGAAATGTACACATCCATTGAATTTATATATGTATATATATAATATATGTGTATATATAAACCTCTTAATTTGGAAGGTGAGATAATGGGGCAACTCTATGGGCTTGCAGGACCATGTTTTTGTTTCAACAAGGTGCACTTGGTTTTCTTCAAAGTTTTGGGACCCTTTTTTTTTGCACTTAGACGCGTGGATATATTCTTATGCATCCATGTATACTAATATTCTTGATTAATGTCTTTTCTTTACTTTATTCTACTCCTCTTTACGACTTTACCATTAGAACACGCGTTTCAACAAGATGCTGATGAATGAAGACTTTTAAGGTAGAACTTTTGAAAGAGGAAATGATAAAAAGATTTAAGTGATCTGCAGTTTGGACAACGCCTTTAGAGACTGTGTGTACTCAGTTTCAATTTTTTGGATAAAGCGGCTTTACAAGAAAGATGTTGACAGATATTTTGATATGATTGGTGTTGGAAAAATATGATTGGATAGAAAAGTTGATCGTGGTTTAAACAGTTCAATAATAGAATATCATGTGATATTATATCAAGAATTATGTTAACATCTCTGATTGTGTAGCATGATTCTAGTTCTTTTGAGGTAAATGCCTTTTAAGCGAGGTAAGGGTTTTTATGACCACTCGCGTGAACCGGAGTTCGACATTGTTGTTGGGTGTTTATGAAATTTGCAATTTATTGATTGAATTTTAAAAGAATTGCTATATCAAAGTTGAGATTCGCTATCCAATTTGTTGTCCACAAATGATTCATTGACTCAAAAGTGACAATGAGAGAAAAATTAGACACGTTAATTTAAAATGACGTGTCGATGAATCATTGAGTGGACAGTAAGTTAAACAATCAATTTTGGACAACAGATCTCAACTTGCTACATCATACTCTATATTTTACGTGATTACAAAGGAGTAGCTATAGCTCGTGCTAAGAGGATTTCAAAAAGGCTCTTTAAAAGTAAACGCTCTCTATTTTAAAGAATCAAAATGCTTCAAGAGATTCTTTAAATTGACATTTTAAAATAGAGTATGGGCTTTGACTATACAAATTTGTGAAGTTGAATCCACTCTTTATATTTAAATGCATTCAAAATATTTTAATTTTGAATTCTCTATTTATTGTCTCAACTAAATAGTATATACAAAGAAAATTGAGGTAAATAATATAATAATATGAAGTAAAGTTGGTGAAAATAAAAGATAGAGAAAAATAATAAATACATATTGAGAGTAATAAAATTGAGTTAAAGATAAAGAGACTATCGTAGTATTTAATTTTTTACTATAGCTACTCTCTAAATTGTAAAATATGCTTTTTAAAAATAGGGAGTTTCTTGGAAATTCTCAAAAGTTTTTATAATTTTTAAGATCACTTCATCAGTGATAATTTCTAGAATTAAGCTATACATACATTCTCCTTGATCACATTGTTGTTGACATTCCTCCTGTGTCAAAATCAAGTTTGTAATATGATAGTGTATTGTAAAAATTAATGGATATTATGTCATGTTCTGTTTATAGAATACAACAGAGAATTTTAAAGTCCTTGGGTCAATCAAAGAACAATATTAAGCCCCAGTTTGTGTACCATTATTTCAAAAAATTATTTGATACAGTAAGATTCTCTTCAAAACATTTACCCAATAAAATATTCTACACACAAATCAATAAAGTTACTTTAAATTTCAATCACACATTCTCCAAAAAATACTATTCATTAACCCCTGTTTGAGCTACATTATTTTTTTCATTCTCATTCTTCTATTCATTTTCAACCACACATTTTTCAATAAATAATATTTTCTATCACATCAATATTTTTTCATTCTTTTTCAACCACATATTCTTCATCACATCACTTCAAAAAAATATATTCTCTCATTTTAGTGTGCACCAAACATACCCATTCTATTTTTCTCTCAATAATGAGAGACAAACACACTCTAAATGCTAGACGTTTTCCAAAGTACATCTTGTTTTCCGGGCAAGACCTCTTCTTCCAACATGAAGACTCCAATTTCTATGATCTACGCTTGTTCTTCCAAACCTTCTTCAATTGCTTTTGTTATCAAAACTTTCTTTCCATGACTATCTTGAACAACCTTATCTTTGGAAGAATGCTTCATATCTTCTCTCTATTTCTTTTTCTTCTTCCACGTCCTCAACTTTCTGGTATTCAATAATGGTGACTACAGCTTTTCTCTTGCTGAATTAAAGATTCAACTTGAAATTTGATTATGCAAAAGCTGAAATATCATATCAACCTTCACGATTTCAGAAAAGGCCCATGGTTCTCGAGTGTGGCTATTGAATGATTTTATTTTAACCCCTCTGATACCAAATCCGTAGGGTGCAGAAGTTAGTTCTTTATGAAATTTGTAAAGAGTAGCTTGAGTGCAAAGAGTAGCTTCAATTTAGTATTAAGTTTTTATTATTTTTTCAATCTCTTCATTCGTAATAATTTCTATACTACAAGCTCCGCTCTTATTCTACATTAGAGAATTTTAGTTTTCAAGGTAAGATTTCATTTTTCAAATTGAAGGCTCCAATTTTTCGTGGTCACGCTTGTTCCTCCAAAACTTTCTTTTACGTTTTCGTCTGGTAATATTTCTGTAAATTCCAAAGTTATTAGAGAATACAAATTACTCTTTTTAACAATTACTCCTACCTAGAGTATTAATATCAAAGTGGGCATTCGGAGGAAGACATAAAATCTTACCCACAAAGATCTACAAAATACAAATTTTCCCATGAAGCCTCTATTGCAATGAGTAGCAAGAAAACGATAACAAATTTACATAAACAGTTTTGTGAAAATCTTCGAACTTAAAGACTACAAGTCAATTTAAGTTTTTATCCTTTTTACGATAACTGCATTCACGATAATTTCCACAATATAAACTCCACTCTATTAGTGTACAATAGAAGATTTTAGAGTTGTTGGGTCTTTCGAAAATCAATCTTCAATGCTAGATGTTTTTCAAGTATATCTTCCAATTTTTAAGGCAAGCCTTCATCTAAAATGAAGACCAACTTTCCGGAGTCAATACTTGTTCTTCCAAAACCTTCTTTAATGTTTTGTACTTCAATTGTTTTTGTATTAGAGATTGCAAATTACCTTTTTTTAATAGTTACTCATACCGAGAGTATTAATATCAAAGTGGGCTTATGGAGGACATATAATCTTACATCCAAATATCTACATACGACTTTTCACAATACAGCTTTTCACACGAAGTCTCTATTACAATGAGTAGTGAGAAAACAAGAAAAAGGCTGAATCAACAGCCTTTTTACACATTAAGTTTGACAACCTATGCGAGAGGGCTGTCAAAATGTATGTGTAAAAAAACTGTAAATGTAGCATTTTTCTAGAAAACAATAACTAATTGAAATAAGAATATTTAGTGAAAGTCTTCAAAGGAGGTGTTATCGTTGGGAATAGTATCTTTGAGTCTAGATCTATATGCATATTAGGTGAGAATTCACACAGCGAAAAAGGGGCAAAATCTACTAAGGCGATCTCCAAATTCTACCTCCAATTCGATTGATATGCCCCATATTCCACTTGATTGGAAGAGTGAATTTTGGGTGGAAAGAAAATAAATTTCAGATAATTGAATTCTCTAGAATTGTTTTTTTGGAAATTGTCAATTAATTGTATTTGATTAGCATAATTTTTCACTTGGAAAATATTAAAATATTGAATTTTTTTTTGTTCGTTTGACTTTGTTCTACATGAAAATTGTTCATTAAAGGGATAAAATTTGTTACAATTGGGGATATAATTTGTTTTCATTGCAAAAAAGAAAAAAAAAAAAAAAAATGGAAAACCAAATCCCACCAAATTGGGGGGAATTGATTTTCATCAAAAACAAGGAATTGAAACCGTGAGCCAAAATCAAGAAAATGAGTTGTCAAGAAAATTTATTGTATCAAACATGCTTAAAGTGGAAGATGAAATTTCTTTTTCATTTTCCATGGGACATTTCAGTCAATCAAACAAGTCCTTAGTGATCCTAATTTCAATTTTCTTTGAAATTATTGTCAACGTTACTACTTATTCACTTCTCTTCAAATTTTGCATCATCTATTTTACCAATCTTTGTTTTTAATTAAATAAAAAAACCAATCTTGAAGGGGTTCCAAAACCTAGAAAAGTGGACAAGCATCTAAGATACCTAGGTGTCATCTAAAGCTTTTTTTTTTTTTTTTCCAAAAGATTATGACACATTACCACATTATTTATCTTAACTTAATGGCTAATTCAAGGTTTAATCATCTTAAACTATTCAAAAATGTGACAGGACAACCTTATTATTCACGAACACGTCGAGTTCATAGTTGAAACTTCTGCAAGTAGTTTCGCTTTAGATTTGGTCTGATGAATTAATTATTGCTAAGATTATCCAAATATGTTGTAATTTAATTCTCGATAGGTTAATTCTTTTTTATCTAATATTATTTTACGTTTCGATTTTGAGCAGGGAGATGAATTAATATTTTTTTATTAGGTTATATAAGGTAGATATGAATTAATAATTTACTAAAAAGTACAATGGAAAAAGTTTTGAGTACTTATTTCTATTTTCAAAATAAATAAATTACTCATTTAAATGGCTATTTCTATATAGCAAGAATACCAGACTGTTTATTTGTTCATATGGTAAACTTACAGCCCAATTATGTCCAATAATTGGTAAATGAAAGTGCATGTTTGGCTAAGCTAAAAATAAAATAAAAATTCATTGTAAGTAAATATGTAATTTTCAAATTATATATTTTTCTTGATCTTAAAAATAAGTCACAATTTCTTTTTCTTATGTGTGGGAAATGTCTTAATTATTGCCATAGATCTAAAACCAGCATGTTTGATAAGTTTAAAAAAATTACATTTAAATAAGAAACTTAAAAAATTTCATTTTTGGTCTTGAAATAAGTTATTTATTTAAAAAGCTATTTTACCTTGCTATCAGATAGAATAAGTGACTTTTTTTAGTCATAAGTAAAACTGTATCTCTTTCAAATATATTTAGAGACAGGTATACTTAAAAATAATTGTTAATCTTAATCAAACATGCTACCAATAACAAGGAAAATCATTAAATTATTATTATTATTATTAGTTTTTTTGGAAAATAATGTCCATACATAGACTAAAATCACCTTGCACCTTTTCTGGCAGCTTCTCTACTATATTTACCTAACATCTTCTCCTCTCTCTCTCTCTCTCTCAAATTCTTGAAGATTAAGAGTATTTTCCGTTGCAAATTCAAGTGACAGGTACAATATTCTCACAGAAAACTACTCCTAAAACTTGTATATGAATATGGGAGAATTGGAGGAGTCAAAAAGAGTTAAACCAGAAGAATTTCCAGCTACAAAAGAAGCCCCTATTGAAATTAAAGCTCCAAATCATGTATCATTTCGGAAGACAGTTGTTACAATTCCAGATGAGAAAATCACTCCCCCTAAGCCCCTTCCAGTTGCTCAAAGTACTTCACTTCCTCTTGTATTAAGTGCTTTTCATTATTTTCGTAACTTGATCATAGGGTTATATCAGATTGTTGAAATTCTTGGGTTTGTGACAGAGGCTGCAGATCATGGGATTGAAAAGAGTGGGGGAGATGTCAAGGATAGAGGTATAATTAACGGGAAACTGGTTGTTTTATATAATATGCATATTTGATCAGTCAATTATATAATAAAATTGTCTTTGTGATGTATTGTATTGTATTTAGCAGATGCTGCTCTTGCACGAGTTGAATTGGAGAAAAGACTGGCTCTGATCAAAGCATGGGAAGACAGTGAAAAAACCAAAGCAGACAATAAGTACAATTTTCTTAATTTAATTTGTCATTTTTTCTTTCTTAATTTTTTGTGGGGTGGAGGAAGGGTGGAGTTTGTCTTGCAAGTTGCACTTATTTCTGAGATTGGCTGTCTAAATTTGGAGAGTCTTTTGGAGCTTATTTTTGAGAATTAACTCTTTAAAAAAATATATATAAATAAATAAATAAATAAATAAATAAATAAAAATATATATATATTGTATTTAGAGAGCGTCATAAACTCTTAATATGGTCATGGGGATAGTGGGGAGGATTTTTCTTGGAAGAGTAGCCCTTCAATAGCAAAGAAAATAGAGATATACAGAGAAAAGTAGCAAAATTCTAGTCTATTTTGGAATTTCTTAGATGCAATTTGCAAAAACTGATGCAAAAGGAAACTCTAAACTATTTTCGATTTTTGTTTTTCGTTTTCAAGCATAAATCTTGCCAAATATGCAAAGAACTCTCTGCTTGAGTTAAAAGAAATTTTTTAATTGAAATTATGTTTCAGGGCCTATAAAAAGACGTCTGCTGTAGAATCTTGGGAAAATGCTAAGAGAGCATCTGTTGAGGCACAAATAAAGCAAATTGAGGTGAAAATTTCTTGATTTTCTGCCGTTTGTTGAAGCTTAATTTTGTGTGTTCTGCTCACATTAGCTATTTCCTTATGATGTAAAAGCATTAGATACAATCACTAAGCCACCAAGGAAAGAAAGGATTTACAAAACTAATTTCAACTAGTTTACGATCGTTGAATTGGGTACTAAGGCCTTTTGCTAACATGAGGCGAGCCTCGAGGCACACACTTTGACACGAGACAAATCACTAAAATAATTCAGCAAAAGAAATAAAACTTCAAAATATTCGTGTAATAAACCATAACAGGAAAACTAGCAGAGTAGTGACAACCCCCCTGAGTTCAAGTAAGTCACATGATCTTGAAGGATTGTATTGATTCAAATTTTGATTTTTGTTCAGTTAGTTATGGCTGTTTGTGTACTTTGGGATGTTCAATAACCACATGAGGATATTGAAAAAGCGGCTTGTTCGGTAGAGTGTACTCAACTATTTAGTACTGAAGAAGAAAAAAAGTTAAAAATCTAGTCTTTACCGTCTGCTATAAAATATGAAATCTCTGTCTTTTTCTTGAAATCACCATGGCATTGAATCATTTGCTTTTGAGTTGAATTAAGTTCTTCGACGTATGAAATACCGATGAGCAGGAAGAATTTGAAAAGAAGAAAGCAGAATACCGTGAAAAGATGAAGAACAAAATTGCTGAAATTCACAAAGCAGCTGAAGAAAAAAGGGCAATGATTGAAGCCAAAAAAAAGGAAGATTTTCTCAAGGTGGAAGAGACAGCTGCAAAGTTTCGTTCAACTAACACCACACCAAATAAGTTGCTAATTGGATGCTTTAATTAATCAGCTGCTGTCAGAAAAAGTACTTAAGCTTCTGTTGTTCTTGCATCTTATTGGTTTATAATTTAATTACTGGTTGTTTTAATGTTCTCTCGTAAACGGTGTACATTAACTTTTACACTCTTCTGTGTGTTAAGATATACACTTTTGATTTTGAACATATCTATCATATCGTTGCCCATATTTCTTCCACATAGGTGAGGACGTCAACCACCATGTCAATCACAATTACATATAGTTTAATTCATACTAGATATGCCATTAGCTTCGAATTCTCTGTTTTTTCTTAAAAGTACATTCCACCTGTGATAGTGCACTTATAAGTTGCTGCAATTTAGCCATGTTTGAGTTAGATAAAAATCAATTTTTTAGAATGTTTTAATGAAAGTTGATAAAATGTGGAACTGTAAAAGTTGTGAATCTCGTGAAATGTATTGTTGAAAATATATTTGAAGAAGAATGAGTTTTATAAAATGAGGGCCAAACATGGACTTAGTTATAGCAGGATTAATCAATGCGGGTGGTTAGGTTAGTTACGATTAGGTCCAAATATGATTCTTTATTTGCCACATCAGGGTTGTCAAAATAGATCGGATAGCCTATGCCTTGGGCGGTATTGGACCAGGGCTAATATATATATATATATTCTTGATGAGTTGTGGTTGTGTTTTCTTAGTTCCCGAGTTCAAGTTGTTTGTTGGTTTTAGTTATTGGGTGATAATGGACACTATGAGCCTTGCTACAACGACAAACTCAATGTGACATTTAAAAATAGGGAGACGCGCGTTAATACATAATTGAATAGTTTGAAAAATAAAAAAAACAACACCAATAAATTGTTGTCACCCCATCCTGTCACCCAATTTTCTATCAATCACCCCGGCAAAGCAGCATTATTCGGACACTATTTTCATTGTTTTGACCAAGACAGTCCTCGAATACGTGGATAGTTGTTTTAGGTATATTAATGTTGTATATGATGATATATTAGATCTGGGAATAAGGTAGTGGCGACTGAAAAGGCTGAACCACCATTTCTGCCGCCAAGGGGTGCTTCATACAGTTCAGAAAACTGTGCAACAAGAACTACAATAAACTTCATTCGGAGGATCTTGTGAGAAGAACACTGGATTCGCAGAAACTATTTGTCCTTGGACTGAGTTGAAATAGATTAAGTTAAATTACGTTTGTTGTCGTCGTGTTTGTTACAGTTTAGTATTGTACAACCAACATGCTCTAAAGAAGTTCTTGCAAAATATTGGTACTTTCGCAAAACTATCTTGCAATTACAAGAATGTCAATTATAAGTGACTAATGGTTTGAGTGGGCGCGGTTGAAATTAATGATCCCATTTATTGTCTCTTTATTGGTTTAGTGCCTTTCCTAAACCCCCATTTTCTACCATCTTTTAATTCGTTTTGAACGTTTGATATGTCAATGGGGCCCATTTGTACAGTGATTACTGACACAAAATGCACTTCTATGCCCAAAATTCCCCTTTTACATAGGGGTGAATTAAATTATATGGGGCACATTGATATCAATTATTTCAGTCAAACATTGAGGTCCTTCTTTTTTTTTTTTGGATACCCAAGTGTCCATCTTCGACGAATAATCTTGGGGTCTACGCCTTGGCCCCTCAAGACGCAGATCAGGTAAATTGCGTGATGTGCCACAAACTGGTCAGGGTCCAAAAGCCCCCTCCACTGGTCTGCCAAAGTGCCGAGCGAGTCAACACATGTTGCACCTTGCATTCCAGGAGAATTCCTGCCTTCCAAGAGAGAGCATGTCTTCCAAGAGCCCCACGAATCGAACTCGCGACCTCTGAACTGCCGCAACTAAGAGCCCCGTCCTTTGCCAGTTGGGATGTGCCTCGGGGGGCAACATTGAGGCCCTTCTTAACTGACATGGTACTGTATTACGGCGTGATTTCTTCTAAAATTTAGATACAAATGCCTCCCAAGCAGGGTCTTAAACATTTGTGTCAATTGCAAGTGATGAAGGTGGCATGTATATAGGGATGGCAACGGGGCGGGTTTGGGGCGGGGCACTCCTATCCCGCCCCGTCCCGCCACTCCCCCGCTTCGCCCCGCCCCGTGCGCGTTGCAGGACCGTTTCCCTGTCCCGTTTATTTTTTTTTATAATTTTTGTTTTTGCTATAAAAAACTTCCAATTATACGATTAAGGAAAAATATAACTCTACTTCCAAAAAAAATTGTTCATCAAATTTAAGAACATAAATCCATAACTCTACTTCCAAAAAATATTTGTTCATCATGTATTCTACCAGAGAATATATGGATATTTTTTTTTAAATGGTTCACGGGGCGAGTTCGGGGCGGGGCATCTCACGCACACTTGAGACATGGCGGCCCTCCTCGCCCGCCTCATAACCATTCGGGCGTTTTTGGCCCCATTCGGGGTGGGGCACCGTCGGGACGGGACGGGACGGTTTTTTTTGCCATCTTTACATGTATATGATGTTTATACATCAAATATACAACTTAATCACTACAGAATTTTATGATGTGATGAAGATTCTGATGGAACATATTGTTGTACCCAAAAGAAAGATGGTGCACACTTCACGTGACGTTAGGATACCCACCTCGACAGGAAAGGACATAATTTTATGATTTGATGAAGTTTCTGATGGAATATATTGTTGTACCCAAAAGAAAGATGGTGCCCACTTCACGTGACTTTAGGATACCCACCTCGACGAGGAAATAGTGATAGATGGCCGGTTCATCCGGCCACTTTTCAACAATGACTTTTGATCAAATTTAAGTAAAAAATTTAAAGAAATGAAAATACCCATTTACCTCCTTTGTAAACGTGAAGAACTTGAAAATCTTACCATTTCTTGTTTTTCAATGCTTATTCATCTTCTCAATCTCCACCTCCATCTCCATCGTCATCCTTCAAGATTTTTTCACCCATCTCCATCTCCATATTCAAGGTTTTTTCATATTATTTGGTTAAATTCATTTTTTTTTATACTTATAATATTGATGGATAATATGTTTTTAACTTTAATATTCAAAGATTTAAACAAAAATTCTTTTATTATGTCGAAGAAATTCAAATTTGTAAAGAAATCACAACAGATATATTATATATTGACGAGGTATGGGGGGTCCAGATGGTCAGGGGATTCGGGGTGGTCCGAGTGGCTCAGGGGGCCCGGGGGGAGAAATCCGGCTTTTTTATTTTGAAATGAAGGGTATGTTTCTCTTTTAATGTTAAAAAAGTTATTGTGGTGAACAATTAGTAAGTTAGGTCTATGTGTTGAATATGGTGTTTGACGTGGCCATTTAAAAAATGCGGCCCCACCTCGACAAGCAATAGGAGACAAATTCAATATGTTGACATCTTAAGAAAAATAATTAACTTATTTGTACAATCATACTTGACAATTATGATTGACAACTTTGATGTTGCCAAAATTTGCATAATTGATTTTAATAACAGTTTTTGAAATTAATGAATGTAATGTTGACAAGTGTGAATTATCAACAAGATTGTCAAATAAAATTGTACATATAGCATGATTTGAAGGAAAAATGTAAAGTTAAAATGGTCTCAATAAAAATTCATAAAATTTAGATCAGATCAAAAGGCTATCAACCTCAAAGTAAACTGTGGATCTAATTATTAACTACAATTTGGCTTGTCCCCTTATGTTAGCACCGCTCTAAAAAGCTTGTCACAATCCTCAATGTGATAGAAAATGCTTCTTGTACATAATTATTTATGTAATGATTATGTGTCAAAATACAAGTGGAGAAGTTATTTGATTAATAAGATTTTGTCCAACTAAATCTTATCACATTATTTGTTGGTAAACAATTATGTAAATTGTTATGAACATGTAGTCTATGGTCGGAAATTAGTTTCTAAGTCATCATTGGATTGCCAGTACCATCCATTTCCTCCAATTGTAGCAATTTCGCCATCTCAAAAGCATGCATTCATGAATCATACATGGTGTACACCTTTGTTTACACTTTGCCACGTGAAAAATTGTCATTTGACAGTTTTAAAAAAAATTGTCTTTTTATCAAACCACTTTTTGACAACAATGTAAGTGTCATCAAATGCGTAGAAATTGAGTATACAAATAGCAAAATCTTGCACTCCAAAGAAGAAGCATTGTAGAATGATGTGACATGGATGGTATGAAGGGAAATCTCCACCATAAAAGGGATCATCCTCATCCAAAGAGGACACGCGAGTTCAAATTAAGCTCTCACACTTGCAACTTGTTTAGCTCAAATTATAATCTTGTGAAATTATCTGACAAATCTTTGTAAGTTGATAAAAGAAAAAGGGTGCCACGTCACTTTTAGTGTCACCATATATGGTGACATGACTATTGTGAGATGGCTTGCTTGGTGATTATCATAATTGCAGTATATAAATTTAAGGGAGATTTTCAAAAATGTCACTAAATTTGAAAATGCACAAAAAAATTTCATGTGCACTAAATTTGTTCAAAAATGTCACTTTTTTGTTGTCAAATGTCCAAACTACCCTTAATGTGACATTTGTAAGATCAATTAATGCTTGATTGGAATACCATTAATTGTTTGATGTGATGGTTATATTTTGATTATTTTATTCATTTTATATAGTATATTTAGTGGAAAAAAACATATTTTCTTCCAAAAAATACATAAAAGAAATTCAAAACCTATTATTGTTCCCAAACCCTAAGTCCTACATCCTCCTTCATTAACACATACTTTCTTCCAAGAACTTCATCATCTTCATTCATTCTTCAAGAACATATGAGTATTTCATTGATCATCCATTTGAAGAGGTTAGCTATTACAAATTGTTTGTAATTTCATCTCTTAACTCATTATTTCGTAAATGTTAAATAAAATATGGTGATATTTAATGGAGTATTGACATTTATTTTGAAAAGACATTGTGTTGTTGAATGAGAATTGATTATCACCATTAATGTTCTACATTAATGTCCTCCTAAAAATTTCTACAAAGAATCGTTTTAAAGTGTACAAGAATATTCGTCATTCAATCGGTCGAATATAGTGTTCCAACCGTCGAGCCCCGACAGTTAAACTGCCGAGTTCGACAGTTTACAAACTGTCGGGATACACACTTCAACTGTCGACTTCGACATTTGAAAACTGTTGAAAATCTTGATTAGTAGCTTTCCACATTTGATAGTATTCAATGTACATTTATTTGATTGTGCAGACTTCTTACAGTTGAAATCCCAACATTTCAGGTATGAATGATGATTTGAGATTTATCGTCTCTTACGGGAGAAATTTCATTTATGTGGACGACGAATGGAAGTGGAGAGGGAACAAAACCACTTCCATTTTAGTGCCGACAAATATTACGGTAGCTGGACTGACTTTACGGTTGAAGGAAAAACTCGGTATTGTTGATCCCCATGATGAAATTGAAATGAAGTTCAGAGTCTCGAACTTGAATATACCTCCGGCTGAAATTCGCGAAGACGAAGACCTCAGTTGGTACATATCGGTTCATAAGGAAACTGCTATCTGCGTTACTGTTTTAGAAGCCGAGCCCCCAAGTTTTGGCATGGCAATGACTACGGCGCTGCACTCGTTGTGGCAGATTTGGTCATAATCGAACCACATGCATGAACACCAATGTAACGCAACCCAGTTAACATTTTCATATATAATAATATTGTTTTTTCTGTTAATGTACTGACCACCTACCAAATGTAATTACGTTGTTTTGTCTTTTAATGTACTGAGGAATTAACATATTTACGTTATTTTGGCTGTTAATATACTGGCCACCTAACCATTTCAGTGGCATCCTCTCATCATATATGTGCATTTTAGTTTCATTATTGCTCTAACGTATAGCATGTGATCATCTGTTTCCTTATTTTGAATTATGGTTGTCCGTACTGAAACCGACATGACATACATAGTTTGCAGCACATCCCGACACTTAATCTGTCGATCCCGACAGACGTTCTCTGTATTTCTCAACAGTTTGAACAAGACATCAATTTTTCACGAGGCAAACACAGTGCAGAAGGGATATTGTTGCTCTCGGATTTGATTAATGATCATTACTAAATATACACAAAATACTTGGATAAATGTAATATTAACATAAATAAGGGCTCCACGAAGAAAACGTACAAAATTCGAAACCGTTGTTTAAGATGTATTGTAACACATCCTACCACAAAATTTAATGTGCTATTAACCAGGATCAACATTACAAAACAATCTTGAACTCAAATTCGTGAAGAATGAAATTAAATGAAACGTCCACAAAACCAGAAAATCTAAGTCACATTACATAGACGTTCACAAAACTATTTGGTAGTCGTGGCGTTGTCATTCGTCAAAGTGCTCAAACACCTTTTGCACGTACTTGAGATTACTTCGCTAGGATATACGTGCACGCAACCTTGAATCTTCCGGAACCAAGAATTCGAACTCCATGAACTCTGCAATGAATAAGAAGGCGAAAAAGGGTCAGCTAATCACAGTCATCAATGTCGAAGCCAATACACACGGATGCAAACAAATAGCAATCAACATATGTACGTCAACCATATAACGACGTGAAACTACTGACCCAATGCAACATGAACAATCTGTAAAAGGACATGTGACGAAGATGTAACGAGAAATGGAACATATGTGCTTCACATTATTTCATAAGGCAGTCATCTGTCGAGAATTACTGCATCTAACTGTCGGGTTCGACAGTTGACCTGTACCAAATTTACTCAACTGTCGAGAATCTGAGGCTAACTGTCGGGAACGGCAGTTTGCCTATCCGTATTTTACCCATCGACTGCAGCTAACTGTCGGGAACGACAGAACACATGATCACAAGTCACTCATATGCAGATAATTTGTTGAGGTAAACCATTGCACACGAAGTGGTGACACATACTAAGATGGTAGAAGGTTCACAAGCTGGTGGCATTTACATTCAAAAACCCCCCAATTTAAAATCTAAGATCTCTTGAAGCAACAGAACAATTAAGCTATAAACAAAATCTCGAAATGAATGAAATCACATTTTTGAATAATTTCAATTAAGCTATGTATGGGTGAACAACCAACAACATTCAGAAATTCCTTAAAATTTGGGGAAAAAAAAAGTAGGTCAAACAATTCTTTATAAATCTATATTACCAATCAACAATTCTGCAAACCAATACCTCAAGCAAGTTGGATCATCATGAACCGCAAGAACACACATACCCATTGGAAAATTGTCATAATTTTCGTTCTCACACCCACTTTTTCCTCTAATTTCCTCCACAACCATTTTCCCCAATAACTCAAAAAACCCAGATGCAAAAATTGATATAGAGAGAGCCAAAGATTCAGAAAATTACACAAAATCACCAAAATCATTACTTCACAATAAACCCAAATGCAAATGAAAAAATGCATATCACAAAATTTCAGGAAGTTAGGGAAAAAATGTCAAAGCATTGACTTACACAATCAACCTTTTTCCGAGTCTATTGAGTGAGGAGTGAGTGGACAGTCGGTTTCTTCTTCATTGGGCGGTGGAGTTCTCTCTTCATCTTTCTCTCTCTGTCTCTCGCTTTGGCCGGTGGTGGGTGGTGGAGGTTGTCTTCATCTTTCTCGTTCTCTTTCTATGGCCAAAGGAGAGTTGTGAAAGATTAAACAATTAAAATGATTTCCCCCTTTCTTTTTCCTTGTTTTGACCTTTTGGTTATGACAAATTGTACAAGTAGTCAAATCTCAATCAATGCAAGACATGTAAGGTATTTAAATTATGCAAAGGGGTAAAAATGTCCAATTGTGACATTCTTGCAACTAGTTTAAAAATGTGACATTTTGGTAATTACATTATGACAAAATGACATTTGATGTA
Organism: Fraxinus americana; assembly: GCA_035079005.1. Lineage (NCBI taxonomy): Eukaryota > Viridiplantae > Streptophyta > Magnoliopsida > Lamiales > Oleaceae > Fraxinus > Fraxinus americana. Next base: position 11,348,445 of record CM068713.1, on the reverse strand, counting down.
ATTTCCTCTAAAAAATTTAAACAGATTGAATGTCCTAGAAATATGCAAGTAAAATAACAGTATTTTTTACCTTCTATAAAAAAAAACTATCATTTAAATCACAAGACTCGGACAACTGCTCAAAATCCTAAAGACATATTTAGCCCTTGTTTAAGTTTTTTTTTTTTTCATCAAAATGCATTTTTGAATAGTAATTTAATCACATTTCAAACACAAATTTTTCAATAAAATAATATTATACTCAAATTTAAAACTTTTCTTTATTATTTAACCACATTCTTTATTATAACAATATTAAAAAACGCATTGTTTGAACAAAATGGGGCTCAAACAAGGTGTTAGTACGTCATGAAGGGTAGAGTTGGAATTTCAAATTGAGAGAACTATAGATCTTTATTTTTTTTATATCTACTATCTCTTAAAAGAGGAATTTTGAGGATTACTATTCATTTGTGATTTCTCCTTGCATATCACTGTTCCATATATGGACAAAAAAAAAGGCAAGCCGTATTTATTGGCTTGACTAAGGAAAATGATAGCCGAGCACCACCCATCTGTGCACCTCCCTTTTCACAATTTTCCCTCATCATCACTACACTAATTAAAAGAGAGGATAAGTCTTTCATTGTTCATTCACGAGATATCTCTTTCACACCTCTACTGTTCATTATCTGGTTTGCTACTATTTGACAAATATTTGGTGTAGAAATGGGGAAAATATTGATTTTTTTTCTCTCAAATATTCCACAATTCTCAATCAAATTCTCTAGAAATCTCCACTATAGTAGATGAAATTGAATCTTTAGAATACCCTTTTACTCTTCTTCTGGAGTGCTTTCAACATCATTTTTTCGTAGAAAAAATTCAAGAAATCGCCACCATGGAAGAGGAAATTTCTGAGTAATAATCAAGCAGATTTTCAAGCGAATAAAGAGATTTAGAAACGGTGTATTTGTACAAAAGCAAAGAAGTTCGCAAAAATCAAAGATGATTCCATAAGTTTTCCTCTTACACCCTGCTTTCTTAGAAAAACTATTTACCAACCCTTTGTAATCCTTTATTTGCTGTATTTAATTTGCACACATCTTTATCTCCTTATTTTTTACATTTTCATAATTTTGGTGAAGTGTCAAGTAAACCTAATTGCTGGTTGCTCCTCCAGGATCTTAAATTAATACTGGTTTAATTTTAAGCAGCAAATGTTGGTTAGAGCATCATTATTATTGTAACCAACACAATGATAGTGTTTTTATTTCTTATATATCTATATTTAGGTGTTATATTTATTCTCTCTGTATGTTTCAAGCTTTGCAAAACTTTCTTTAAGAAGTAAAAAAAAATTATATTTCTTTTACTTTAGGTTCATAGTGAGATTCATTATTGTAGCTATATGGTCTTTACTAAGGGTTTTTAAAAGAAAGCATGCTAATTTTTGCTCTGTTTCCCGATATGTTTCCTTTTTTTTTTTTTTAATGTAATGAGCTTCAGTTTTAATGTCATATTTTAAAATTTGTACACAAATAACATCTTGTTGTTGCATCGAAACATATAAATATTGACTAACCTCACTAGCATTGAACTTGGTAAAATGAGATGGTTGAATAATTGAAAAATGAGATTATTAAGGAAAATACATTGAATCCTGAAATTACGCATTGAATTTCTTGTAAGATATTTTTTATAATTTATTTATTGTTGTTATACAAATGGTTTGTCGTTTCGAAACGGGGGCAGTGCCTCTCGTGGGGGCTCGGGGGTTGTCTCCGAAAGGAAATTCTGATTTTCGTATATGTGTTGAAGAGTTGTATATGTTGGAAGTTAACCGTTTTTCTCCAACATACATACCCAATACTAGATGTAGAGGCTTTCTTCGCGTAGTATGGAGACACAAATCTACGCGGGCACGAAGAGGAAATCTCTCCGCATAGCGCGAAGACACAGATCTCCGTGCTCCGCGCACAAGGAGACATGGGTTTCCACGCAGTGCGGAGAGAGCCTCCTCGTACAAGGAGAGAGCCTCCGCGTGCATGGAGATTTTTTCGCGCAGCACGGCACGTCTCCGTCTCCGTGCTACGCGAAGACCAGCGTGGAGAAGTTCTCTGCTTCAAACGCTGTTCATTAAACTGATTATTCTACAGTGCATATTTTGGGTTATATCAGGGCCTAAATGAAACCAGTTCTCCTCTCTTGACCACCAAAGAAAACCCTAACTCATTCCTAAGAATTCTCAGATCTAGAAACTCGACCTTATTATTGCTGTTTATACTAATATTAAATGTGATTTGGGTTTTGTATTTTAGTTTCATAAAAATTATTGAAATTTGTGGAGTGTCTTTGTAGAGAATTTGATTCTGTGGGTTGTTTTGAATTGGAATTCTGGATGTGACAGGATGCTATTTGTAGATATTATGGGTTATGCCAAGTCTCATTAGATAATTTGGGGTTTCACAAATTTAAGGGGACATCGTGACTTAATATGCTTTAAGGACATGAGTTTTTGGGTACTTTTCATTTTCCTTGAGGTTGTTAGTAGTTAATTCGTGGAGGCTGGAAGTGGAGATAAAGTTTGGCTTCATTATAGTTGACATTCTTGTATTTTAGGAGAGTGAGAAGAGAGAAGTTTGGCCGTATAAGGTTAAGCTGAGTCTGCTTAGATAATTTTGGCTTTCACAAATTTCAGGGCCGCTCTACTCCGTCCCATTCAGTGCACCCTGTTGGAATATTTCAATATTAGACCCTTCTTCTAGATCCTTCTCCTATTTGTTATTAAATGCTTATTCTAGATCTTTCAATATTATATGCTTATTCTAGATTTTTCTCTTTTTTTTTATGTAGTTAGTTTGTTAGAAATTTACTTTATAAATAGAGTAATGTATTCACAATATTACTTGAGCTTGATAATTAATAAAATGTTCTTCTTTTTAAGTTCCTTCAATATGTTTTCATATTGAATCTATCATTTAATTTTTCAACATGGTATCAGAGCAGCAAGATTATCTCTCTTTGGTTTCGATTCTTTTCCTTAATCAATAATTCGTCCAAGATTCAGTCGATATGTTCAAATTCTGGGGTTATCAGGAGCAGCAAGCTCAGTCACACCTACAAGAAGTGCCCACAGATTCATGGTATTAACCATCTGTTGTCAGTTCGAGTTCTTCACACCCCACAATACCTAGTGCTGGTTCTTCCAGCAACTTCAACATACCAAGACCTGCTGATCAGACAAATTACTTATCAAATGTTTCACCTGCAGAGTCTGTTGGCATCATCGCTATGTTGAAAGATAAAAGCGTTGATGAGCTTCAAAAGCTTTTGTCTAACAAGGATGCTTATCAGAACCTCTTACTTTCACTCGAACCCCATTATACAAAGCCGTTGTTTTTGAAACTGATTACTCCTTCCCCCGGCTGATAAAGTTAAGGAGTATCTTGTGGATCCCAGCAAGTTTGCAGTTGATGCTGTTTCGGCTACAGCTGTTGATTCTGGTAGTGCACCGGCTCCATCTGCCGAGGAGGAGAAGAAAGAGGAGTCGGGTGAAGAGTTTGACGATAACATGGGTTCCTTTTTATTACAGCAGTTCAATGGCTATTAGATTTGCCTTGTGGTCATAATCCATCCAATTTTATATTGCTGGAGTTTGTTTAGCATTTCCAATTTTCCTTTTACTCATCAATGTTGATGATGTTTGTCTTCAGCAAATGCCCGATTTTAGAGCTATGGATGCTCACTTATTTCGATTGAATTATGTTGTTGTTTTTCTCTGATTGCTTCTTCCCTGGACATTATTGTCGACCACGGCTTCTCTTGCATCTCTGATTTTCTCTCTATAATTCAAGATGTTCCATCTTGAGGAGGGAGTGTTGGAATATTCCAATATTAGACCATTCTTCTAGATCCTTCTCCTATTTGTTATTAGATGCTTATTCTAGATTCTTCTATTGTTTGTTATGTAATTAATTTGTTAGAAATTTAAATTTACTCTATAAATAGAGTAATGTATTTACAATATTATTTGAGCTTGATGATTAATAAAATGTTCTTTTTCTCAAGTTCCTTCAATATGTTTTCATATTGAATCTATCATTTAATTTCTCAACACACTCCGCTCCGACATCGGCCATTTTGGTCAAGTAAATTTGTGTTCCACTTTATATGAGCCACATATACAAACAATTATGGTCCTAAAATTTTCAGTCCTTTTCATTTATCTTGAGGCTGGAAGTGGAGATGAAGTTTTGCTTCATTATAATATAACATTCGTGCAGTTTAGGACAATAGGAATGAGAAGTTTAGCTGTATGTCTTGTCTTTGTTCTTGTCTTTTCTTTGGCATGTCTGTTACGAAAATTGGTCGATTGCAATAAATGGGTTTGTAAGAACTTATAAATTTGATTCAAGAAGGGTTTATAAGAAGTTATAAATTTGATTCAATCAGAATTCATTTGGGGAGAAATGATGTTACTTGGATGATTAGTGTGTATGTACTTGCTTTTTATAGCTTGCTTAGCTAAACTTTCAAGTGTTTTTAGGCAATGTGCCTAAGGAATGTGTGGCTAAGAAGTACGTATAAGTTGTAGGTAGAACTTGTGGACAAGAATAGAGTTTGACAACTTATAAGCACTTGTAAGGTTTGCCAACTAAGCACTTAATATGGATCTCTAGATAGGGAGTTTGTGCCTCTGTTCGTGAGGTTAAAGTTTCGTATTTTATCTTAACTGAAGGTTATTTTTAGCATAATCACTTTGTTCATCAGAAAGGGTAGCATATTGTTCTCCAGTTTGACATACGTTCTGCATTGTCCTTGAACATTTTGACATATAAGCTGTGTTCTTCATGGTCGTGTTAGTTGAATATAGTTTCTCTTATGAAATTTGATATTAATAAAATGAAATTGAGCCAAATTTGGTCCAAATAAACCTGAAAAACCAAATAGTGGTTTGTTCACCATGAAATAAAGCTTTTTAGTCAAAATTAGAAAAATGTTGAAGTCTGAATTTCTCCTTTTTTAAAGTTGGGAATTAACTTGCTATTAGGGAAGAAATTGGGGATCGATAGTGCAATATTTCTCTAACCTTTTATGATTGTAAATGTGCCATCTTTAAATCAAACTTCTTTTAGATGTTCAACTTAACCACCTTCAATTTGGATTTGTAAATGTTCTTACAAGATGGAATGGCGAGTACTACCCATGTGAATTATTTTGCCATATTGAACAAGATGAAATTGCGTACCAAAATAAAATCTTCACTTTGTACTTAAGACATTCAAAAGATATGTATGAAAGCTTTGATGGGACAATAATGATGTGGTTGACATGGAGAGACATGATTGACAGAGAAAATGTGGAACAATTTAAGGTTTAATTTATATGCTATTATTTTGTAGATTCTTGGAAAATTTTCAAACTTCCAATTGGAAGTTAAAATTCTGCAAGAATCTCTAACACAAATACCATAGAAAACCTTAAAATACTTTTACATTTTGCTCCGCCAATCATGTCTCTCTCCATGTCAACAGAACTTCCATTCACATATTCTCGAGCTCTTGTGTACAAAGTGAAGGTTTTATCTTGGTATGCAATTTCATCTTCTTTTTTATACAATGAAATAATCTCCATAAGAACAAAGCTAGCAGGTTGATTAAAATTCTCATAATGAGCAGGTAAATCGTTTTACTTAATTATGCAGTTGATACGAATGATTATCTATTTCATTCTCAACTAAAAGCAGACAAACTGGTAACTAGGTTCCATATTTTTTTTCCTTAAAAGTATCCATCAAACACTTCACAATTTCTATTTTTATTTCTCAATATTCTTATTTACATTAAATTTTCTTCATTTGAACATGGGTATTGGTAGTTTCGATATGTCAAAACTTCTAAGTAATCAAACTTACTAAGCAAAATGGAATATAGCAGCCTAATTATTGGTTAGGATACAACTTAGTTTAATGAACTAGAGAGTTTTGGGTTGTGGAAAAGTGAATTACTTTCCTCGTTTTTATGGTTTTTGAGGTGTTCGGTCATAAGGGAGAATTGATGTCTGTTAAAATTTGCATGGACCATGCTACTGAGAGTTCACTTGGATATGGTTATGTCAATTTTAGTAACCCTCAGGATGGTATACGTTAATTCTATGTCTCTTTTTTGTAAACAAAGAATAGTTCTTATGTTTGTGTTATTGGATTGAATTCATGAAATTGATTACGTACCTTTTCTAAAAGTTCAAGTTGTGACGGAGGAATTCGAACAAGTCTATTTTGATAAAAGAGTGATTAAATCCAATGGTTGGATTTAATCTTGTGGTCAATTACACAAGCTAGACAATTCTCTTTCATGGTACAATATTTGAATTTGAATTTTGAATTCAATTGATATTTGGCTCTATAATATACTAGACATCTTCATCTTCTCATTTTTGGGGTTTTTGGCATAAGAGAAAGAGAGTAAGCATAGAGAGGTAACCAAGTGGGAGTTCTTATCTCCGGCAAAATTCTTGGTAGCTTCCGGTGGAGTTATTCTCGGTATATCCATTGCCATTCCCATGGACGACGGTGCATGATCCGGTGTGGCAAAAATCTGAGCTCAACGTCTTTAAACACTCCATTGATAGTGTTGGAACAAGCTTCAGTACTTTGGTTCGGTTTTTACACTTTATGAGTTTATGTTTTCCTCATTGTAGTTGTAATAATCTATTATTCACTACATTATAAACTTTACAAATGGTATCAGAGCTTAGGCTAGTGGTATAAAGTGCTTAAACAACCTGAAAATTGGATTGGAAGTCGAAGGGGTTCGGTTTGGGTCGAAAACTAGTGAACCCGAAACTTCAAACCCATTTTCTAGACAAACGACACATCTAGTGGACAAACGGAGACCACCACCAGAATCCAGAAGACAAGCAGAACCTAGAGGTGCAGCGGGTGTAACACACGCGCCGTCGTGGAGGAGGCACTTGAACCCACGGGTAGAACACACATGCCGTGTGAGTAGGAATTTGGGGAAGGTGAAAAGAGATAGTTTCTTCCCTGTGAAATTTTGGACCTTCTGGTGGTCCTGAATTTCAGTTTGGTGCACTGTGGAAGAAGTTATAGCCTCGGGTAGAAACTTGAAGTGGAGAAAGCTTTTCCGTTGGCGGCTCGGTGGTGTTTCATAGTGTTGCAGCAACGGGACAACTTGGGGCAGTAACTGGAGGCCCTAGATCGATAAAATACGAACCAAATCTTGGTTCGCTTGGCTTGCGCATTCTAACGCCCTCTCGAATTTACAATTGAGATATTGTGTTATTTGCTATCATATTGTTATTTGACTTTTGTGGTATTGTCTATATGTTACTTGTTATGATATCATTGCGTGTGTCATCTTGAAAAGTAATTTATACGTAAATTGGTTTAAGCTTGCATTTGTGTGTGGGTGAATTGAGTACGTAAAACTTTTTCGAAAAACGTTATTTGTCTACCATGGCCTCTCAAGTTGAATTGGCACAATTCAATGGTAAGGGACATTATTCCATTTGGAAGCAAAAAATTAAAGCTATATTAATCCAACAAAAGGTTTTTAAAGCTCTTAACGACCCGAAAAAATATCCTGATGCATTAAAAGCTAAACCGGATGAAATTACTGAGATGAATGAAATTGCACATAGTTTGATTATATTGCACTTATCTGATGATGTGTTAGGACAAATTAAACAATAGAAGACTGCCAAAGAATTATGGGAAGCACTTGACAAGCTATTTTTGGAAAAATCTCTTCCAAACAAAATACATTTGCTTCAAAAACTTTTCAATTTTAAACTTGACCCAGGAAAGGATCTTGAATCCAATTTGGCTGATTTTAACAGACTCATAAAGTGTTTGGCCCAGAATGATAAAAAATTTGATGATGAATATCTAGCGGTTATACTTTTAAATGCTACTCCCGAATCCTATAGAGATGTTAGGAATGCTATCGCATATGCTAGGGATACTTTGACCCAAGATATTGTGACTGATGCTTTGAGGGCTAGGGAGCTAGAGATGAAGAAAGAGTCAAGGGGTAGTTCGAGAGAAGAGAGTTTGTTTGTTAGAGGAAGGAATGATACGAGGGAGAACTTTTTTCAAAGTAAGAATAGCAAAGGGAAATCAAAGGGTAGGTCTAAGTCTAGAGATAAGAGTGGTAAGAAATGCTTTCACTGTGATAAGTTGGGGCATTTCAAGAGAGACTGTAATGACCTTAAGAAGAAACAAAGACCGCCGCAGAGTGATGATCATAACTTAGCTGCTGTATGTGATTCCCTTGATTGTCTACATGTTATGACCGTGTCGGATGAATTTGCCACATGTGACAACATACATGTCATGAATGTTTCTAATATTGAATTGGACACTGAGTGGATTTTAGACTCAGGTGCTACTGTTCATATGTGTCCTGTTAAGTCTTGGTTTTATAACTATAGAGATGTGAATCCTAGAAAAGTATACTTGGGGGATGATCGTACACACAATGTGGAGGGAGTTGGTGATATTGCTATTAGGATGCATGATGGCATTATTAGATCCCTTAGAGGTGTTAGGTATGTCCCGGGCCTGGCAAGGAATCTCATTTCCTTAGGTAGTATAGAAGAAGAAGGTTGTGAGTTCAAATCTCTTGATGGTACTTTAAAGATTTCCAAAGGGTCTCTAGTGGTTATGAAAGGTCCCAAGAGGAATGCGCTATATGTCCTTCAAGGTGAAGCCTTAGGCAACAAAGAGTCGGCATTATCTTCTGTCTGTGAAGATAAATCAGATCTTTGGCACAAGAGGATGGGACACATTGGGAACAAGGGGTTGAAATATCTTAGTGACCAGAATTTACTTAGTAAGGATAGTGTTACACCTTTAAGCTTTTGCGAGATATGTGTTCTAGGAAAGTCACATAGGGTTAGCTTTGGGATAGGTGAACATTGCACTAAGAAACCTTTGGACTACATTCATACAGATTTGTGGGGTCCAGAAAAACATCCCACACATGGTGGGAATTTTTCTGTCTATCGTTGATGACTATTCGAGAAAAGTTTGGGTGTATCTCCTTAAATCCAAATCTGAAACTTTTAGTAAGTTTAAGTCCTGGCTTGCTTTAATTGAAAATCAAATGGGAAAGGGTGTGAAAACTCTTAGGACGGACAATGGTTTAGAGTTTTGCAACTTTGAATTTGATAATTTTTGCAAGGGAAAGGGTATTATGAGGTATAGGACTATTAGACATACCCCCCAACAAAATAGGGTAGCGGAGAGGATGAATCGAACTTTAATGGATAAAGTTAGATGTATGATGATTAGTTTGGTGTTGTCTAAAGGTTTCTGGGGTGAAGCCATGTGTACTGCTGCCTATTTGATAAATAGGTCACCTTCTAGTTCTGTTGACTTTAAGACTCCCCAAGAGTTGTGGTATGGAAAAACCCCAGATTTGTCACACATTAGAGTGTTTGGTTGTGCGGCTTATGCACATCAGGTTGAGGGTAAATTGGACCATAGGGCTACTAAGTGTGTCATGTTAGGTTATCCAGAAGGAGTGAAAGGATATAGACTGGGGGTTTTAGGTGTGAAGGGTATTAAGCTTATTAACAGTAGAGATGTGAAGTTCAATAAACTTGATATGCGTTGCCTTAAAAACATAGACAGTCAGAACAAACAGACTGAGGAAGGGGAATCTTCTACTGAAAAGAAGATGGAGTTTGAGGTGGGGAGATTAGATAATCATCTGGAGGGTAGTGAAATCCAACCTCAAGAGGTAGTGGTAGAACAACTAGAACTTGAAATTCCTGAAACTGTTGTCCCTAATCAAGAAACATCTGCAGGTATTAATTTGGATGACTACCAATTAGTGAGGGATAAGGAGAGAAGACAAGTGAAGCCCAATATGAAATACATATCTTCAAATTTGATGGAATTTGTCTTAGTTTCAGGTAAAGCCTTAGAATCAGTTGAAACGGCTTCATTTGAGGAAGCGGTTACTTGTAAGGATTCTGAAAATTGGAAAAAGGCTATGAGAGGAGATCCAGTCTTTAGACAAAAATGAGACTTGGAAGTTGGTTGAAAAACCAAAGAATCAAAAGGTAGTCCATTGTAAATGGATCTACAAGTTGAAAGAAGGAGTAGGACCTAAAGACCTTTAACATATAAAGCTAGGTTGGTTGCGAAGGGACTTACTCAAAGAGAGGGGATAGACTATAATGAGGTATTCTCACCGGTCATTAAGTATAAAACTATCAGGTTAGTCTTAGCCTTAGTTGTCCATATGATTGGGAGTTGGAGCAACTAGATGTTAAGACAGTTTTTCTTCATGGGGAGTTGATGAATTGATTTACATGTCTTAACCTCAAGGGTTCGAGGTGAGGGGAAAATCGGAACTTGTGTGTTTGCTTAGAAAGTCCTTGTATGGTCTTAAGCAAAGTTCTAGGCAATGGTATAAAAGATTTGATACTTATGTGCTTAAAATTGGTTTTAAGAGGAGTGAATATGATGCATGTCTGTATTTTAATAACTCTAAAGTAGGCTGTGAAGTATATTTATTGATATATGTGGAGATATGTTGCTTGTTAGTCCTAATAAAGCTGAAATCATAAAAATGAAAAACCTTTTAAAATCGGAATTTGAAATGAAAGATTTAGGAGAGGCAAGAAAAATCCTTGGCATGGTTATTAAAAGGAATATGTCTGATAATAGGATGACTATTAATCAAGAGTATTATTTGGATAAAGTGATAACCAAATTTGGTATGAAACTTGCTAAGTCTGTCAATGCAGCATTAGCTGCATACATGAATTTGTCATCTGCACAATGTCCTAAAACTGAAGAAGAATTGTAACGCCCCGAGTTTCGTGAACCCGGATTGCCACGTCATATTCTTTTGTAACCGATTTAACTAACAAGATTTGTGGAAAATAACAAATTTCAAATTTCACATTTATAACGGTAAAAAGCCTCGGAAACAACAAAACTCATTTAATTAACTTAAGGAATTGATTAAACTTCAAATCTCGAATTTTGGAAATACTGAAATAACAAGTACGTTAACAGCGTTCAAATACGAAATTTTTAAATATAAATAACTGAATTCATTAAATTGTAGCCACATTGCCCATCAAACCCGATCGTCTCCGAAATCTGCAAATATGGTTAAAATGACGGAATGATTATCTCGATGAAATACTCAGTAGACTCATCGCCGATAATTAATTTACAGAATAATTGAACACGTAATCATGCAATTTATATCGTGATATCATCATAAGCTCATTTTCTTGAAAATCATAGGCTCTTTAAAAATATCGGGCGTGGGTAGTCTCGTCTTGTGCATTTAAGCACATAAGTTATGCATAACATTCTCATCTTATCTCATAAGAGATTTTCGTTTTTTTCTCATACAATAAAGCATATAAGTTATGGCAAGCATAACAACATCATATATTTCACATGACATATTCTCATCTCATGCATCAAAGCATATAAATCACGTAATTTCACATAATACATGCAATTATAATTTAAACTAATTAATGGTGGCGAATCTACCTCAAATTATCTCAAGTTGCGTGAAAAGTGGAGTGAGGAGTAATCTCAATCTCTTAATCATCCGTACGTTTCGTCTAGCCAAAATAGAAATTAGGTTTGAATTAGTATTTCGAAATTTTAAAGTTTAAAAACGATAAATTAAAGTTTTGGGACCTAATTGGATATTTTTTAAAACTGAATTTGACAAGTTTAAGGGCTGAAAATACTATTTTCAAAGTGTTGGGGCTAAAAAATGTGAAGAATAGGAACTTTAGGGATTTAATTGAAACTGAAAATAAAAGTTTAAGGACCGAAATTAAACTTTTGGAAATCAGAGACTTAACTGTAAATCTATTAAAGCTGAAAATAAAAACTAAAAGGGCTGAAATAGACTTTTTATAAATTAGGGACTTGATTGAACCTTAACTAAAACTAAAAATAAAATTTAGGGATTGAAATAAAATGTTTTTAAAACTTTGGGCTTAGGGTGTAATTTCAAAAAAAATCAAAAAAAATGAAAATTTAACATTTTATCTCTTCCTCTCTCTCTCTCTCTCTCTCTCTCTCTCTCACTCAATCGATTGAAACGAGTCGAGAGAGGGAGAGAGCTGCGACGGGGGAAGGGCTCTGCCTCTTCCCCGTTTTCACCACCGGAGGTCAGCTCAGCGCCACCGTTGCGTGGTGGCGCCGGCATATGGGTGGAGGTGGCAGTGTGGTGTTGGGCGGACGAAACGAAGGCTTGGGCTCGATTTTCGTTCGGTTTTCTTGGTTTAAATGATGAGGTAAGTTGTGGATTTTTCTTGATTTTGTGTGGCTGTTGGTGGGTTGGTGTTTTGGGTGAGGCTGGCTGTCGATTTTTGGGTGACGGAGTGGCGGTTTTCGGTGGATTTTGGGTGATTTGCAACCGTGTGTGGTGGGGGTACTTGGAGATGGTGGTGGAATTCGGTGATTCAGGCTGTAGCTTGGTCTCGGTTTGGTGATGGTGACTGGTGAAATGGGTGTAGTTGGGTTGGTTATCTTTTGCAGTGACTTGAGCTGGGCAGTTTGAGGTGGGTTTTGGCTGGGCTGTTGGCTGAGGTCTCGTTTTTGGAGCTTGGTGGTTTGAGCAGTGGAGTTGGTGAGCTTGGTGGCGGTTTTGGTGCTGAGGTTGATGGAGTTGGAGGCTGCAGCTTGGGTTTTGGTGGCTGCAGTGTCTGGCTCGAGACTGGTGGTGCTAAGGAGATGGTGTTGATGCTAGAAATTGATGTTCTAGCATCAACATTGGTCTTCAGAAATGAGGGAGGGAAATATTCTTACCAAAATGGATTTGGCTGCGTGATGTGTGAAAATGGAGGGAATGAGAGTGCTATATGAACAGTGATTTTAGGGTACAAATCCCTAGGAGACTAATTGGGCTAGAAAGTTTGGGCTGCAGTGATTTTCATAATTGGGCCTAACTAATTGTACCTAAAATAATCAATACTTGGGGCTAATAAGTAATTGGACCTTAACTATTGTTTAAATATTTAGAATGATAAGAAATTCGATACGTTAAAATATTCGGGATTTAAAAATGATAAGGAATCGAGATTCGAAATTGAACTTGACTCGGATAATTTAAATTCGTTTTATAACGACTAGACGAACGCGTTTTCACTTTAACGTTAGGGTTTAAAATTTAGTGACACGTTTTTCGAGAAAATAATTTTATATAATTTAAAATTCTTGGTCGCTGCAAGAATTGCATGAAATGAGTAATGTTCCTTATGCTAATGCCATTGGTTCTGTGATGTATTCTATGATTACCACAAGACCGGACCTTGCATATGCAATTAGTTTCTTGAGTAGGTTTATGTCAAACCCAGGTAAGCCTCATTGGATTGCACTTAAATGGCTGTTAAGATACCTAGCTGGAACTTTAAAAAAGGGATTAGTGTTTAAAAGAGGAAGTGATAAATTAGAGTTAAAATGTCATGTAGATTCTGACTTTACAGGGGATAAAGATCAAAGGAAATCTACCACTTCATACTTCTTCACTTTAGGTGATAACTATATCACTTGAAAATCACAGTTGCAATCTATAGTTACACTCTCCAGCACGGAAGCAGAATATGTTGCATTAACTGAAACTGTAAAAGAATGCATGTGGCTGAAAGGCCTTCTATGTGAATTAAACTTCTTGAATGATAATGCCATGATTTATATTGATAGTCAAAGTTCATTGATGTTGTGTAAAAATCCTATTTATCATGAACGTTCTAAGCATATTGAGGTGAAGTATCACTTCATTAGGGAGAAGTTAGCTTCTGATGATTTTATTTTGCTTAAAATTGCAACTGATGATAACCCTGTAGATGTTGGAACAAAAGTACTTGCGGTTGGTAAGTTCAACAAATGTTTATCAATATTGAGTATTGATAATGGTTAGTTGTTGTAGAGGTACGGAGTTGGAGTGGGTGATGATGATGATAAAAATAAGACCACACTATGTGATAGCACTTGTAACCGGGGAATTTGGCGATGGATTATATGTGATCCAAGGTGAAGATTTATGGGGTGGATCACTTAATCCACATGGCACATGGATATTGGTCTAGAGCACCTTGAAAGGATTGTGCTAGTTGAGATGTAATATGGACCATAGATTAAATCCAATGGTTGGATTTAATCTTGTGGTCAATTACACAAGCTAGACAATTCTCTTTCATGGTACAATATTTGAATTTGAATTTTAAATTCAATTGATATTTGGCTCTATAATATACTAGACATCTTCATCTTCTCATTTTTGGGTTTTTAGCATAAGAGAAAGAGAGTAAGCATAGAGAGGTAACCAAGTGGGAATTCTTATCTCCGGCAAAATTCTTGGTGGCTTTCGGCGGAGTTATTCTCGGTATATCCATTGCCATTCCCATGGACGATGGCGTATGATCCAGTGTGGCAAAAATCTGAGCTCAACGTCTTTAGACACTCCATTGATAGTGTTGGAACAAGCTTGTGTACTTTGGTTCGGTTTTTACACTTTATGAGTTTATGTTTTCCGCATTGTAATTGTAATAATCTATTGTTCACTACATTATAAACTTTATAGATCTCACACTATGCTATTAGAGATAATATTTATTTATTTAAATTTAGTCTTTTATGGACGAATGCTAGGAAGGGATTAATCTAATATGATGTTAGGAGAGTGGAACTTTTCTTGAATCCTATATTATCACATGCCTTGTGTTCAATGAACATTTAGAATTATTTGCTTAGATCTTACACAATAATATTTCAAATTTTTGCGTAAATCTGGAGATCTGAACTTTACTAATCTAACTGGAAAAACCTATCCGAATATCATATCCCAATCGAGACTCGAGCTCACGTAGAAGTAGTACTGCAAATATATTTGTTCTCTTTTTCCCTTAGTTTTTTGTTTTGGTTAATCTTCAAGAAATTAATTTATATTTTATTCTTGCAGAATTTGGACATAGCAATTGATAACAAGGTACCATGAGATATTTTCTTTATTTGGGAACATAGTTTCATCCAAAGGTGAAACAGATGCGTCTGCTTAGTCAAAGGGCTATGGTTTCGTGTAATACAATACTAAGGAAGCTGCCCAAAAAGCTATTAAACAGAATGGCATGTTATGAATGACAAGGAAGTCTATGTACCAGACTGTTATGCTAACACTGTGGGACACTTTCATTACCACAATTGAAAGTTTTGGAAGCAAACCTATCATATGGGTGACTAATCTGAAAGTCTCTTCATACAACGGTAAATAAAATAGAAACACAGTATTTCCTTTACAATAATATTTACATATTAAAAAGAAAAAACTAATTATATAATTTGCATATATTTTTTAGGTTCACACTTTCTACTGGAGCGAACATCGCTTTTTTCATTACCACAAGAATTTTGGCAGTTGCATATTATAGAGAATGGTCATCAAATATGACTACGAAACTTCTTTAATTTTCCCATCTTTATAAAATTTACTTAGTAAATTTCATACTTATTTGTTTGCCTTCTTTACTGTAGGATTAAAACAAAAATGTTTTTTAAATTCGTTAGAGGATATAATGGATTCTCGCCATTCATAACTGGTTTGACGGACGATACATTGATTTCTCTAATAATTTTACTCGGAAAAAATTTGACAAAAAATAGATTGAGCAAAGAATCCTCGGGACCGATCTTACCAAAGCTCCCATTCGAGGTACTAATTTTTTTTCCCTATCGATTCGGTATATATATATATATATTTTTTTTTTTTTTTTAAATGTTATTCTATGTCATTTGATTTCCTTCGGCGTGTTTACATAGATGTTGTAGGCATGAAAAAATCATAGAGCTCAAATATACTACTCTTCGAAGTAACAAATATCCCTTTTTTGCATCTTCACAATCATTTTTTGTTTTATTTAATTATCTTCATCATAATGAAATATCAAATATAAAAATCAGTGCTTTATTTTTATATTCTCATTTTTACATACACCGTTGTCTGAGCTCCCGTGTTATAAATTCATTTACTTATAGATCAGTATTTGCTGCCTTAACCATGTGCCCAATTGAAAATGTTTCTTATTTGCTCTACATGATTTTCTTTTATTGTGGTGCAGCCTATAAAAAGCCCTGTGGCTAGCGATGTCAACGAACCGAGCCGAGTCGAGCCCAAAAAAAAAAGTTCGAGCTGAGCTGAGCCCGACCAAAAAAAAGAGGCTTGGCCTGAGCCTTAACGGGCTGAGCCGGCTCGAATTTTTTATTTTTTTAATTATTTTTTCTTAGCTGCCTGCAAAAATAGCTGCATGCCTGTTGCAACCTGCCTACAGGCAGCTAGCAAGCTGCCTACTTGCTGTGTTAAAAAAAAAATTTTTTTTTAATAGGAGGCTTGCCCGGGCCACGGGCCGTCACGGGCTCGAGCCGACTCCCCAAAGTGGGGCTCGGTTCCACCGAGCCTGAGCCTGGCCCGGCTCGGGTTTTTTTCGAGCCGAGCTCGAGCCGTACGAGTTTTTTTGCCACCGCTACCTGTGGGGATTAGAGGTGATATTCATAGCCAATTTCAGGATGTCGCTAACTTTTACACATTGGAGGGAAGATAACATATTTTCCTTTGATATTAATATGCTTGTATTCTTTTGTTTTAAGCTGTGGGAAGTTTATATTTGAGACTGACAAATGAGGTAGAGGATGTAGACTACTTTATTTTACCATAACAGTTGGGACCTCATCGTCAGTCTCTTGGTGTTGTTGGTTTTTTATAATTTTCCTTTAAAAATAGAAAAATTGCTTTCATGTATTCTACACAATTCCTCTTTTATTGATATAATTCTCTTTATTTTTGTTGTATTTATATACTAAGTATAACACATTTAATTGCACAGAAAGAGATTTTCTTGCACGTCTATTTCACAATATGTTAATCTTTTCATAAGTCGCAAATTCATATGGACAGTAAAAAAAATTAACTAGAACATGGGAAACCAATTTTGGAAAAAAAAAATTATTGATTTGATCTGAAAATGTTGTACAACTCTTGTTTAAAACCAAAATACACAATACGAGAGCAATTACATGGTGCTACATCTTTGTCTTTCAAATATTTCTTTTATCCCTCCTGTTATCTAATGTTCTTCATTATTTTTCTAATTCCAATGCCACTTCATTATTGTTGGATTTTGGAAAGGTTTCCACCTCATTAGTCATAGTTTTCATTTCTTTTCCTTTCAACTTTTAGATAAAGGAGATGATTTTAAATTTTTACCCAATTTTCATGAAATTAGTTTGTGATTGCTATTTTAGATGTTTGCAGAAGTCCTCTTTGGGAACCTCGTACTTCTTTATGTTGTGTTTCTTGGAGCAAGAATGTTCTTTAATTCATGGGTAAACATTTCTTGGATGTACATAAAAGCTGGAATACATATCACATAAATGCTATTTTCTCTCTTCTGTCTTTTCCCCTTGTTATCCTTAAGAAAGAAACAGATAGCTCAAGATATGAATCAATCGATAGTGGTTTACCAAATTTATTATTCCAAGTTGTTAGTGCAGCTGAATTTGTAAAAACCAGACGTATAACTTATATGCTTCTGATTTAGATTTCTTTCATTCTTTGGCACTTCGAATATGTTTTGGATGGATTTAATAATTAAAGCTTTTCCCGAGTACTACGAATAATCTGTGTTTCAAATATACTTCAAATGCTCTATTATTTCATCATTTTCTTCTCCTTATCATTTGTCATTTGTTTATTAGAGGTACCCATTTTACACGCACAGAGAACAATAGATAAAAAACAGAAAACAGGAGATAAAAACTTTATTCATTCATCAGCATGATTGAAAACTTCTCTAAACTACTCAGATTTTCTCTACTACAACATGTTTTTTCATTCATCTAATATCATTTTTCAGTTCAATTATATAGCATTGTTAATTTGTTTTGATGTTGCTGAAAATTGAAACCACTCCAAACACATTTCCATTTGTTAGGGAATTATTGAGAGCAATTACCCAAAGCCCAAGCCCACTCCACCAGGCCCAAGTGAGGTTCCATTCCAAAACCAATTGGTAATGGATGGAGTAGCCCACTTAGGTTATATGGTGGATTTATTTTCTTCTCACAACCGATGTGGGACTTGTTTGCCCCAACAATCATCCCCTCAAACGAAGGACCACATCATTGTGGCCTCCCCTCAAACGATAATCCATTCGCCAATCATCTTGTACCGCCGTTATTACCGTCGCCCTCGACCAAACGGGACCCGCCGCCTGACCACCAATTTCAGGAAGACTTTCGACACAAGGCACCTCAAACGCGAATGATTTTTAGCCCGATCGCCACCACGCTTTCTACTGCGTTCCTCCGACCCTGGGCTCTGATACCACTGTTAGGGAATTATTGAGAGCAATTACCCAAGGCCCAAGCCCACTCCTCCAAGCCCAAGTGAGGTTCCATCCCAAAATCAATTGGTAATGGGTGGAGTAGCCCACTTAGGTTATATGGTGGATTTATTTTCTTCTCACAACTGATGTGGGACTTGTTTGCCCCAACACCATTGTTAAACAACAAAGTATAAATGCAAACTTACCCGTTGACATTATCTTCAAATAACATAACTCGTGCATTGCACGGGCAATGCAATGTACTAAAAAAGTTGGCTTTGACATAGGACAACCCCACTTGAATCGTCCTTTTTTATGCAAAATTTGAACTCTTTTTATTTTTATTTTTTTACATTGTCCAAAATATAACATTCCACTCTACCACACTAGCTACAATAACACTTTCATTCAATAAATTTTCTAATTATTTTTTGATGATTTTCTTAAAAAAATGAATAATAATAATCAGTCTTGAACCAGGCCAAATAAGAGCATGTACATGAGGGTGACTAGAAGGAATAAAAAATCTTTTCGTTTTGCTACCATTTTAAGGTCCTTGTTTGCTTCAGATAACAATCAGATTTTTAGTAAATTTTGATGAAATTTGTTGGAAAGTGAAGTTAAAAAAATTGTGGGTTCCATAAATTTTTTTATTGTAGTTAATTGTTGATTTTTTATTTAAATTTTAATTTACTTTTTGGGTTGAATCAAACATATTTTCAAATGTCAAAATCCACGAGAATTGATATAAGTACAAATTGTATTATCTTTAATCCCTAATGCAAATTAATATGAACACTATCTTGAAATTCAAAGTCCATTTCTGATGTCACTAGAAATGACAAAGACAATAATCCACCATAGTTAGGTGAAAACACCGACCTTATTGTGAACATTTTCTTAAATGTGACATTAGCATCTTCTCTTGCACGTAATACCTTATCACACAAATTATATATAATTAAGACCATGTTTGAGTCCCATTATAATGTTAAGAATATGTTTTGGAATAATAGACTAATAGAAAATGTATAGTTAGAAAATAAAGAAAAATTTTGAATTTTCGTTTAATATTATTATATTAAAGAATACGTGGTTGAAAAGGAGAGAAAAATATATTTCAGGAAAAAAAACGATAATCAAAAACGGGCTAAGTTATTTAAAATGTTTAGGCTTTATTTGAGCCCCATTATTTAGCAATGAATGCATTTTTGAATAATGATTGATGAAAAATATGTGGTTAAAAAATAAGAATTTTTTTAAATTTACGGGTAATATTATTTTATTAAAAAATGTGTAGTTAAAAAGAAGAGGAAAAAATTTATTTAAAAATAACGAGGATCAAACATGACCTTAATTTATTCTACATAATTGTTTTGAATTTGATTTTTTTAATATAATAAGACAAATTTTGAAAACTTCAATCTATTTTGAGATATTTGACTTTATTGATACATGTCAAAAATCATTTACACGTGCACGCACAGTGTTACAATATTATTTGAAATTATTTTATAAATCACTACAGGCACGTAGCTTCTGTTTGATGGAGATTAAAGTAAAATTTTTATTAAATTTTAGTAAAATTTAATGAAATATGTGGTTAAAAGATTATAAATTTCATAAAATATAAGATTAAAATTAATGGTTGACTTTTATTTAAATTAAAATTTAACTTTTATTCCGTACCAAATAGGAGCGCTCCTGTCTAGTCGACAAACATGTGGCCTTTAAGTCTTAAAAATCAATTATTATATTTTATCTGAATCGAACGGTTGAAAATGAAGGATTCAAACTGTTACAAGTCAAAATCTCGCACATTCAAATGACTATTACCACAATATACAAATCAAATTATAAGTCTGATTTCGAACAAACTTTGGCACTTGATGGTTACACTTATCTAAAATCATATTTTTGCAACTACTTGGGATAAATTTAGGCCATGTTTGACCTCAATTTTTAAAAATTTATTTTCTATTATGCATTTTATTAGATATACAACTTTATCAACTTTCCAATCACATATTTTACTAAATTTTATCAAAATATACTAAAAATCTGATTTTTAGCCAACTTAATTTTGATTTCGCTATTTTTTGGTGTACTCAAATTGCACATCTCTTGTGAACCAAAATTCTTTAAGTTTGCATTACACGTAGCACTACCACCACCACTCGAGTCGTCTTCTCTGAATATATACCTATAAACCTATATCTTGACTTTGGAGAAAAAATTATTAAGATATTTTGTAAATTATGGGAAAGAATTACGTTCGACGCCTAATTCCTTTCGATAGGGAAAGATCATAGCATAGAACTCTAAAATCTTCATTACTTAATGACTCAACCCTCAATCACACAAAAAATATAGTTGGATCGTAAAATTTTCAATTACCACATGAATGCATGAAATCTACCCCA
This sequence comes from Fraxinus americana, assembly GCA_035079005.1. Lineage (NCBI taxonomy): Eukaryota > Viridiplantae > Streptophyta > Magnoliopsida > Lamiales > Oleaceae > Fraxinus > Fraxinus americana. Next base: position 11,327,647 of record CM068713.1, on the reverse strand, counting down.
ACCTAAGAATAACATTTGTGTTTCTTATCATATGTAATGTTGGACATGGTTCAATTGCGATGAAAATCACACGAAATTGAGTACTAGGGATTCCATAGTATAACCCATTTAGTAAATTTTCGAGTATCACTTTAATTGAGACAATACAAAAAGTAATGTTGAAGCATAATGAAATTTCAATTCCTCACCATAGTCTGGTTCTAAATTTTATGAGGCTAATAATTGAAGCCGATTATTTCAATCCAATTCCTGTAGTTACAGGGAAAAATGTCCATAGCTACCAATGACTCGATTTTGACATAAAATAGGGCCAGTTTGGTAATTTCAAATGATTCTGATCTGCACCATTATTTGCTTGATGCCATAATAAATACCCCTCCCACTCCCCAACTGCCTTCATTAGCGAAACAACAACAACTCATCTCAAGTCTAAAGTCAACCATCTTCAACTGCTGATCCTCCAGTTCTCGACTCATGGGGATTAATTATCCCGCCGCTGCCCCATTTCTGCTGATCATGGCGGTTCTCGCCGCCAGCCACCTCTCAGATGGCCGCGACATCCAAATTTTTGCCCGGAAATCCACCGAACAAAAATCATCCACCACCAAGTTCAACTACCAATTTTCGTGGAATTTTTCAGCTCCTAAAAGTGCAGATGGTGATGCAGCTTATAGAGTATCACATCGTTCCACTCCGGGAGGGCCAAACCCTTTACACAACTGATCCAGCGGCTCATGCAATTTGAGGAGCATCCACCGCTTGACCTGTGTAATGCCTGAGCTGGCTCAGACTTCATAAGTTTTGCCGACAATTACAAATTAATGAATGCTCTTTTATATGCGGATTTGATCTCTTCACACAAGTAAATTATATTCAAAATCTTATATGGGAGGCTTCATAATTCTCTACAAGATTGTAAATTATTGGTATGAATTTGATTTGATTATATGTATACAAGATTGTAAATTATCAATAAAATCTTTCTACATATTTTTTTTTCTTTCTGCTTGAAATGTTGACTTCTGCAACTTTCTGCCAATGTCAATCGTCTCGTGTGGTTGATGTTGAAACTTTGTGCTCAACTAGTAAAATCGAACTAACCTAGACTTTTCTTTACGAGTTGGTTGTATGTATGTTATTACATAGAGGAATATGGACCAAAGATAGAGAAGAATCTTCGTCTAACCCTCAACTATTTTACCTCATCAAGTTGGGCAATGTAACAAGCAATTTTGACTGTTTGTAACAAGGATAAAACAGGTTATCTATCGACTTGTAAGCAAGAAATACTTAAAATTAATATTTTGACTTAAAAGGAAATAATAAAATTAAAGATGTCTATTTACTCCTTAAATAAATAAGAAGGAAGTGAATCAAGATTGAGTCGACGATAAATGAAACCTTAGGTCGCAAATAATGGTTCAACGAATATTAACGAAAGAGAATTCTAGTTTCAGTTCAGGAAAAAAGTATTTGATGGAAAGCTGCATTTCTTATTCTGTTGATTAATGGAACTTCAACTATTACATTCAACAAAAAGGCTAGAACTAAGTTAAAAAGGGCAGGTTCCTTGAAGCCCTTCCAATAGTGTTGTTCCATTCCAACTCTAGAGATATTTGCACACTGAAACTTTGATTCATTGGTCCCAAATGTTTTCTTCAAACTATCGATCATGATCAACTATGGTATATACTGCGTTTGGTCAAGAGTTCTATATACTTTCCGTGTTTAGACTATTGTTGTTCTATCGTGCACGGTGAACTCTAATCTCTTGGTGATAAGCTTCGAATAGGGTTTCACTATTCGTCCAGGGCCACATGTGGCCCTGTCACTCTAGAAACCCCTTTTGAATTTTAGCGTTTGAATTGTGGGATTGAATTTATCACTCAAATTATTTACAGTTTCAGTTTCCTATATGATTCAGACTCTGAACACTTTTAAATTGGATCTAAAAAGTGGCTAGCCCTCGACTAAATCTTGGCCTATTTAGCTAAGATCAGAGAAATTTGTTTGAGAACCAAGGACTTTCAAATTTACATATTATTGATTACTTGGGCGGATTTTTACTTGTTTCGAGTGTATATTTATTTATTTTAGGTAAAAAAATAAATGATTTGGAGATGAATAGAGCAAAAGAAAGAAAATTGGGGCTTATGTGCCAGGCAGATCTTTGTTGATACGTCAAGAAATTTGACGACTCTTATATTGTTTGAATAATGTTGTTTAATTCCGCTGAGATTATAATTTCAGTCTATGTGGCGTTAATGTGACATTAAATAATAAATACAATTAAATGAGTTATTTAATTCCACATTTCATTAAACCTATTACTTAACACATTTATAACTAATTATTCATATTGGTTTGTTTCTATATATAAATGACATGCTCATTGAAAGTGGTAGTGTTCAAGAAATTAATAATCTCAAAGAGGATGTTGTCTAAAGATTTTGCAATTACAATAATGCCATATGTACATCATGTTTTACATCAAGTTTAACATCTTGTGAGTTGGCAATTTTTTTTACATTTATTTTAACAATATTTTCTCCAATCAATGACCAGATTTTCTACAGGGAATGTCAAAGATTATGTCAACTACAAGTGTACAAGAAGTATATAATTCTTGCAACCATAAGTCAGATTCGCTTGCGTTATTAAAACCAAATTTGAGGATTAGTCTCTACAAATCCAATCACGTCGGTGGCGACATGACAACCACCGCCTTAGAAAAAATAATTCAAAAATAATAAAAAATGACTAGAATAAAATCAGCGGACTAGATCGCAAAATCACTACTGACGGTGATTGCATTTGTGGATATGATATTTATCTTTGGGTAGATGTGGATTAGGCTGGTCTGGTCTGGTGGGGTGGGGTGGGGTGGGTGGGTGAGCTTGGTTGGGATGATGAAATTTTTCTTTTTTCTTTTTTTTGTTAATATGTATTTCGTTGTTTTAGTGTGATTTATTTGTACTTTTAAAAAGTAATGGAACTCCATATGCAATTTTTCCTTATTTCTTGTAATTTGACCACTTTCTTTTATGTTTATTTTTTAAAGAAAGCGGCAAATACGTCATTCAAGTCAAAATGGAGGAACTGGCGAATATTATTATACAATGCCTTTGTTAGGGATAAATTATGTTAAAACATGTTGATGATAAATTTGTTACATTTTGCAAAGATTATCTATGAAAATGCAAATTTTCCTAACGACATTATTAATAATAGTAATATAATATAATCAGGGATGGATTTAGGGTTGTAGCCCGGTCCAATCCCTGACCTGTTAATTTTTTTAGTGAAAAAAAAACTTGTGAAATTTTCATTTTACACGTAAATTTATTTTTTCTATATATTAGCCCGACTTATAATTCGATCATGGATCCGTCTTTGAGTATGATATTCTAAGACAATCGTAAACTATTTTGAACACCGAGACAATGTAGTTGCTCATCCACAATATGTACAACAAACTAATTGCAAATTATATCTCCCTTCTAAACAATAAGCATATATTTTGTGATCGTGAGACTCATTTAATGCAATTTATTTTAAAATTGAAAGTTATAAGTTCGACCCTGAAATCACTGAGAGTGTGAGTGAATAGGTGAATAGCGCAGAATCAAAATTACCAATTAAAAGCAACTATTACTTTTTAATTGTTCTAAATGTTTAGTCAATCACATCAAGTCATTCTATATTGAATTGTCATAATAATAAATAAGACAGTAAATAATACAAGATTTGTTGACGGAGAAAACCGTTAACTGGATAAAAATTCTGTGACCAAGCTAGTAACCTCTACTATAAACAATAAGAACTTACAATATGTTCCAGACTAGAAAATCCACTATACTCTCTGATCTAATTTCTTCAATCTCCAAGGGCCGCTGGAACGTGCTTCACTCACACCTGCTCCTGATATTCTGGAATTGTTTATCTCATGTGGATCATCGAACGCCTTATTCTTGTACTCTTCTGTACTTCTGGTCCAACTTCCCTCAATTTTTAGCAACATCTGAAAGTTATTGAGAAAATACCTTCCTAATTATATTTAAAAAGTGAGTGTTTTAGATTATTTGATGTTTTTCCCAATTTATAGTTGATTGATCTTAAGAATCAAATGTTTAATTTCAATGTTTGGATATGGTCTTGGATCTTGGAAAAATGTTATGATGATGTATTATAATGATCAACCATACACACAAATGTAATGTGCATCGAATATTTATAATGTGAGGTGTTTGAATAGTATATGAAAGATAGAACTCTTGAAAATCACGAACTATAGTTTTTCAAAAATATCGTCACTCGAGCGCCAGACTAGCGACAGGTAGGCGACCTTGGTTCTGTTCTGGACGCTCGAGCATCAGATGAGCGACATACTAACATAAATCTGGCGACTCTTTCTCCATGTTCCATACTTGAACACAAAGATTCATAATTCATCTATACATCACAAAAGACTCCTTAACTATTACAACTCTTATATAATAATTCTTTAATTTTAAAATAATCTTTTTGTCTAATACAGCTTAAGTCCTAACAAAAATGCTCTACCAAATTGATCCCAAAGCTGATGGTGATTTGAATATTAAAAAATTGGAGATCTAAGTGCTACTTTTAATGCTTGAAGTTGAAAACGATATGAAGCCTGTTACACTGGGAAGAGAAGGGCTAAGGCTCGGAACTTTGTTTCTAAGCCCAAAGATCCTTGTTTGGTTAGGTGATTTTTCGCGAATTCAATAACCCAATTTCTAATGCAGTTCAGATTTTCTCCTGACACACCCGAATTATAAACAAACCCAATTTTCAGATTTCAGATTGGTCCACTTCAATTCGAGTAAGTGTCACTTTTTCTTCATTTGATTAACTATTTTGAATGCGACGAATTTTTAATGGCGGTGATCTCTTACCTCTGGTGAAAAACAATCAGAGAAAATAAATTGGGGGAGTAATTAAGGTTGGACAATGGCCTTATATAGGGTTAACGTTGGAACCTTGGGTGTTTTACGGGTTGTACTTATCTTTTTTCTCTTATAGGGGTTTTTGGAGGTGTAAATGGTGCTCAAGTGATACGGGAGGGAGGCCGGTGGTGGTGCTCAAGTGGTACGGGAGGGTGAGGGTTATCTCAGGAATTAAGGATGTTTTTGGTTGTTTTAGGACTGGGGGAGGGTGACGGCGGTGGTGATGGTGTTCTCTAACAAGAACTTGGGTCTAGAAGTAGTGAATGAAGTTTTTAAATAAGTTTGGTTGGTCTAATTTGTAAATAAGTTACTAAGGTAACTTATATTTTACTATCAAAATAAGTATTTTTTTTTTCTAAGTAAGAAAAATTAACAATTTTAAACATATTTGAAAAATTTTATCTAATCGACGTAGGTACAATTTGTTGCACGGGGATGATCAACTACATTGTCTTGACCCATAGGCCATAGCTTATCTCTAGAAGAGGAGATAAAAGTCGCAATGAACATTTATGTTCTAAATGGTTTTCAACTCTATACCTATCTATCTTAATTGGCTATATTTTTTTTCATCAATTCAGTTGAAAAAAATTTCAATTTTGACTCCCCAAATTATTGGTGTAACAAGTCATTTTAGGCTATTCCATCAAAAATAGATGGTCGAGAAACTATTAAAAACAAAAGATTTTGTTCTTAAAAAATGAATTTTTTTTTTGTATTGATTTTTTATCTCGTTAGGCTGAGTAATGTCATGTGTCGCATTTCTCATCTAATCGCACTCGAAACTCGTCATACTTCAAAAAAGCTTGAAGGTTTTGAGTACACTTATAATGAATTAACAAAATTAGAGGTCTGAAATAAAGCTGTATAGATGAAAAGATTTCTATTTCAGAAATTGAGCCTTCAAACGATGATAAAAAGCCGAATGTAGAGATCCCGACCATTCCAAACATGAAAACGAGTCGAGAGGTAAGTGACCGAGCAAAGAGTAGATGAAAATGGCACTTTTTGGTTCACGTTGGATAGTAGAGAACATGTATAGGGTGTTTTACATAGTAATATTGCTAAACGAACAAGCAATTGAGGGCGGAAAAGAAAAGTCAACTTTAATTATAATTTATCAAAAGACAGGTGAACTGGAACCATATTTCCAGTCTTATTCTTTGATTTTGATCCTTATTCTATTTTAGTATTTGGATGATATTTAGGTTGCACAACGCTACTTGTGCACCAAACTATTACAGCAGGTACAAGAGCTTGATCATGATGGACAGAAGACGACACGGTAGTTGGTACCAGCCGGGCAAGTGAACAGGCTCGTCGGATCATCCTGCGGGTAGCTATAAGCATCCGGGCACCTTTCCTTAAAGAACCTTGAAAAATCTGTTGGGCTACAGCTTCCAGGTCCATCGGTGCAACAGTATTCGTTGGTTTGGAAAACTGTGCACGGGTTGTTACAACCGCCAGGGGTACGTAGTTCGCTAGGACATTGATCGACTATAGGGGCATTGCATACGAGACGGCGACAGACATCGGTGGTGGGGCTGAACTCCATAGGGATGTTAAATCCATCGACGTTAGAGATATCGACAAAGTCCAAGTTGTTAGGCTGATTAAGGGCAAATTCAGCTAATGTATTGGGAGGGCTACCATAACCTTGGCATTCTAGCAGCCCATTGCAGTCTCCAGTTTCACATTGACCGCGACCATTTCCATCGAAGTTACAACTAGTACGTCCCCATATCCGACCTTGGATAGTTCCCGGGGCAACATCAATATTCCACGTCTGGCCTTGGTCGAGTCTTCGACCGCCACCAGCTGAGGGATTGGGACTCGAGAAAGCGGCCCAGACTGTGTAGGTGCATTGGTTTACAATGTCAAAAGTGGCAGCATGGGTATAGGCAAAGAATGTGATTGCCAAAAGGGACACTGCAAGGAGGAGATTTTTGGGGGAATTCATGTTTGCTGCTATGGTTCTATTTCACTATTCCTTTTTCTTTTTTTGTGGTTTAACAAATCCTATAGTTGGGGGTTTATATAGATGTGTGGTGGCCTTGAAACTCGCGTATGCATAATGATCTTCTTGAATTTTGCTTTGATAATTCAAAGATATTAATCTTTATTTTTTTGGTCTTGATTTCCCTTGCAAAGTTAAAATTTAGTTAGGCACAATAATTGGCTGTTTATATCACTTCATTTCAATATGGAGCATAGTAATGAATGTATAACTTCTAGATGGGTTGGTCCACTAATGATCAATAAACTTTCTTTTTTTTTTTTTTTTTTTTTGCATTATAAGTCATCTAAGTTTTTAATATTCGTCTCGTTAGTCATTGTATCAGCACCCATTCCATAAAACAGAGGATGCGCACGATGAAAATACGATTTTATAAAATTACGACGCTATATCTAAAGAAAATTAACACGTGGCAAACCCTAAAGATCCAACACGACTAAATCCTAAATTCTAGATTTTTCTTCATATGAACCTTTCTTCCCGACACAAATGATCCCATCAACCATCAATTTAACCTTGCAAGTGTTTTCAAATCATCTTTCCATTGTACACACCATCTATGTGTTAGTTTATGCAAACGAGACTAAAATAACGACGTACAAGGTGAATTTTCAAAGTTAAATGACCAATATTGAAAATATAAAAGTACCATTTGCAAAAATGTATATATGTGTATATGTATATACACGGAATTGATCTCCTAAGTATTATGTGACATGACATATTACAATATGTAGTATAATCAGCCCCTGTTTGGCCCCCATTAAATTCCATTACATTACATTAAATTTTTCTATCTCTTCATTACAATCATATATTCATCAAATAAAATAATATTACACACAAATTTAAAACTTTTCACTACTTTTTCACCACACATTCTCCCATCAATCACTATTCCAAAAATTTTCAACCATAAAAAATGCACAATGATGAGGGCCAAACAGGGGCTCAATTTTGTCACCAATCATCATCTTTCACCACTTATTGTAATGGGCCATATCACCCGAGTGCTTAAGTTAAACTCCAATGTATAGTAGGGCATGTAGAAGTAAAACAGTCCATCGACAAGTTGCTTGGCCTAGAGGTTAGGCATGAACCTGACTTTTATTCAAGATAGAAAATTCTACCTAGAAATTAAGAATATTACAATGATTATTACATGTTGAGGTATTGAATATTCAAAAGGGTACTTACAAAAATACCCTTAAAATTAGGAGTGTTTTGAAAAATCATATGAAAGGTTTTTAGGAAGTAAAAAATACTGTGTAAAATAAAAAAGTGACACAATGTCACTTTTTTTAAAAAAGTGACACAAACTCAAAAAAAGTGACAAAAGTGACAAAATTCAAAAAAAGTGACAAGTACTAAAATACCCTTAAAATTAAGGGTCTTTTGAAAAATCATATGAAACATATTTTGGAAGTAAATAATATTGTTTAAAATTAATTGTCACTTTTTTAAATAGAAAGTGACACAATAGAAAAAGTGACACAATAAAAAAAAGTGACACTTGAAAAAGTGACCCACCGTCACTTTTTAAAGTTAAGTGTCGCTTTTTTATTAAAAAATGATATATAATGTCCTTTTAATAAAAAAAAAATGATGTTTGTTACTCAAAAAAATGATAGAACTTTCAAAGAATTGACAAAAAAAAAAGTAACAAAAAAGCGATAAAAATTTAATAAAAAGTGACGAACACTAAAAAAAGTGACATAAATTCAAAAAAGTGACAAATCGGCAATTTTCATATTGGTGTAACACAATTGAGTTATTATTTGCCTGGTTGAGGCATGACATAATATCTTGTCACTTTTCTAAAGTTCAAGTTAAACATCTCCATAACACTTTCAAAACATCTCACTTTCTTCATGAACATCAACAAATTTATTGGTGAAAATAAATATAAAAAAGTTTGTAATTAAATTTGGGCAACTCATAAAAGTACCTCTAAAAATAGGAGTCTTTTGAAAAATCATATGAAAAATATTTTAGAAGTAAAAGATATTGCTTAAAATTAATTGTCATTTTTCTTATTAAAAAGAGAGTGACACAATGACACTTTTTAAAGTTAAGTGTCACTTTTTTATTAAATAAATGTCACTTTTACTAAAAAGTGAAGTTTTTCACTAAAAAAAAGTGTTAGAAATTTCAAGAAAATGACATAAAAATGACAAACACTAAATAAAAAATGACAAATTCAAAAGCAGACTCAAACCTCTACTTTTCGGGTGCTAGAGTCTTTCTTTCCAATGCACAGCTAGCACCAGAAGAAAGCAGAATCCTTTTTCAAGTTCAACAGTTTCTTGAATTTCCACCAGCTCTTCAAACTTGGAATAACTGGACTAGGTTTTGTTATCTCCTTCACACCCCTTTCTTTGTAATTGTCTGTTCAAACAATTACATTACTAAATTCTCAGATTCCGATATTTTCCCCCAGGAACTTTGCAGTTTCTCAGCAAACTCTTTTAGCTAAATTTTCAATAGACTCAATTTTTCACTGTCCTAACAAAGCTTTCAAATCTGCAGAAACAATCTCTAGTGTCATTAGGATTATGGGGTTCCTTGTTCATAAAGGAGACTTCCAATATTACAATCTAAAGTTTTGAATCCATTCCTTGTTCCAATTGCAAAGCAGCTGACCCAAAATAATTTATACATCCATTTAATTCCGAAAAATAAATGAATTCGAAATCTGTAATGGGTGATGATGAGCGGAGACGTGCCATGGTTGAAGATTTCTCTTTGTTGTGATAGTTTGAAAGTTTTTTGGAATTGAGAATTGGGGAATTTTGATTTGGGTTTTGGGGGGTTTAGAGCGTATTAATTACGTGATTATTGGTTTAATAAGTTAATAAGGTATTATTCAAATTCTTTAATTTTGGAGGGTAGTTAATCTAATTTTCCCATATTCAAACGACTTTGGGCCATTTATTGTGCCGTCCTCTACACGGAAGAGCCCTTTGTGTTTATCCCTTCCCAATTGTAGAAATTAGATTATTATTAGTATTACTATTATTGGTGTTGTTATTACTATTTCATTTAAGTGTTTTTAGTACTTACTTTTAATCCCTCAAATTCATTAATTTTATTGGGCCGTCCTCTACATGGAAGAGTCCTGTCATGTGGTGGCTAAACTCGTCTTTAGAGATCAAGAATGGAATAGTAGCCAACAACTCGTCAAAAAGGAAAGCGTACATTTCTTTATTTTAACCCCTCAAATTTATTTCTACCATAATCATAAATGATTTTCTGTAACAATTATACATTCAGAGAAACCTTACTTATGTTTCTCTGCAATAACTATACATTCAGAGAATCATGTTTACAGTTCTTTCTGCCGCATTTGAAAGTTTTTACATGAGATCACTTCTAAATCACAATATAGTCGATAAGAATATCATAGTCAACTTCAAATTAAAATCTTTAAATGACATTCACCACGACGTAATAAACATCTTGAAATAGATTATTAATTCTACGGACTTGGACTTCTGACTTTTTGAATGGTTTAGTTTTTCCAAGCATAAATTTGCACCATTCGATTGTCAGGAGCATGGGCGGACCTAGGGGGGTCCTGGGAGGCGAGTGCCCCCCTCTCAACTTTTGAGATTTTTTTTTTTAAAAATATAAAATCATGTTTGATATCGATTTAAATCTAAATTTAAATATAAATCAAAGTTAACAATTAATTTTAATAATATATTTCATGGAATCCATAACAGTTTAATTTTTATCAAAATTTACTAAAAATTTGATTTTTAATCTCCACCAAATAGGGGCAAAATCACAATAAATTTGAATTTCGATAGCATGCTAATTTTAAAAATTCTCCGAAGATCGTACGCTAATCGAACCTACAAATTGCTTATGTCATCTCAAATCTTATTTCGAGAACTACATTATGGGCATATCGAATAGTCCAAACAGATATCGAAAATAGTTAAAAATACGTTAAACGTGAGTCTTAAAAAAAGATAACTCGCATTTTTTAAAAAAATTCAATTATTTCATTAACATTTATTATTCTTGCGGTACAAATTTCTCAATGTAATTTTCATCATTTTATTAGGAAATTTTATATGGAATATGACATAAATTTTTTTGAAAATTTTACTTTCGAAAAAGTCATATCTCATGTAAATTTTCAGATGTAAAATTACATAGGGTATAATTTTTTAGACGTAAATTTTCAATTGTAAAATTTCTCCCAACTTCTTTCCAAATTCGATTGTGCCCCCCTAACTTTTAAGGTTTGCATCCGCCCCTGGTCCTGAGCACGAGGTTTAAACGAATAATGCTATTTCTTCTACTTTCAAATTTCGATAAATAAATATTCGGTAAAGTAGTAATTTCGCTTAAATAATAAAATTATTCGATCCCGATTTCGGTCAATCTACTAAATTAATAACCTCGCTAAATACATAAGATAATAATTTTTTTAGATTCTTTAAGACTCAACGAATATAAAAAATAATAATTATTTAAATTTATAAAAGTCCATACTAATACAAATTAACAATTTTTTGATTTGTCAAAATTTTTTTTTTCAATTCGCTTCTTTTTTTTACAAAAAAAATGCTTCAAAGTTTTTTGCTTTTTCTTTGCATCCAAATTAAATTTCAAGATATTGAATTTTAAAGTCAATGTATGTACATAAATGTTTCCTCTTTAAAGTAGGTATAAGGCATATTTTTGTTTGCTTATAGATTAAATTTTGAATTTCACCACATTTAAATTTTTTTTTAATTTCCTACGTGTATTATGGTAAAATATATAAGTTATAAAGATATAAGATACTCTATAAATTAATAAATGTTCATTTTTCAATAAATTAATAATCTCTCTAAAATAATAATTCTTCTCGATTCCAATATTATTATTTTATAGAAGTTTTACTGTAGTGGGAATATTCTCGTGTAATGTGACAGATAATGTAGAGTGAAACGATAACTCAATTAAATGTGTGGATATGAAATTCACCTTATTAATCATATTATTTAATATCACAATGTAAGTGAAAGATTCTCATAAGGATGTCAACAAGTCGAGTCGAGTCGACTCACGAGCCGAAACTTGAGACTTGGGATCGTCTCGAGTAAAAATGATTCGGACAAAAAAAAAATAGGCTCGATTCGAGCCGGACCACAATTTTTTTTAATATCAGGCAAACTGCCTTCAAATGATTTCATTTTACTACTACTACTACTATTATTATTATTATTATTATTATTATTATTATTATTACATGCAAAGGCAGCGTGTCATGTAGCTACACATTGTCTATAAATGGTTTATTTTTTTATCGGTCCTATTTGTGAAGGGCAGAAAATAGCCAGTGACACGAGTTGGCCCGTGTGGCTCGGCCCAAGCCACGATTCGGCAAACGAAATGGACACCTCTAAATTTTCAATGATTAAAATATATGTTCATGTTTGGCTTAACTTCAAAAATTAACTAAATTTTTTTGTTACGGTGAAAAAATTAAATTATAAAAATATTTTCATGAGACTCTTTATATGTGATGTGCTTTTTTATTTGAAAGAGTTGAATCTTGAAATTAGACTCCTTGTTTTAACTTTACAAGTAGATGGGGGTTTCGGTTCACCAGATATTGAAAGTTAAGAGGGTGGCTGGGCCGGCTACATAGCACAATTCGGACCGTCGAGAATCAAAAATCGAACCGTTGGTGAATTGTTTATTGGAAAGTGTCTGCAACTTTGCAAGAAAAAATTAGACACTCAAACCCTTTTTACCAATTTTGCCCTTCTCATTTCACTCTTTTTACCAACTTTGAGGAGAGAGAAATGTGGCACTCAAACAACTTTTATGGGGAATAAAATGGTCAATTTCCTTCCATTTGAAGAAACACGCCTGGACAATTGCAGTCAGTGGGCCCCTATGATGTGATCCAAAAATCGATTTCTACTATCGATTTGTATATCATGATTGCATTTAATAAACAATGGCACCACACTTGCAGGCTATGCTTCATAAAGCCTATATAGGGTGTAGGCCAACTAATTTAAAAAAAGTAAAAATTACACCCACCCCTACTTTTGGAGATTCAAGTTCCAAAATCAGATTTCTTTTTTTTTTTTTTTTTCCAAAAGTCAGAAGTTTTTTAATTAGATACAGTTTTTTATATTTAATTAAATAATAATAATAATATTATAAAAAATTAATTTATATACACCCCAACCCAACCCAACCCAATCCAACTCAATCTAACTTAAATCCCTAAATCTTTCACATCTCTCTCTCTCTCTCTCTCTCTCTCGGCATAAATCCCTCACCAGTCACCCTCCTTATCTCTCTCTCGACGGTGGCTCCTCCGGCGGTGTCCTCTCCTCCCTTCTTCCTCCTCTCCTTCTCCTCCCCATCCCTTCCGTCTCCACACTAATTCACGTCGCCCTTACATGTTGTTCTAATTTGTAGTAGCGTCGCGACGCTGCTGCCCTAGTTTGGGCAACATCTAAGGGTGACGCTGCCCTAATTCGATTGCAGTAGCGTCGCGTGACTTTGCCCTAATTCGCGACGCTGCTGCTAATTGTAGGAATCCCCGAAGAGCGTCGTTGCCATAGCAACCGAGAAAGCGGCCACTGGTCTGTTTGCTCTGTGTGGAGGTGGGTGTGATTTGTGTGGACGTGGGTGTGATCTGCGTGGGAGGGGTGGCCACGCCGTGGTGGTGATGGTGGTTGTGGGGTGTTGGAAGTTTTGTATCTATTTTTTTTGGTATATCTGATTGTGGTCATTGTGGTTTCTAGCTGCGGTGGAGGTGGGTGATGGTGGTGGATCTTGTGGTTGCGTGGGTGCCGTTGGTGTAGTGGTGGCGGTGGACGGTGATGGTGATGCTATTAAATACAGCGTTGAACTGGTGACACAACTGTTGACGGTGGTCATAGATTAGACTGTGACCACATAAGGGACTATCCGTGACCTTAAAATTCGACAATTCGTGACTAAAAATTAATCGGTGACATACAAAATTTTTGATCTGTGACCGATAAACCAGTGTTCTAAAAGGCACGTAAATGCGCCGCCTAGGCGCGACTCGTGGGAAAAACGCGTCGAATTCAGGGAATGCGCGAAAAATGCGTTTTTGGGTTTTTTGTTTGAAAATGCGCGCGCCTAGGCGAGCATTGTCCCGCATTATGCGTGCCTAGGCCCGCATTGTCTGCGCATTTTAGAACAAAAAAATATTTTTTTTTTTGTGGTAATTTTTTTTATATATAAAAATATATTTAATGCCTTAAAAATACGAAACGCATTATGGCGTTTATTCTTCGCATTGACACGCCTAAACTTGTGATTCTTGATTCTCGACATCGACGCATCGCAACGCATTACGCATTTTAAAACACTGCGATAAACAAATTGTGATCTATAAAATTTTTGACCTGTGCTGTGATCATTTGAAAATAAGTCGTGACTATGAACAAAATTCTGATTTGTGACCGAACTGTGACTTGTGACTTGAGTTGTGACATGAACTGTGACTTGTGACCTGGACTGTGACTTGTGACTTGAGTCGGAGCAGTCGCTGCACCGAAATAAGAGCAGTCGCCGAAATCGGCACTGGAGCGGTCGTCGGAAAAGTTGCCGGACCGGTGGGGGTGGGGGTGGGTTAATTATATATTTATATATATATATATATATATATATATATATATATATATATTTATATATATATATTTATTTATTTATTTATTTATTTATATCTTTTTATATATTTAAATATATAAATAAATATCTATAAATATGTGTATGTATAGGTCAAAAAATCTAATTTTTGAAATGTGAAAGTTGTTTTGTTATTTTTGAAATAGGGTAAAGATAAAGTAAAATAAATGAATTTTTCCCTTTAAAAAAAAAGATTGTGCTAGTTGTAAGGATGATGTGGCTTAGAAAAAGAAAGAAAGAAATTCACTCCATCAAAACATCTACTCACGTGCACTCCACTTTAATTTCCCAAAAATATGAGGCTATTCTTTTTGTATTTCAATTTTGAGTTTTGAATTCATTTTGTGTTTTATGTTTTGAGAGTCTGTTTTGAAATTACTAAAAATACGTTCTTTTTTTAATTCTAAAAAACTGTTTCCCAAAACATAAAAATAGAAAACGCTATTATTTTGAAATTTTGAGAATATTTTTTTTATAATATTTTATTCAAGAATCTGATTATTCAATAAATTTTAATAGTTTAATATTAATATAGTATTAAATAACATTTAAATTTTGAAGTCGGTGAATTTTTTAATATTTTTTTCCAAATATAAAAAATACAATCTAAGTTAAATTTGGCAAGTCCTTGTTTTCGTCCTTGTACGTAACTTGTGAATTAAGAATTGCCCATCTGCTTCCACATATTTTTATTAGCAAGTCCTTGTTTATGTTTACATCTTTATTATTAAGAATTGGGGTTCCATCTTAAAAGGTTAACATTATTAAGAAGAGTAGCTCAAACCCTTATAAATTGGTCTATGTTTTCATCTTTATTCGATATGGGATCCTATCTCTTAACATACCCCCTCAAGATGGTGGCTCGTTTGAACAGACTAATCTTGAAATTCGTATGCTCACTTTTGGAGTCTTAATCGGATTGAATTGCTCGCTAGAGCTTAACGGGCTCTGATACCATATTAAGAATTTGAGTTCCATCTTAAAATGTCAACTTTGTTAGGAGGAGTAACACAATCCGTTATAAGTTGGTTTATGTATGTGGGATTCTATCCCTTAACAGTTCTCCCCTATCTATCCATCCGAATCCCTCCCCTTTTACCTGATTACTATATATTCCAGATTACATTATTGGAATCGGCAAACTTAACCTAGCCCCTACCGTAAGCTACCTCCCGTAAATTCACTTGAACGAAATATCCTCGATATGAGATGTGTGGATTACTATGTAGGCATGGTTAAAGGTGCTTAAGAAGACCTTTTTTTTTTTTGCTGACAGCGCTTAAGAAAGACATTTAATTTGTTTGCGGCAAAGCGATTTCTTAGTGAACGTTGTGGTGGTATTGAGAATGTTGTCATGTCCATTGTTAGTCAACCATGCTTCTTTTCGTTATGTTGTCCTTTGTGGGAGTTATCATTTCATGTTATGCATCTTATCGAAATATTTATTTGCTTGATTACTACCATGCAGGCTTGGAGTCAGTACTCGTGGGTACGAGGACACTGGAGTTGAGAAATTGAGAAGTTGGCTGTCTTCATTTTTTTGCAGCGCTTCTGATAAATTGAGCATTTCCGTTCAATATGCAACAGTAAATGCTTTATTTGGTGTTATTCCTATCAAGTTTGAAGAACTTGTGGAAAATAAAGATGAAACTACAGCAATTTTAAGCCAATCCAATGCTGACAATTGTGTTAGGATGTGGTTTTTCTCACTGAGTAGTGAGCAACAGTCGTCCTTCAGGCTTCAAGCTGCTCGTATGACCAATTGCAATACTGGGTCCCCTTCTAGGAAAGTGTGTTTTGATTCAACTTTGTAATCCAATGCTTAGACATTCTGCAGTGTCTTTCTGTTACTCAAGAGGAGCAGAAAATTTTGTTAATGTACCATTCTTCAGAAGAATGATGTTTTCACCTAGTACTACAAAGTGGTCGGTGGCAAGTCATTTTGTGGAAGAATAAAGCTACTCTGACGGGGATTGCATCCAGGGTTTGGAGACAACGTTGACGTGACGAGTTTTTATTCACCTGTTTTTTGTTTAAAAAATCCATCTTCCAATGATTTGGTGACAAGTGTTGTTTGTCACCAAATCGTGTCAATAATCCCTGTCACAGTAGCATGATTGTTTGTGGAAACCTTAATTTAAGCTGTCAAAGATTATCCAAATCTGGTTTGGGGATATACATATATTTTTCTTTCAGCAGTTCATGAATATCTGAAAATAGTTTGATTTGTCCTTTTCTATCATTACTTCTTCTACTATATTAAGCTGCACCAAGCTAGTATTGTGTCTAATATCTGAGCAATAGCTGAGTTCACATATTCTAGATTTTAAATGTATGTTCAAAAAATGTGAATTTGCAATTGATAAAATTCTCTTTCAAAAACGAAACTGGATTACATGGTCGCCAACCAGAAGCTCAACTGATGCAATTTGTCTCATTCTTTTTCTTGATTGTTCATTTGAGAACTTCCCTCCGTTATGTTTCAAAACTGCACCTTTTTGCGTGTTTCTATTTGGATAATGTCAGTGTTTTTCCTCGTGGCAATAGCCTATTCATCATTCCTTCAATATTTTTGCTATAAGCTAGTGTTTCGTATTGAAGCTGTTGTGGCGCATATTGTTGGGAATTTACTTAACAAGCACAGCAGAAAATTAATAATTTTTCAATTCTCACCACGGATCTACTTTGTATTTAGATAGAAACTGTGTTGAGAATAATATCTTTGATGAATTCTGCAAACTCTTTTTCTGATTCTCGAACTCCAATGATCACGATTTACAATCCAAACTGTCCAATTGTCCAGCCTCCAATGGTGATCCACACAGAGAACAAGAATGACGGTTATGATTTTACTTTTCTTGTGTTAGCAAGAATAATGAAAATTCCATACAGTTTACAAACCCTAGCAGCCTATTAATATAAGCCCAAGTGGGCGGCCAATCTCTAAACTTAACCCGATCCGATATTTAATTAATCAAATTAATTAAACAAGGTCCATGAATTAATTAATCCAATTAATTAATTCGAGCATATTAATAAACAACTCAATTAATTGATTGTCCAACACTTGTCAATTAATTAATTGGTAAATTTCATTTTTCCGGTTCTCTTTTGTGTGTGACCCATTAGGTTCTCGATCACGATATCTAACGACGTGAATTATTATTTTGATCTAATCAAAATCGATAAATTAAAACACCCCTTTTAATTTATCACTAATTCACATTCGTCGTCCTAGATTGACATCTAACAATGTGTTAGGGCAATACATGTGATGAGAAATGTCACGTGATGTGAAAAACCAAAATTGTTCGTTTACCGAGAAATTATAATTCTTTCGTCAATATAATCCAATCAATAATGAGATATGAATACGTGTCAATCTCAACTATCGATCATATCTTTTATCTCAGTGTTAAATCAATGTAAGTCGAAAACTCTTTTTCAACTTATGAGTTCACCTTGACCAAAGATTTCATTATTAACTTAATTGGATAAAATGCAGATCATAAATAAGGCATTTACTTTTACTCATTTCAAAAATACCAAAACATGTTTTAAATTTCAAAAATCGGGTTTCTTAAATTTTTAATTATGAAATAATAATTATTAAATTAATTTATTATTAATATTTAATTCTACTATAAAATAATTAACCCACCCCCACCTCCACCTCCACCTCCACCTCCACCACCTCTACAATTCCGGGGCTATTCCGGTGACCGTTTCGGTCACCACTCTTCTTCTGCTACAGTTCCGACGACTGATCCGATTTCGACGAATATTTAAGGTCACAGATCTATACAATTTGGTCACAATTCAAAAATTTTCAGGTCATAATTCAAAATTTTCATAGGTCACAATTTGTTTATTAGTCACAACTTAGAAATTTAAAAGTTACAATTTGTTCATCAGTCACAGATCCCAAAATTTATAAGTCACAATACTTATTTAGGTCACAATTTATTAATTTATTAGTCACAATTAATAATTTTTAGGTCACAATTAATAATTTTTTGTTCATGATTAAAATTTTTTTGGTCACAATTAATAATTAGTGGTCACAAACAATCAAATTATTTGTGACCACCACCAAAATCATCTGTGACCACCACTAAGTCACAAATCACACGCAGAACACACAACCACCGTTAACACCACCCAAACACACACCAACACACGGAACAACAATAAAATCGCCATCAGATCCACCAAATCGCCTCCAAATCCGCAATAGCCAACAACAAACATCAACCATGCAACCACCATTTGACTGAAAACCCACCACAGCAACCACAGACAAACATCAACCATTAAAATCAAAATCGAAACTAAAAAAATAAAAAAGGAAAAATCAGATCTGCAGTAGCGTCGTGAGCGTCACACATTCGCGGCGCCGCTGCCTACTTCAAATTCATGAAGCCAACGTCGATCCATATCGGATCACGGTGGTGCAGATCTGATCATAGCACAAAAAAAAAACCAATCACCTCCGCCGCACGTCGCACGCACACCCAAGATCTATGAGAGAATGAGAGAGAGGTGAGATCTGGAAGGAGCTCTCGCCGGGGAGGAAATGTGCGGTTGGGAGGCAGTCGTTTAGGGGCAAGGCTTGCTCCGGGTTGTTGGTGGCGGAGGGCCCTGCTTTGAGGTTGTGTTTATCGATAGGTAGAAAGATAGAGGGGTGGAGAGAGTGGAGACGGCGAGATAGTGAGAGAGGGTGAAAATGGGTTACTTATGGCGGTTTCTTCGTATTAATATTAGGGTTTGATTAGATATAATTATATAAAAATAAAAATAATTTTTTTTAAAATTATTAATTAAAACCTGATTTTTGAAATGTTAAACTTGTTATCTTGGTGTAGATATAATTTCCTCTTTTTTATTTTATTTTTTGTAATTGGATTGGGCATTTGTTTTTAGGCCCAATACTTAAGTGGAAATTACATAGAGGCCTACTTTTCAAGATCCAAGTTCAAAAATAACATTTTAAGTTTTAATGTTCAAAAATCAGATTTTTTATAGATAGATACATATTTTTATATTTAATTAAATATTAATAATAATATTATAAAATTAAATTAACATTTGTACCCACCCTACTACCTACCCCCACCAAATTTATATAAAACATAAATCTATCAAACCCTAACCTAATCCAATTCATTTCTCTCCTCTCTTCCCCATCCCCGTTGCCGCCGCCACCTCCACCTCTCTCCACCGTCGCCGGCGCCGGCGCCGCCTCCTCCTCCTCCCTTCTCCTCTCTCTCTCCCTCCCCCTCCTCTCCTCCCTTCTTCTCCCCCTTCCTCCCCCTCCCTCCCTAGGCCGCGACGCTGCTGCCCGTGAACAAGAAGACGTCGGCGCTTCTACACAGCAGCGTCGCGCGACGCCGTTCACAGCAGCGTCGCGCGACGCTGCTGTGGTCGCGATGGGCTCTGCAAAATTCTCCCCCTCTGCTGTGGTCGCGATGGACACAGAAATTCGAGGCTGCCAATCCCTTTGGCTCACCAAAAAATTCGAGGTTGTGGTTGGAGGTGGTCGATCTGTGGTATGTTTTCTGATTTGTGCGATTAGTGTAGCGGTGGTGCAATTTTTGTTGTTGGAGGCGATGGACAGTGACGGTGGGTAAGCCGTGGTGGTTCGGTTTTGTTGGTGATGGAGGTGGTTGTTGGTGGTGGCGGTCACGGTTTTGCATTACTGTTAGTGGTGGAGGTGGTGGTTTCCCGTGGTGTTTGGTGGTGTTGCGGTGGTGGTGGGGTGAGGTGGCAGTGGCTTTGGCGGCGGTGGTGGTGCAGGTGGATTTGGTGGTGCGGGCGGCAGTTGTTTGAATCTGTGTTGTGTTTCGTGACGCGTTGTGCTGCTTGTGCAGTGGGTTTGTGACAAAAAAAATCATGTGTTGTGACCTGTGACCTTGGCTGTGACCTGGACTGTGACTTGTGACCTGAGCTGTGACCTGGACTGTGACTTGTGACCTGGGCTGTGACTTGGGCTGTGACCGTACAAAAAATTCATGTCATCGGAATAGTCGTCGGAATCGGAGCAGTCGCCGGAACAGTCACCGGAATCGGAGTGGTCGCCGGAGAAGTCGTCGGAATCGGAGTGGTCGCCGGAGTGGTCGCCGGAGCAGTCGCCGGCGTGGTGGGGTGGTGGGGGTGGGGGTGGGTTAATTTTATATATATATTATATATTTATTTATTTATTTATATCTTTTTATATATTTAAATAAATAAATAAATATATATAAATATGTGTATATATAGGTCAAAAAATCTGATTTTTGAAATGTAAAAGTTGTTTTGTTATTTTTGAAATAGGGTAAAGATAAAGTAGGAAAGTGAATTTTTCCCAATACTTAATTATATAGGTCCAGCCATGAGCCCAACTCTTTTTCCCCAGTTGAAAGGTGTTTTTGGAAACAAAATCATTTCCTTCAATTCGAGGCTTCGACACGAACGGCGATTCCGATTTCCTGCCGAGTTCCGCCACTGACTGACTGCCGGCCGTCTTCTCCCGTCCACGGCCCTCCCGCCGGTGAATCCTCACCACCAACGACCGGCCGCCAGTGTGAACGGCTGCAGCTTCGCCACTGTTTGCCACCGCGACGCCGTGAGTTTTCTATTTCTGTCCATCGTTTATTTTATTTTTTTGGTGTTATTATCTATTTATGAGTTATGAAATCATGATTTATGATAGTTTTCAGTGTTGTTTCATGTATGGTTTATGAATTGGAATTGGGGGAATTGGATTTGGAATTGGAATCGGGGGAATTGGAAATTTGGATTTGGAATTGGATTTATGAATGTTGGCACTTTTCACTTCTATATGTTGAGTAATTTTTAATATTATTTAATTAAACATTAATAAACGACCTTACTCTTACTATCGATTTTCGACGGCTGAACTTCAATGTCCGCCACTGCTTATGATCCCCAGTGTATTTATACATTTATTCTTTTTTCAAACTTTGGGTGTTTGTATGTGCATAAATTGTTGGGTTGCCGTTACTTATGATTTGCAGATTGGAAAATGCTGGGCTCATTGCCGATACTGCCTCTCCCAGCACCACCCTCTGATGGGAATCTTGGCCCAACACCCCCGGCTCAGGTAATAGAGGAATCTAAAGATGAAGAGATGAATGGGGACAAGACCGATGATAATGATTTATCCAACTCTCTTCCAACAACAGTTAAAACCCACACTAAGACTATTGGAATCATATATCCACCCCCTGATATCAGAAACATTGTAGATAAAACCACACAATTTGTGGTGAAGAATGGGCCTGAGTTTGAGAAAAGAATCATTGCCAACAATGAAGGCAATGCTAAATTCAACTTCTTACGTGCCTCTGATCCTTACCATGCTTACTATCAGCATCGGTTATCTGAAGCTCGGGCACAAAATCAAACTTCTACCCAGCAGCAGCCATCGGAGCTTGCTGATTTGTCTGCTCCTGAGTCTGCTGCTACTGCTCCGGCTGCTGATGCCAGTGATGCCTCTGCAAAGCTTGATCCGTCGGCTCAGTTTAGGCCTGTCCGAAAGGTTCTCGAGCCACCAGAAGCGGAGCAGTACACTGTTCGACTTCCTGAAGGGATTACAGGGGAGGAACTGGATATAATTAAGCTCACTGCTCAGTTTGTGGCTCGGAACGGGAAGTCTTTTTTGACAGGTTTGACAAGCAGGGAGATCAACAATCCTCAGTTCCATTTTCTGAAGCCAACCCACAGTATGTTCATGTTCTTCACATCACTTGCTGATGCGTATTCCAAAGTATTGATGCCTCCCAAAGGATATACTGACAAGCTAAGAAATAGTGTTGCTGATATGACGACTGTCCTGGAACGCTGCTTGCATAGGCTTGAATGGGAACGGTCACAAGAGCAGGCGAGGCAGAAAGCTGAAGACGAGATTGAGCAGGAGCGGCTGCAGATGGCGATGATTGATTGGCATGATTTTGTTGTTGTTGAGACTATAGACTTTGCAGATGACGAGGATGAGGATTTACCCCCTCCAATGACACTTGAGGAAGTTATAAGGAGGAGCAAGATATCGACTATGGAAGAAGAAGAGATTGTTGAGCCTGGAAAGGAAGTAGAAATGGAGATGGATGAAGAAGAGGTCCAGCTCGTTGAGGAGGGTATGAGGGCTGCTAGTCTTGAAGAGAATGGTGACATGAATAACAATGGAGCCAAACTAACTCCCGAAGAACAGGAACCACCTATGAGAATTGTGAAAAATTGGAAGAGGCCTGAAGAGAGAATCCCTGCAGAAAGAGACCCAACTAAATATGGAGTCTCTCCGATAACCGGTGAGCTGATTCCCATCAATGAGATGTCTGAACATATGAGGATCTCTCTTATTGATCCTAAGTACAAGGAGCAGAAAGAAAGAATGTTTGCCAAGATTAGAGAGACTACTCTTGCAGCTGATGATGAAATTTCCAGAAACATCGTGGGACTTGCACGAACACGTCCTGATATTTTTGGTACTACGGAAGAAGAAGTTTCTAATGCTGTGAAGGCGGAGATTGAGAAGAAGAAAGATGAACAACCAAAGCAGGTCATATGGGATGGTCATACAGGAAGCATTGGTCGCACAGCAAGCCAGGCCATGTCTCAGAATACCGCTGGGGATGACCAAAATGATCCTACAAATAACGATGCGAGAAACCTTCCTGGTCCAGCACCTCCACCACCTAGACCTGGTATGCCAACAATTAGGCCTCTTCCTCCGCCTCCTGGGCTTGTTTTAAATATTCCTAGGCCTCCAAGTACTGTCCAGTATCCGACCACTTCAAATGCTGGGGTAATTGCACCGCCACCTCCGAGGCTGCCAGTTGTCAACATGATTCCTTCTGTCCGGCCTCCACCTCCTCCAATGTCAATGATGCACGGCCAACCTCTAATGGTAAATCGACCGCCAATGCCTCCGTCGATGCCCCTAAATTCGCCTGGTGTCCCTGTTCCACCACCACCTGGATCGCAGTTTACGCCGCTGGGAGGTCCCAGATCTTTTGTTCCCCATCCCATGTCCCAACCTGGCATGCACATGGTTCCACCACCACCTATGCCGCAAGGAATGCCTCCACCACCTCCCCCTGAGGAGGCTCCTCCACCGCTTCCAGAAGAACCAGAGCCCAAGAGGCAAAAGCTTGATGACTCTATGCTCCTCCCCGAAGAACAGTTCCTGGCCCAGCATGCGGTATGGACCATCTTTGCTTTCTCTCCTACAATGCTTTTTCATATTTTTACTCTCTACTCCTTTCATGACACTGTCAGTTACTATCTTTACATTTTTTAGCTTTTTTAATTAGTGCATTGTGATTACTGATTATTTGAGCTGTCTGCAGGGTCCTGCTTGCATCAATATATCTGTGCCGAATGTTGATGAAGGGAATCTCAAAGGACAAGTGTTGGGGATTACTGTAGGATCCCTATCTGAAACAGTTGGCAGTCTGAAAGAGAAGATTGCTGGTGAGATCCAGCTTCCTGCAAACAAACAGAAGCTGAGTGGAAAGGCTGGTTTTCTGAAGGACAACTTATCACTTGCGTATTACAATGTTGCCCCAGGAGACTCCCTGTCCCTTTCTCTCAGGGAACGTGGTGGTAGAAAGAGATAAACCACATGATTTGGCGAGCCCTTTAAAAGGTTCATATAGGAAGCTGTGGTGTTACAATGAATATTATTATTGTTATCCTTTAGGACACTTTTTTTCCATCCTTCTTTATGATCACTCCAGCTATTATTTTGGTACTGTACTTTTTAAATGTTTTGGAACTTTAAACTGATTATTGTATGGTATCTACTACAGATCCAGCATATTGGCGATCATCTCTTGAGGGTAATGTGAAGTTGACTTGTTTTATTTTAGTGAACATCTCGAGTTTGATATTTGTTATACTAATTGATGTTTTGTGCTTACCTGTGCAGTTGCTCCTTCGCTAACTTGTGCTAGTAGTAGTTGTGACCTCTGTTATTCACGTCTTGTTTCTGAGTGGGACTATTGTTTTATAGATGTTATACCCCAGATTCTGACCTCTTTTTTCGTGAGTTCTGTTATAGGAAAGGAAGAAATGAAGGTCCTACTCCTTTGGATATAGATTTTGTTTTCCAGAGGATATGGTTGAATTTGAAGCCAAATCTTTAGCATGTTTCGTGCAACTAATTTTCATATTCACTTATCTTTTATGTTGGTGCTTAGCTTAAGGCTTTCTAATGTCAGTTTTATTTGAAATTTATTTACTTCAAATTAGCTTTTAACATGAAGTGATCGAGTTTGCCTCTGATATCTTTTATTTCTCATTACAGAAGTCTGCTCTAGACATTTTTCTATTGCAAGTCCACCGGTCTTGATCAGTTGAATCAGGTAGAATATTTTTTTTTAACCTTTTTGTCCATCCTGATATTCTGTTCCTTTTATTGCTTTTTTGAGGATTTCACTGTTTATCCACTTTAACTGTCCTCTCTGCCTCGAACTGATAGTTGACTTAGTGGTGGCAAACGAGCCATGTTTCAAAAATGAGATTTGGCGAGAGTCCGGGCCAGCCCTGGAGCTGCACAAACCCAAATACGAGCCGGCCCATAGGGTGGCTCGTGTGGCCCTTCTTTTTGAACCACTTGTATAATAAATTTTTATTAATTTGTAAATTAATGATCACTTAGTATGTAAAACTCAACAACTTGCATAATTACTTTTGTAGTTAGTAAATTTAGAGCTTGTTTGAGAGAGATTAAAATCAGATTAAAATTGAAAATATAGCCGTTATTGTTGACTTTTATTAGACGGGTGGGACCCAATAACGACCATATTTTCAATTTTAATTGGATTTTAAGCCCTCCCGAACGGGGCCTTAAGTTCAATTTTTCGTATATTCAAGTAAAAAAATAAAGGAAAAATTCATGAGCCGACTATGCTCCACGAAGTCTCAAGCTAAACTTTGGGTCGAGCCCCATTTTTAGGGGACAAGTCAAGCTCGGGCTTGTCTTGAGCCCAAAAACTCAAGCCTTTTTTTACGAGTCGATATTGAGTCGTGAGATTGGGATCACAAGCCGGTTCGGCTAAACTCGTTGCCACCGTCAAGTTAACTATATTGCTCTTAAAGTTTGTAGTAAGTAGGTTTTTATAGAAGAAAATGATAGTTTGTTAATATTGTCGGAATGGTGACCTGGTCAAGGCACTTGATGATGATGTCGTTGCAGCAAAACGTCATGGGGAACAAGCAGTTCACAGAACTGTGTATGATTTGAATACTGAAAAATCTGGAAATACTTTGTTACCCCTTTCCCCCTTCCCATTTCAGAAATGTCATCAGCTTGGGATAAAGTGTAAATGACGCTAATGAAACTTTTATTGTATCCATGATTAAATAAAAATCATGTGTTACATGTCGGTCGTGAGGTTAAATGACCATTGATCACTAAACTTTTATAATGTTTAGGATATTGGACGTTAAAATGTTGGATTCGTTATAGAACTTATCGAAGAGGAATGATTTTTGTTCTATTTTAAATTTGACTCGGAAAGGGAAGAGAGGGAAAATGCAATGTATTAACACTCCAAACCAATATAGAAGAACACCAATCCTGTTAGCATCACTTGCAAACTAAAGGAGGAAAAGAAGAATGTAAGCAATGGTCGTGCTTCAATACTAATTAAGTGGTATAGATGAGCATTGCTGGGCTTGCAATCTCAGGGTGGGGAGTTCGATTCCTGGATGGAGCAGCTGAGTGTTGTAATACTCAATTTGGGTAGAGCAGCTTGGTGATGTAATATCCATGGAGGAAGGCTTCCTTGGGGCCAGGAATATAAAGGGTGTACAGACCCTGGTCAAATTGGGCATATCCCGCGATTAACCTCCACCCATCACTGAGGGGCCGGGGATGGGTGGTCCAGGACATAGTCTAGTGTAAGTTAGGATACCTGGATATCAAAACAAAAAAAAAATTAAGTGGTATAGACCAATTATATGTAGGAATATGAGACCCTTAGGCCTATTATTTTAGTGTTATTTAGCCTGTTTGATGGACCATTATCTGGAAAAAAGAATGTTTTGAATAGTAATTTTTAAAAGAATGTATGGTTATAAAGCATGAAAAAGTTTTGGGTTTACCTGCAGAATATTTTATTGTGCGAATGTGATTGAAAATGAGTATGTTAAAAGGAAAAAAAAAAAAAAGAATTTTCAAATAATGATTGTTACACAGAGACTTAATGTCACACAGACGGATATTTTAATACCATTGTTGCTAAGTAGCTTTAGTCTTGGAAGAAGAATCTTAAAAATTTATTGTATCTTATGATATACATAGAATATTGAAATTTGAAATTGAAGCTTTCAACTTTGTATGATACTCAGTTTTTCCAGTCTTTCAAGAAATTGAGCCACATATTCTGCATACATACTTAGGCCCTGTTTGGGAGGGATTCTTAAAATTTTACAGTAAATCAATTTTCATTTTCAACCACGCATTCTTCAATAAAATAATATTTTCCATCACATCAATAATTTTTTCTTCTTTTTCAACCACACATTTCCCATCATATCACTATTCAAAATCAATTCTTCTCCCAAAAATCCATCCCAAACAAGCACTTACTTTGACTTTCTCAAATTTCTGAATAATTATTTTCGCGCAGTCACGAATTCATATTTAATTAATTAATTAGTTAGTTGATTATAAATGCTAACATTGACCTAAACAAACACAAATAAATTACTCTCAATTAATAATTAACCAAGAGATGAGATCCAAATCTAACAAAACGCGTTTACTATAAATATATATAGTTATAGGCCGTGGTCGGATGCGTCAAATGCAAGTTTTGGAAAGAAAGAGAGAACACTATAATTTAGTGAAAAGGTAGAATAACACTTTGTTAAATCTTCAAAAAATGATAACCCTTCACATCAAAGGTGAGGATGGAGGAGCGACAACGTTAAGCCCCTTGTTTGGTACGAATTAAAATTCAGATTTTAATCAAAGTCAAAGTCGACAATTAATTTTAACCACATTTTATAGGACCACACAACTTTTTAATCGCACATTAAATCAAAATCTACTTATAATCTTATGTTAATCAATACCAAACAGGGGCTAAATATATACGTGTGTAGTTAAATTTTATTAAAAAGGTGCAGGGTGGGTTAGGAAAAGGTGAAAGGAGTATATTAAAGAGATCAGATCATTACAAGCAATGAAACTTTTGTAATTGCACTTTGTCTTGTGGTCTGCTCCAATATTTGATGATCATCGAATAAATTCTTCCTCTTTTCCAGCATGTGAATGCCCTACATACATACATAACATTAATTTATTCATTTTTAACTACAGTAAAAAAAAAGTTAACTTCTTTAATTAATTGATTGATTGATTGATTATTTATCTCTATCTCTCTTGGCCAGGTCAAAATCAAATCCGTGAGCAAAGAAAATGCATTGATTTGAAAGCAATAGTTTTCATAAATGTTGGGTTTGATACTGATATACTACAACTAACGTCAATAAGCAGATTCTATTTAATTCGCTTTTTCTTTTTGTGTTTCAAAAAATCAGCAAAATTCATTTCATTTAGTTTGTAGAAGATTATAATTAATTAATTGATTGTAGTCGATGTTCTAAAAAGGTCGAGTTTGTTAAAGCTGTCTAGGGTTTTAATTTCGATGTGCGTGACACCCATTTTAGAGAAGAATTTGATTTGGAATAGTAATTGATGGAAGAATGTGTAGTTAAAAAGTGAGGAGAATTTTTGGGTTTATGTGTAATATTATTTTATCGATAAAATGTGTGGTTAAAATGAAGAAATAAAAAAAAAATGAGAAAGAGAATGAGAAAAAAATGGATGTCAAACAAATGCTAATTAATTATTAATTTCGGTGTTTAAGAGACGTGGAATTATATCATTGACATGTTTTCGTAAGATGGTACTTGTTTGATTGAGAATATCAATCTTGAATTTCATTTTTTCATTTAGGCCGCGTTTGATAGGCCACATTTTCCAGAGAAGTAGGAAAATATTTTTCACTTTCCACTTTTTTGGCTGTTTAATAGGGGAAATTTTCCACGGAAAATATTTTCCGGATTTTCCCCACACGTGTGCAATTTCCTGATTTTTGATGAAAATGTTTTCCCGCTTTTTTGGTGGGAAAATATTTTCCCGGCTGACTGGAAATTTTTTTTTTTTTTTTTGGGTAATGGAAACAAATGTCATAACTAATGGTAAAAATTTTTTTTACTCTAATGGACAATTTTCATGTAAAACAAAGTCAAACGAACACTAAACTTTGATAAAAAAATGATTTTTTAGGAAACAATTTTTTTCCTTTTTTTTTTCTTTTTGGCAATGGAAACAAATTTTATAACCAATTGTGGAAAAAAAATCACTTTAATGGACAATTTCCATGTAAAACAAAGCCAAACGAATAGAAAATTTAAAAATTTTCCGCGTGTAAAATTATACCAATCAAACACACTTGAATTCATTTTCCCTACAAAACATTTTCTAGACAAATCTTTTCCCTGTAAAACATTTTCTTTCCACCCATTTTCCACCATTGCAATCAAACGCACCCTTAAGCTTTAGACGGATTGAATTGTTCATTTGAACTCTTTGAGTTCTGATATCTTAGATGATATATGAATTTCATCTTAAAAAAATCAACCTTATTATAAAAATAATAGTTCAAATTTTGAGTGTATGCTTAACACCACTAATTTGGTATGAGATTGGGACTCCCATTATTAAGGGTAAGTGAAAACGGGGTTTGTATATTTTTTTCCTCACTCCATTTTGCTTTGGAGAATCTTGTATGATAAATTTCCAATGGATGTGGCCTTGCAGAGTCGAGGTTTCACTTGTTATTAGCTATGTCGCGGTGCAATGGAGACTTCACATCACCTATTTCTAATATGTGTCCTTTTGTCGTGGCGTCGTGAATTGTTCTATTGTCTGTGTTTGGGCTGGTATTATTCTTGACCTTTGTTAGGCTATGATGAGAGGTTCTTTTAGCTCGCAACTTCGGGCTCTTTGGAGAGCTTCCATTGCTTCAGTCTTTTGATCAACTTTTGCATTGGGACGTAGCTCTTCTTTGGTAATATCATATAGGCACATATTTTGCACATGGGCACTATAGTGAGCTTGATGGATGAGTGGTTGATCTTGTGCAGACTCTACCTCCTAGATTGGCCTCCTAAGGCCCCTCGTTGAACAAAATACATATAAAATGAGGAAATGTTTAGCTTATATGTATCATTGTATTTCAATGACAATTGTCTTTCGGTTTTTGGGAAAAAGGTTTGGGAGGGATCCCATATTTTTTTAAAACTAAAATTAGTTAAATTAAGTATTATAGAATATCACAAATCCTAACTTTTCGAGGAATCCTTCATCAGTGGTTGTGAATGACTGATTCTTGGCGTCCTCCTCTCCCTTGCTGACCTAATGTCAATACTGATGGATCGACTTTTGGGATTCCATGACTTGCTGATTGTGATGGAGTTTTCCGCACTTACAGGGCTTCATTATAGGTGTTTCTCTTTCACCCAAGTGTTTGCAATGTCTTCGTGGTTGCACTCGACAATGCTAACTTTTCCATTGACTATGATTGGACCTATTGTTGAAGAAAATATTGGTTGGAGAGTGATTCAATTTACAATCTTGCTACATGTGCATCCCAGTTTACACCCCGACTTACCGAATTTACACTGACACAATCTCTGAATCTCACGCCACCTTTCACATCTCACATATTTAATCCAACGATTATAACACTTCCACGTCATCAATATGTCAAGAGAGGTGTACAAATAGCTTAATCCTTCAATTTATTTGGTAACTATACTATGTTCTTGATCAATCTCTGGAAAGTTTCTTAAGAGGTTGTGCCCATCTTAAGATAGATGTCTTTGTAGGCTTCCTCGAATGGACAATGTGGTTGCTCATATCTATCATGAGAGAAATAGGATGGCGAATTATTGGCGTCTATGCCCATAGCATCATCTCTTCTACTTGATAATGGACAAATCCTAATTTTATTTCCTCCTCGGTACCAACTTTGTTGATTTTTATTTTCAACAACCTTCTGAAAAGTAAATAAATAAATAAATAAAATTTGACGTCGCATTACAAACCTTTGATTAAAGAATACATGGAGTGGTAAAGTCTAAAGGATAATTATATTCACATAGTGTTTTTGTTAACGGCAAGTTTTAAAGCCTGTATGAGCCTCATTTTTTGTCCAAAATTTTAGAATAGTATTTTGATGGAGAATATGTAATTTAAAAAAAAAGAAAAAATTTTGGATTTGCATATAATATTATTTTATTGAAAAATGTGATTGAAAATAAAGGAGAGAAATATATTTGAAAATAATGGAGACCAAGCAAGGGCTTAATTTCAACGATGGTTCCTATTTTTTGGCTCATTTTAGGTCTTCTGTCATCAACTTTTTTCAACACATTCTTATTTTTAACCTTTAATTAATTGCTGCATCTTATCTTTGATGACGATTTTTGTCCAACATTCCGTTAGCATGGAGAAATTTTTATATCAAAATTTTTTATATATAATTTATCTTGCTTATTTATAAATATGTGGGAACAAATAAGACTATTAATAACTGTCAACAAAAGCAACGTGTGCTAATTAATAGAAAGTTAAAAATAAAAATACAACAAAAAAGTTGGGAACATTACTATGAACATGAGCAAAAATGGAGAACCTTCGTTATAATTAAAATTTAATACATTTAGCTCCTATTTGGTGTAGTTAAAAATTAGATTTTTAATACATTTTGATAAAAATTGGTGGAATGTATAGTGAAGAGTAGATGAAAGTTATGAATTCTGTGTGATAAAAATTAATCGTTAAATTTAACTTAAATTTTTATTAACTTTTTAAGTTACACCAAATAGGAACTTAACAAAAAAGGAAGGTTTGTATCCAAAGTTTGGAGAATAAATAAATAAATATAAGGAAGAAGGAAGGTTTTAAACTTGAGTAGCTGGGGACGCAAAAGAAATCCCTGTTGAGGCCCAACCCTAGTGGATAGTACATATGCGTGCCATCCGAGTCAAATCCACATGGACCAAAGGGGTGGGCGTAGGTTGGGTTGGGTCGGTTTTTCCCCCAACCCAAACCCAACCCAACACAGTCGGTTTGATCTAATTTCAATCCAACCCAACCCAAATACACATTGAAACCCAACCCAACCCAACCTAATCAAGTGTCGGTCGGGTTAGGTTGGGTTGGGTTGGTGGGTTTGGACAAAAGTGTAATTTATTACCATATATTTCAAATAAAACCAATACGTCATTCAAATAAGATTATTATTTAATACAACGTACAACCATTCGAATAAAAAGTCACCCAAATAACAATTATGACCAAGCTCAATAATGTCAAAAGATAAATAACAGTGTGGCAAATACTCTCATGAACCATGACTACCTTACGGTAAGTTCTTTTCTTTTTCTGTGTTCTTCTATAAATCTCACAAATAACAATGTATCTGTTTATTGCAGATAAAAATATAACACACTGCAAAGATAAAAGGTTTTTAGTTACACCGTACTGAAGCAGTAGAAGGATCCATCTTTGCCTTGCCAGACTCTCCAAGCCAATACATAATCCCGTTGTGTCAACAACGGGAACTTTTTAATGGTGCGACCAATTTTAGTCCTACTAGCTTGGTCCACCTGCAACTACTCGTGCACAATCACAGTCTTGTCCCATAGTTTCCTCTAATCATTGTCCATATAATACTTCATCAGCACCTCAATTGAGCAATTTTCAAATGTTGTGACACTCAAATACTTCAAAGGCCAATCCAGCAAAACAAGGAAAAAGAAAGAGAAGAAACCCCTTCACTTGAGCTGACAATCAAAATATGCTAAAAATACTCAGATTGAGAATAGCACAATAGCAATTACTTACAAACACAGCATGAATAGCAATTACTTTAGGGCTTCTGTGCGAGTGTGCGGGCGGGAGCGCAGGGACGGGAGTAGATAGAGAACAGAAGAAATGAAAAATGAAAATTCTAGGGCTTATTTCTTTCCCTTTTATCTTTAGCCGGTGGTTTTTTTTTTTTTTTTTTTTTTTCGGGTCGGGTCGGTTTGGGTTCTACCGAGTTATTTTGCTTAACCCACAACCCGACCCGATAGCGTAACCCACTACCCGAAACCCGCCTAAAAACACCAAAAAACCGACCCAACCCGGTCGGGTTGGGTTGGGTCGGTCGGTTTTCGTGGTTGGATTGGGTTTTGCCCACCCCTAAGGACCATGTCACTACCTGAGGCCAAATCTGGTGGTCTATGGTCGGGGGCAGCATCGTTCCAGTAACAGCTCAATGAGCTAATTCTAAATAATTCGCAATGCCTCCAACTAATTACTTCCCGAATGAAACTTGTATTCCCACGTAATGACAAAATGAGGATGGAAGAAATGACATTATTACATGCTTAAACCAGGTATGCTCAATTTCCCATACATCATAAGAATGGCCAAAAAAATCTTGCATGTCTTTTACCAAAAAAAATATAAAAAAATGTAATGATGAAAACAGAAAGACAGAAGAAATGACAGGTTGAGAAAACCAATTGCAAAATTGTAGAAAAAAATAGAACAGACACACACAACTTGAATGAGACCTGGTCTATCAGTACTCCTGTCTTTTTGAATGCAGAGGCACTCACCTACAGTCTTAACTGTATTTGCAGATAAAAAGACTCAAATACACACATGAACCTTCATCAAAATGGGATAAAACAAGTGCAATGCTCATTGAAGAAACCAAAAAGAGAGGACCTCATAAGTGACCCACCAGAAGAAAAATAGTAGAATATTCCTACCAATAAGACTTAACCGGTCGAATTCCGAACTTTATATATATTTTTACTAGCTTAAATTCAACAATTCTCTATAATCAACCCTATTAAGAGCATGTTTGGCAAAGCTCAACTTGGTCCAACATATTTTTTATCCACATGAAATATTCATATGATTTACAACTTACTATCTCGTGTTATCCACGCATTCCATAAGACTCCTTACCAAGGGCGGAGCCCAATGAGGTCCAGTGTGGGCATAGGCCCACACTGAACTTCTGAGCCAAACAACATGGCCCAATTTTTTTTAGTAATATGCTAACTTCCAGTCCAATGGTGAAGCCCAAAACCATTACCAGTAGGGAAAAAATCATAATTAAGGTGTATACTTTACACCAATTCAAAAATCAGGTATATAGTTTAAAAATTCAAAAATCAGGTTTTTTTTTTTATAAAATAATAAATTATTAAATCAATTTATTATTAAATATTTAATCCTAAATCCTAATATTATATAATATAATTAACCCACCCCACATACACCACCCATACTACTCCGGGGACTATTTCGGTGACCATTCCGATCACCACTCTTCTCCGGCTACTGTTCCGACGACCGATCCGGCGACTGCTCCGATTCCGACAATTATTCCGGTGACCATTCCGGTCATAGATTTACAACTTATGGTCACAACTCAAAAATTTTGTATGTCACAATTAGTTCATTGGTCACAGATTTCAAAATTAGTTGGTCACAAATCAAAATTTATAGGTCACAGTCACAGATGTCCAAATTAGTTGGTCACAGATTTTTTCGCGGTCACATATTATATAATTTTTAGGTCACATATAACAAAATGGTTGGTCACATATTTTTTTAGTCACATATTACCGAATTTTAAGGTCACGGATTAATACTTGGTCACAGATAAATAAATAATTTGTCGCATACACCAAATATTGGGTCACATACTATTGCCACCGCCACTTGCGACCACCCTCACTCTGCGACCGTCGCCAGCACCACACCACCACCACCACCACCATGTCACCATCACCACAATCAACCTCCACTGCAACTGTCACAGTCGACCGCCACTACCACATCCCAAGCAGATTCACTACCATCACCGGCATCTAACCACCGCAGCACCTAATCACCACTACCAACGACATGAAAACCACCACAAGCATATTTGACCAGCAACGGACCGTGGTATAGATCACCGAACCCACCACAAACCGGACACTCTGATCACCTCTTCATTACAGCGGTGGCGCCACCATCACCACCGCACCAACAATACACACACCTACCACCACCGCACCCATCCACCCCACCCTCTCATAGCATCGATCCCAGTCTCAGCACCACCCACTACCAACAAGAACCACTAAAATCCCCAACACAACCAAAACACAGTACCACCATCGCACAGCAACATCGGCACCACCGCACTGCACACCTCCATCGTACCATTCATCGTGCAACTCGTCGGAATGAGTGCCTCGCCGGAACATTAAAATCACCACCCGACTGCACAGTACACTGCCCCACTACTCAACCAGTGAACCACACCAAATCTTTGCCATCAACCATCACAAATCACACACATCACAGATCTGTGCGAAGAAATCAAATTAAAAAAAAAAAAAAATTGATTCGCTCCGCCTTCTCCTACTTGATCTGCAGCGCAGGAGACGACGGACGCTTGTGGCGTAGTGTCGATCGGAGCAGCTCTATCGTCGGCGTTTGAACGTGTAGTAGCGTTCGAAGAGACAGAGAGAAATGAGAGGAACTGGAAAGTAAGAGAGAATGGAGAGGTCGAGAAAAGAGAGAGAGAGAGAGAGATAATAGGTATAAAAATGAATTAGGGTTTGGGAGTTACCTGATTTTTGATTAAATATAATTCATACCTCATTTTTGCACGGTAAACTTGAAATGGCTGGACCCATGTAATTTCCTCTTACCAATACCCACTACTACCCTAATGTAAACGACCCAAGACCACTACCCAACCTAATTCAAAAAATTAAAAACATCAGCCTCATCCAGCCTCACCCAGCCTCCATTTCAATTCATTTTCTTCTAGGCTCGACCTCCGCTCTACATCCCCTCCAGTCGCCTAAGGTCCCAGCTCGGCAGTTCTAGCCTCCATTGACTCCGTCTCTGAGTCTCCGTGATTCGCGAAGTTCGTCAGTTGTTCCTGTTTTTGTTTGACTTCAGCTGCTTCGCCTCCTTTCCGATGATTCTGCTTCTTCATCCTTCAACAATCAGAAGCAGTAACCTACTATAAGTCTCTAATTAGTTGTTTTCTTTCTCTTTGATCTATATTTTACGTATACATAAACCGTTTGGGGTTTCCTTGGTGGATCTAAGGGTTTTCGATTCTTGGGCGAGGTATAGAGTTTTTCCACTCTGATGGATTCCGTGCTGAAGTAGTAGGATTTTCTTGGTTGTGAAAAGGGTGGCTTTTGGGCAGTTTTGGTTGGTGAAGGCATCTTTTTGTTGTCTGTGTTATGGTTTCTGGTTTTGCTCATGTCTTTGAGCTTGTAAAAACCACGCATTTGGCATCATATCTGATAATCTGAACCTGTAATTTCCCATTGGAGATGTTCACTCTCTATCTCACAAATTGATTATAGCGAACCTTATACAAATTGATTCTGTATGGCTCTCTTTGTGTTCGTGTTCTATGTTTGTTCAAGTACTGGGAGTCCAATTGCGTAGATTGAAGTTTTCAGTCTACGTTTTTGAGATTATTGCTAATGTGCTTAACTGGTTAATCCAGATTCCAGTGTTCTAAACTTAAAACATCTAATTTTTTAATTAGGTTTTTGTTAGTTTTATCATCAATTTCTACTTGTTAATAATATCTTGTGTAAGACTGTGTTACAATTTGTGGATTTTAAGATTATCAAAGTTTGATATGAAATTTGGGTATTGTTGAAAGAAATTGCCCTTGCTCTGCTTTTTTGTGAATTGTTATAGAATTGCACCTGTGAATTACATTAAATCCATAACCAAAAAACTCGACGTTCAACATCGATAAATTGTGCTCACACTGAGTTTCTTTCCTGGCTCCGCCCCTGTCCTGACTAATAAGCATTACCGAACAAGCACTAGTCACCTCAGCATTCAAATTTTTTGATAATAATTTATATGAAGAAGGAAAACTAATATTGGGTTAGTATATTAATGTTCAAGTATATTCAAGAGTCCTATTATGCTTTAACCAGAGATTCTAAATGCCAGAAAAGACAGCACAAGAAGTTTCTAACAAACCAAACAAACTAGCTAGGACTATTAATGATTAAATTTGAACCATCTAAATCCATAATAGATTATATAGCCAACAACAGCTCAAAACGTACCAAACAGGCCCCCACCACCATTGAATATTAGCATAATGAAGAGCGCAACATAAAATTGTGGCTTTTATCTTTCTCCGGTCACCCAACCCAACCCCCTACCCCAAAGGGAACTTCAGGAGTATTCTAAAACGAAGATTATTTCAAAAGCATATTAACTATTTCCCGGTATTAGAATCCAGTATTTATATATTTAAAATAAAAACATTACACATGCACATAAAATGTTGTTTCTAAGCTTGCAATTCATTCATATACCTGAATACACAGAGATTCTATGTCGAATTGTCATAATAATAAATAATGCAGTAAATAACACAAGATTTGTTGATGGAGAAAACCCTTAATTAGATAAAAACTGTACGACCAAGCTAATAACCTTCACTATAAACAATAAGAACTTACTGTATATTCTAGACTAGAAAATCCACTATACACGCTGATCTAATTTTTGCAATCTCCAAGCGCTGTTGAGACGTGCTTCACTCACACCTATTTCCGATATTCTGAATTGTCTATCTCATGTGGATCACCAAGAATGCCTTATTTTTGTACTCTTTCTGTACTTCTGGTCCAACCTCCCTCAAATTTTAGCAACCTCTGAAAGCTATTGAGAAAATATCTTCCTGATTATATTTAGGAAGTGGGTGTTTTAGATTTGATATTTTCCCTAATTTGTAGTTGATTGATCTCAAGAATTAAATGTTTAATTTCAATGTTTGGATATAGTCTTGGATCTTGGAAACATGTTATGATGATGTATTATAATGATCAACCATACACAAATGTAACGGGGCATTGAGTATTTAATGTGGGGTATTTGAATAGTATATGATAGATAGAACTCTTGAAAATTGGGAGCTATGGTTTCTCAAAAAATAATGTCGCTCGAGCGTCAAGCTAGCGACAGGTGGGCGACCTTGGTTCTGTTCAGGACGTTCGAGCATCAGATGGGCAACATACTAACATAAATCTGGCGACTCCTTCTCCATGCTCCATACTTAAACCCAAAGATTCATAATTCATTTATACAACATCCCAAAGACTCCTTAACTTTTACAACTATTATATAATAATCCTTTACTTTTAAAATAATCTTTTTTGTCTAATACAGCTTAAGTCCTAACAAAAATGGTCTACCAAAATGATCCCAAAGCTGATGGTGATTTGAAATTAAAAAAAAAAATTGAAGATCTAAGTGCCACCTTTAATGCTTGAAGTTGAAGTTGAAAACGATATGAAGCCTGTTACACTGGGAGGAGAAGGGCTAAGGCACGGAACTTTGTTTCTAAGCCCAAAGATCCTTGTTTGGTTAGGTGATTTTTCGTGAATTCAATAACCCAATTTCTAATGCAGTTCAGATTTTCTCCTGACACGCCCGAATTATAAACAAACCCAATTTTCAGATTTCAGATTGGTCCACTTCAATTCGAGTAAGTGTCACTTTTTCTTCATTTGATGAACTATTTTGAATGCAACGAATTTTTAATGGCGGTGATCTCTTACCTCTGGTGAAAAACAATTAGAGAAAATAAATTGGGGAGTAATTAAGGTTGGACAATGGCCTTATATAGGGTTAACGTAGGAACCTTGGGTGTTTTACGGGTTGTACTAATCTTTTTTCTCATATATGGGTTTTTGGAGGTGTAAGTGGTGCTTTAGTGATACGGGAGGGAGGGTTATCTCAGGAATTGTTGGATAAATACCTTTCTTATAAGAAAAATAAATAAATTTTATGGGTTAAAAATAAGTATCGACGAAACTACTTAAGTGTTTGTTTGGAATAGATTAAAGCAATATACCATTTTATTTTTACTTTAACCAATCACTCTACATTCACGTTTGCTTCAATTTGGGCACTCCGACCAACCTTCCCAATGGTCAAACTAACAACAAAAATTCATGTAGTTGTTGTAGAGATACTCATGACACATAAACAAACAAAAACGTGCCAGATGATATGATATGAAAATGAGTAATGCTATATATTCTCACTAAGGATGATCATCATGTAAAGTGATATTAAATGATAAAACGAATATAATGAATATCATATTCATACACATTTAATCAAACTTATCATTTTTTTTTCCATATTAATGAAAGCAAATAGCATTATTCTACGAGAATATAGTCAACGTGCCGAGACGAGAACTCATACACAATTCAACTTTCTCAATAATTCCATCGACCCATAGGCCATATTTTATCTCTAGAAGAGGAGATAAAAGTCGCAATGAATATTTATGTTCTAAGTGGTTTTCAATTCTTTGCAGCACAACTCTACACCAATCTATCTTAATGTATCATTCTTACTGGCTATATATATTTTTTTCATCTCGATTGGATTTCATCAATTCATTAGAAAAAAAATCAATTTTGACTCCCCAAATTATTGGTGTAACAAGTCATTTTAGGCTATTCCATCAAAAACAGATGGTCGAGAAACTATTAAAAACAAAAAAATTTGTTCTTAAAAAATGAATTTTTTTTGTATTCATTTTTTGTCTCGTGAGGCTGAGTAATGTCATTTGTCGCATTTCACATCTAATCGCACTTGAAACTCATCGAACTTCAAAAAAGCTTGAAGGTTGTGAATCCGAGCCTCTGCAAAATTCGGTTTTGAGTGCAAGAGCTCCTCAGGTTGCAACTAAGAAGTCACTTATAATGAATTAACAAAATTAGAGGTCTTAAATAACGCTCTATAGGTTAGAAACATGTTCCACATTTTGATGAAAAGCTTTCTATTATAGAAATTGAGCCTTCAAACAATGATAAAAAGCCGAATGTAGAGATCCCGACCATTCCAAACATGAAAACGAGTCGAGAGGTAAGTGACCGAGCAAAGAGTAGATGAAAATGGCACATAGTAATATTGCTTAATTATAATTTATCAAAAGACAGGTGAACTGGAACCATATTTCCAGTATTATTCTTTGATTTTGATCCTTATTCTATTTTAGTATTTGGATCATATTTATGTTGCGCAACGCTACTTGTGCACCAAACTATTACAGCAGATACAAGAGCTTGATCATGATGGACAGAAGACGACACGGTAGTTGGTACCAGCCGGGCAAGTGAACAGGCTCGTCGGATCATCCTGCGGGTAGCTATAAGCATCCGGGCACCTTTCCTTAAAGAACCTTGAAAAATCTGTTGGGCCACAGCTTCCAGGTCCATCGGTGCAACAGTATTCGTTGGTTTTGAAAACTGTGCACGGGTTGTTACAACCGCCAGGGGTACGTAGCTCGCTAGGACATTGATCGACTATAGGGGCATTGCATACGAGACGGCGACAGACATTGTCGGTGGTGGGGCTGAACTCCATAGGGATGTTAAATCCATCGACGTTAGAGATATCGACAAAGTCCAAGTTGTTAGGCTGATTAAGGGCAAATTCAGCTAATGTATTGGGAGGGCTACCATAACCTTGGCATTCTAGCAGCCCATTGCAGTCTCCAGTTTCACATTGACCGCGACCATTTGCATCGAAGTTACAACTAGTACGTCCCCATATCCGACCTTGGATAGTTCCCGGGGCAACATCAATATTCCACGTCTGGCCTTGGTCGAGTCTTCAACCGCCACCAGCTGAGGGACTGGGACTCGAGAAAGCGGCCCAGACTGTGTAGGTGCATTGGTTTACAATGTCAAAAGTGGCAGCATGGGTATAGGCAAAGAATGTGATTGCCAAAAGGGACACTGCAAGGAGGAGATTTTTGGGGGAATTCATGTTTGCTGCTATTGTTCTATTTCAGTAATCTTTTTTCTTTTTTTTGTTGTTTAACAAATCCTATAGTTGGGGGTTTATATAGATGTGTGGTGGCCTTGAAACTCGCGTATGCATAATGATCTTCTTGAATTTTGCTTTGATAATTCAAAGATATTAGAGTGTGTTTGGTAGGGATTTTTAAGGGAAGAATTGATTTTTGAATAGTGATATGATGAGAAATGTGTGTTTGAAAAAGAAGAAAAAATTATTGATGTGATGAAAAATATTATTTTATTGAAGAATGTGTGGTTGAAAATGAGAATTGATTTACTGTAGAAAATCAAAATCCATACCAAATAGTTAATCTTTATTTTTTGGTCTTGATTTCCCTTGCAAAGTTAAAATTTAGTTAGGCACAATAATTGGCTGTTTATATCACTTCATTTCAATATGGAGCATAGTAGAAGCAACTTTTAGATGGGTTGGTCCATTAATGATCAATAAACTTTTTATTTTTTTTCATTATACAAGTCATATAACTTTTTAATATTCGCCTCCTTAGTCACTGTATCAGCATCCATTCCATAAAACAGAGAATGTGCACGATGAAAATACGATTTGATAAAATTGCGACACTATATCTAAAGAAAATTAACACGTGACAAATCCTAAAGATCCATCACGACTAAATCCTAAATTCCAAATTTCACTTCATATGAACCTTTCTTCCTGACACAAATGACCCCATCAACCATCAATTTAACCTTGTAAGTGTTTTCATATCATCTTTCCATTGTACACACCATCTATATGTTAGTTTATGCAAACGAGACTAAAATAACGACGTACAAGGTGAATTTTCAAAGTTAAATGACCAATATTGAAAATAGAAAAGTACCATTTGCAAAAATGTATATATATGTATATGTATACACACGGAATTAATCTCCTAAGTCTTAGGTGACGTGGCATATTACAATATGTGGTATAATTAGTTTTGTAATTAATCATCATCTCTCACCATCTATTGTAACGTGTCATATCACCCGAGTGCTTAAGTTAAACACCAATGTATAGGAGGGCATGTAGAAGT
Source organism: Fraxinus americana (assembly GCA_035079005.1). Lineage (NCBI taxonomy): Eukaryota > Viridiplantae > Streptophyta > Magnoliopsida > Lamiales > Oleaceae > Fraxinus > Fraxinus americana. The sequence continues at coordinate 11,285,972 of CM068713.1, read as the reverse complement.
AAAATAGTCCATCGACAAGTTGCTTAGCCTAGAGGTTAGGCATGAACTTGACTTCTATTCAAGATAGAAAATTCTACCTAGAAATTAAGAATATTACAATGATTATTACATGTTGAGGTATTGAATATTCAAACGACTTTGGGCCATTTATTGTGCCGTCCTATACATGGAAGAGTCCTGTCATGTGGTAACGAAACTCGTCTTCAGAGATGGCATAAGGAATCAACGTCATAACTTCTTGTCCAAAATCAAGAACGGGACAGGAGCCATTACATGTTGAGGTATTGAATATTCAAACGACTTTGGGCCATTTATTGGGCCGTCCTCTACATGGAAGAGTCCTGTCATGTGGTAACTAAACTCGTCTTCAGAGATGGCATAAGGAATCAATGTCAATCTTCTTGTCCGAAATCAAGAATGGGACAGCAGCCAACAACTCGTCAAAAATGAGAGCATACAGTTCTTTATTTTAACCCCTCATACCATAATCATAAATGGTTGTCTATAACAATTATACATTCAAAGAAACCTTACTTATGTTTCTATGCAATAGTTATACATTCATAGAATCATATTTACAAATCTTTATGCTACATTGGAAAGTTTTTACATGAGATCACTTCTAATTCACAATATAGTCAATCACAATATAGTCAACTTCAAAGCACGGACGGACCCGGGGGTCCAAGGGGGTCACGTGAACCCCCAACTTTTCAGAATTTTTTTTTTAAATAAAGTCATGTTTGGTATCGATTGAAATCTAAATTTTAATTTAAATCAAAGATAACAATTAATTTTAATAACATATTTCATGGAATTCATAAATGTTTTAACTTTTATCAGAATTTACTAAAAAACTGATTTTAATCTCCACTAACAGGGGAAAAATCACAATAAATTTGAATTTCGATAACATGCTAATTTTAAAAATTCTCCGACGATCGTACACTAATCGAATCAACAAATTGCTTATGTCATCTCAAAACTTATTTCGAGAACTACATTATGGACATATCAAATAGTCCAAATAGATATAGAAAATAGTTAAACGTGAATTTTAAAGAAAAACGTCTAACTCGCATTTAAAAATAATAATTATTTCATTAACATTTATTATTTTTGCGATACAAATTTCTCGATATAATTTTCATCATTTTATTAGGAAATTTTATATGAAATATCACATAATTTTTTTATTTTTTTTTGAAATTTTACATCCGAAAAAGTCATATCCCATGTAAATTTTCGGATGCAAAATTACATGAGATATGATTTTTTTTTGGACGTAAATTTTCAATTGTAAATTTTCTCTCAACTTCTTTGCAAGTTCGATTGTGCCCCCTAACTTTAAACTTCTGTGTCCACCCCTGCTTCAAAGTAAAATCTTTAAATGACATTCAGTACAGTGTAATAAACATCTTGAAATAAATTATTAATTCTACGGACCTGGACTTTTGACTTCTCGAATGGTTTAGTTTTTCAAGCATAAATTTGCACCATTCAATTGTCCTAAGCACGAGGCTTAAAAGAAGGGTATTTAGCACATAACGCCATGTCCTTTCATTGTTATTATGGAACGTCCATACCTTTCATTTTTTAGCATTTTCACCCTTATTTCAACATTTTATTGTGCAGAAGGTTATTTTCATCAATTTTCTCAATTAAAAACTGTGAAATAATGAATATACTCTTTTTTAAAATAAAACAAAAGGAAAAGAGAAAAAACTAATTGTAAATATAGTCCCAAATTTTTTTAAAAAGCGTAAATGAGTCCTAAATAAATTATTAAAAGGATAATCACCACATATGTCCCTACATTTCACTATTATTGCAAAAAAAGTCCCTACCTTTTATTTTATTTTTGACATTTTCACTCTTAATTACACATTTGATTATGCAAACCATTATTTCTATTAATTTTCATCTAATTTCTTAATAAAAATTTGTGAAATGACGAATATAAAATCATATTTAAAAAAAAAAAAAACTAAAGAATTAATTGCAATCATAGTCCCCAATAAATTATTTAAAAAATTAATTTTTTAAAAAGTGCAAACGAGTCTCAATTAAATTATTTAAAAATTAAAAAAATTAAAAAGAGCAAACGAGTCTCAAATAAATTGTTAAAGAATTAGAAATTAAATTTTTTTTATTTAAATATGAGGGTATACGCATTATTTCACAGTTCTTTATTGAGAAATTTAATGAAATGGATGAAAATGATGGTTTGCGCAATCAAATGTGTAATTAAAAATGAAAATGCCAAGAAAAAAAATGAAAGGTGCGGACTTTTTCCCAATAACTGTGAAATGTATGAACGTTATGTACTAATTACTTTTTAATAATTTATTTGGGATTCATTTGCTTCTTTTTTTTTAAAATTTGGACTACGGTTGCAATTAGTTTTTTTTATTTATTTAAAGAGAATGATATATTCGTCATTTCACAATTTTTAATTGAGAAAATAGATGAAAATGACCTTTTGTGCAATGAAATGTGGAAATAAGAGTGAAAATGCCAAAAATGAAAAAAAAGGTATGGACGTTTTCCACAATAACAATGAAAGACGATAACGTTATGTACTAATTACCCTTTAAAAGAATAATGTTATTTGTTCTACATTAAAACCTCGATAAATAAATATTCGGTAAAGTAGTAATTTCGCTTAAATAATAAAATACTTCGAATTCGATTTCGGTCAATGTACTAAATTAATAATCTTGATAAATACATAAGATAATAATTATTTTAGATCCTTTAAGACCCAACGAATATATAAAATAATAACTATTTAAATTTATAAAAGTCCATACTAATACATATTATCAAATTTTTAATTTGTCAATATTTTTTTTTCAATTCTCTTCTTTTTTTAAAAAAAAATGCTTCAAAGTAAGCTTTTTCTTTGCATCCAAATTAAAATTCAAGATATTGAATTTTAAAGTCAATGTATGTACATAAATGTTTCCTCTTTAAAGTATGTATGTGTGTGCCTTTTTTTGCGTGCTTATAGATTAAATTTTGGATTTCACCACATTTAATTTTTTTTTTAATTTCCTACGTGTATTATGGTAAAATATATAAGTTAGAAAGATATAAGATTCTCTATAAATTAATAAATGTTCATTTATCAATAAATTAATAATATCTCTAAAATAATAATTTTTCTTGATCCCAATATTATAATTTCATGGAAGTTTTATGTAGTGGGAATATTCTCGTGTAATGTGACAGATAATGTGGAGTGAAATGATAAGTCAATTAAATGTATAGATATGAAATCCTCCTTATTAATCTTATTATTTAATGTCACAATGTAAGTGAATGATTCTCATAGGGATGTTAACTTTATAAGTCGGGTCGAATCGGTTCACGAGCGAAACTTGAGGTTCAGATTCGACTCGAGTAAAAATGGTTTGGACTTTTTTTGCCCTAGCCAAGCTGAGTTTTTGCTCCCCTAAAAAAATTAGGCTCGACTCGAGCCGGACCACGAATTTTTTTTTAATATTAGGCAACTACCTTCAAATGGTTTCATTGTTATTATTATTATTATTATTTCTTAAACATCAAGCAACTGTTTGCAAAGGCAATGTGTGTCAAGCAGCTACATGCTGCCTATAAATGGTTTAATTTTTTATAGGTCCTGCTTGTCACGGGCAGAAAATAGCTCGTGACACGAGCCGACCCTTGTGGTTCTATTCGAGCCAACGTCCCTAAATGGGGCTAGGCCAGAGTCACGAGTCGACGAACGAAATTGACACTCCTAAATTATGAGTGACTCTAAAATATATGTTCATGTCTGGCTTAACTTCAAAAATTAACTAAAATTTTTTGTTAGGGCAAAAAAATTAAATTATAAAAATATTTTCAAGAAACTCTTTATATGTGATGTGCTTTTTATTTGAAAGATTCGAATCTTGAAATTAGACTCCTCATTTTAACTTTATAAGTAAAGAGGGGTTTCGGTTCACCATATTTGGAAAGTTAAATCTACTATCTATTTGCATTTAATAAACAATCGTACACTCACAGGCCATGCTTCATAGGGCCTGTATAGGGTGTAGCAACTAATTTTTTTTAAAAAAATATTGTTCTAGTTGTAAGGCTGATGTGGCTTAGAAAAAGAAAGAAAGAAATTCACCCTCTATCAAAACACCCACTCACGTGCACTCCACTTTAATTTCCCAAAAATAGAACTCCAAAATAAAATTTACCCAAAAATTCTTTGACTCACATGTTAGCCGAACCCATAAATTGTCTACATCATCTCGAAAGTCATTTCAAGAACTATATTATAACGAATATCGTAATGTTATAACGAAAGTCTAAACAAAGCCTAAACATCATAACGAAAGTCGTTTCGAGAACTATATATTCTACATATGGCATCATTTTTGACGTACCATAACATTTGTTACGATTGATCGTTTCATATATCGTTAACAACATGGAAAATGAGGTCATGGGCACTTCGAAATTGTATTAAGAATATAATATTTCAACTTCATTTGACATTCCATAATGATCCTGAAAATCGAGACAAAAACATAAAAAATTAATTGGTAACCACCAATAAATTTATTTCGTGGTTTTCTATTTTAGGGAAATGAAGTCTACGTGAGTGGGTGTTTTGATAGAGTGCGTTTCCTTTTTTCGTTTTTCTTTTTTTTTATTATTGTCACGGCTTATTTATTTTTTTTTTTTTTGGTTGAATTATTTCCACAACAACAAATTAAAATTTCCCTGTAAACTACCTGGCAAACGGGGCATGTACGTATAGCTTTATTCTTTAATAAAATTGTAAGTTTCAATGTTCGATTACTTACCTTGTTCATATTATATAGAATATTTTAAAATTGAACTATATATATATTAATTGAAAGTTGAGGAAAAATATAATTCACTATTGATAAAAGTAAAATAAATAGCAAAGTACGAAGAGTTTGTTGAAGTGTATAAAAAATTTTACTTTTAAAATTTTAAAACGTTATTTATTATGAAAAAAATGCTCTTTTAAAAAAAAGTGTCTTGTTGAAATACTTTAAGCAAATTTCTAAAAAGATTAATTTTAAAATAAAAATTAATTCTCATCTTTTAAGCTCAAGTCAATTCGAATTCCTCTCAATTCTAGTGTTTTATTTTGGGTAACACATCATTAAACCTATATCAGATTTTTCATGCTTCCACCTAAACCCAATTGGGGGCGAGGGGAGGAGTACTCCAACCTTGTTTTATACAAAAAAATTAAGTTAATATGAGATGAGTCTACCTTAACTCTATTATTTATAATGAGAGAAAAGGGAGATATAAAAACTCTTAAAAGATGATGTACTACCTCCCTAGCTATGAATGTAATGAGAAAACTTATTTACAACCTATCAGGCTATCACAATACCACACATATGAAAGTTGCAAGCGAACCATCCTAGTTATATGTCTATGGCGGCACTGAGGTACTCATGAGAGGCTAACCAATGCAGAAATTAGTTAGCCGGGTATTTAGAACATAGGGCAATTTTATGTTGTGTAGTGCATGGTGAATAATGTACATCGATCATGAAATACAAATTGACTCATCAATTGTCATATATACGTTGTGATTTCATTTTATATATATATATATAAAAGGAACAACAACGACAACAACAATAACATGGAGTTCTAGTCAATTGAGTCACAAAGAAACTCCCTTTTTCAGCTCAATTAAAAGGTAATTATTTTTTAAAATTTGAATTGCATTACAAAAAGGGTATAGTTATTCGATTTGACCATATCATTTTGACTATGCCAATTCATGATAGATAATATTTGCTTAAATGTTATTTTTTCATTCAATATTTCAATACAATATTGTATTATTATTCTTGAAAAGAAATAGGATAAATCAATATTTCAAAGAATACTGTAGTATTGCATGAAAATGAATATTATATTTGTATTATTTTTTGTTCACGAAGAAGCATAACTCTAAAAAAATTAACATTCTGCTAAAGTAGTGCTTGCTCCTGAAGAGTGTAATATATAAGATTTAACATGTTTTTTTGTGAAACAAACAAAATACCATATTTGCTCGAATACTACTTGTTGTGAAACCAACTACTGGATTAAGATGTTGAAATTATATGGCAAATAATAAAGTATCAGATCAAGAACAAAAAAATAAAAAAAGACAAGAGTATGGCAGATGAACTAAGAAATTTTATTGACTCAATAATAATGGAGATAGGAAAAAAATTATAATGGATCCTATAATTCCAATAATTATATATCTCACACTATAAAATTGTATAAAATAGTCTAGTATTTATAGGGAACATGTAGGGGACATCCAAACCCTCTTAGTAGAATTGTAGATTAAGTATGATACCCAAAAATCGAGTCAAAAACGAAGTAGGAATGAAAAACGAGGAAAAAACCCAAACAGAACAGGTAGCGCCTGGGCACTGCGACCTAGCCAAATTTTTATTTTTTTTTCAAATTATGTTCTCCATCTCAAACTCTTCTTCAAATCAAATACCAATTTTCAACTCCCAATGTGCTTCTAAATATAATTTTAACTTGATATAGAACTCCAATAGCATTTCAAACTGAATTCTCATTGACAAGCACTTCAATTAGAATTTTCCAATACTTCAAACACTTTAACAAATTAATTCGGGTCACACCCAAATTCTAACAATGTTTATATTTTTTCTCTTGATGAGGAAATCCTTACATAATTTAATATTTCTATATAATCTGTTGTTTTCCCCTAAATAGCAATTTTTTTCTCAACTCATTAGATTAATATTTTAGAAGAATATTACTTACTCCTAAAAAGTAAGACATTGTAATTTCAATATCTCGTAAGAATATTTACTCATTGCTCTTGAATAAGAAATGTTAAATATAACATCAATTTTTTTTAAAAGATGATAACAATAATATTTTTCGGTTCTCTAGAAACAGCACGTCTCGAAGAAAATTATATGATCGAGATCCGATCCATATGAAGATTTTATGAAAATAAATTATTTGTTCTAACATAATCACAATTTCTCAAATCTATTAAAAATATTTAGAATAATATTTCAACGTTGTCCCTGAAATAGAATCCATGTATACATGTAATATTTCAGATAAATATCACGTTTAATCTAAGAAAGATAATTTATTTTAGGATAACGGTAAAAAGTAATTTTAATAAAATATGATATTAGGCAAATCTTATTCAAGGCTCTAGAAGGGTCAATTTTATGTTATATAGAGGAACAAAATTTACTATTACCAATATTTTGTTATCCACCTATTATAAAAGAAATTTAAAAGTGTCTAAAATGCATAATAATTAGTACACTATACTAATATTGAAGTACATCTTATATTGAATCAAAAATTCAATTTGATCTTATTATTTGGCATGATTGGTCAAACCATCCTGAATGAATAATGATGTGAAAAATTATTAAGACCTTGTTTGGACTCCATTTTGATGAAATTTTGGGAAAATATATTTTAGAATAGTAAATTTTCAGAGAATGTGTGGTTAAAAATGAAAGAAAAATTTCGATTTACGCATAATATTATTTTACTGAAAAATGTGTGATTGATAAGAAGAAAGAGAAAAATTAATTAAAATTTTAATGGGCTAAGAATTAAATGGATATTCAATGAAGAATCAAAAGATTCTTCAATCCAATGAATTCACAAATAACGCTTGTTCTTTATGTTATAAATTGGTCATTGACTAACACTAAATAAAATTGGGAGTAAATCTCTATAATCTTGAAAATTAATTAGGGTAATAAAAGGGACAACTGCCATCATTTATATTAACCATTTAAATATTATTTGTATCTAATAGAGATGATACATCTATTAGATGGTTGCATGGTGTTCGCAACCTGAAGTTTGTGAAATTAATATTCCAATCTGAAATTATAAGCATAATTTTCAAATTATGCAATGAAGACAATGTGTCTTGTTAACATTGGTATAAATCTCAACTTTTTAGTAACTGTCGGTTGGGATAGCGATAAATGGTTTTAAAATATTATTTATTAAACGCCCCCAATTAAATTCTTAACAATTACTATTGAGAACAAAATACTTTCATTTCTGTTTATGGAATGCTATTATGTATCATGTTAATATCAAAGTTCTTCCTATTATAATTGATTTATGATCATAAGCTAATTTTTCATCTAATTATTTTGATAGTGCAATATATGTAAAAATTAATCCATCACACTGCAATAAAGTGAAAAGTAAAGAATATTGAAAATAAATGCATAGTTTGAACCCCTATAAAATATTTTTAACTCTAATGGTGATATTATATAATGCGGTTTGCTGATTGTTAATTTAATTGAATTATTTTCTTAGCGTTAGAGGGAAAAGTTAGTAATTGAAAATAATACATAATGCATTATATTGTGTTATCTATATCTACAATATGAAAAGATAATTCAACTATAAGATGCACTTACTAACCTATAAGAGATTTATAAAATCTCATAGACTAGCCATAAATGCTCAATCTTGTATTAATGTCTTGGAATGATAAATTATTGATAAATGACATGCTTGAAGCATTATGACATTCGATTCTAAAGAAAAAAAAAATCTAGAAAATATGAGCAAATAGGATTGATGGTCTCAATTAGAAGACATATACTATTGGAGAGTATATAAACATAACTAATTATAAAACCCTGAAGGGTTCAAATACTCGAAATATTGGAAAGTATATAAACATAGCTAATTGGAATATTGGAATATTGAAAGTGGAGATCTCTCATTAATTTATGTCATTATGGAAAAGAAATAGAATAGAAAAGAAAAAATTTATTGTCAATAATTTTATACATGATATACCGCATCATATTATTAATAGTGAGGAATCGAAATAAATTTATTGTAGTATATCGATCAAAGAAATGATTAACCAAAGAAAATGATGCAATCCTAAAATTGAACTTACTAGAGAAGCCTGAAGTTTTTTGACCTATAATTCGAACACCTAAATATGTATACTTATGCGAAAAGTAAATAAAAAAAATGAAGTCGAAACATGTATTGTATGACTCTCAAAATAATAAATTTTGCAAAGATCATGGAGGATGCAATCACAAGTCTGTATCTTGTTATCCCGAGAATGCATGAAATTCGAAATGTGATTATAGCCAACTCATCTGGCATGATTATTAATGTTATCTTTAAAGGATTTAGTGTGCTTGAAGCGTAAAATCAGGCATACTAAATCCGAGTGATATTATCATAAAGGAAATTAAATATGAGTTTTACTCTTTTTTTCCTTAACATAAGTTTTGTCCCATTGAATTTTCTTGACAAAATTTTTAATGAGACAATTTTCATAGTCCATTCAAAGAATTAATGTACTATTTTTCCTTTATTATGATTTTTCACATGGTTTTTTATAGTAAGGCTTTAACGAGACATATTCTTTAAGTAATGATGTCCGTAACTTACAAAATATTTACTCTCAAAATAATATTCTTATATGTTACAAATAATGTACGACTCCTAAAAAAAGCAACAATACAATTTATTTTTTAATGGATCATCTGCTGACTAAAGACAAATAAAGATTAATAAATATCTATAAAGACTATATTGCTTGAAAGTTATAACAAGACAACATAAAACATGTTTCACTAAAATTGCAATATTGAAGACATTAGCATACAAGATATTGATGACTTGATAAAAAGAAATTTCATTTATTGAAGTTAGGGGAGTAGCTATCAATGTTTTGAAAATCGAATCGGCCAAATCAATTCAACCAAAAAAATCGTGAAACGGTTTGGTGGTAGCTAGTATTTGATAATATAAAATCTATAAAAATTTGGTAAAATTATCGGTTCAATTGAAAACCGATGAACTAGACATGATTTTAACGAATTTTGGCTTCCTTGCCAAAGAAAAAGAAGCACACATAACGATCTGAAACGAAGCTTTCTTGAGTTGCCAAGTTGTATGGTCTTTCATCCATTCATATGTACATTTATATGTTGTAGCCTGTAGAAGCCATCGAAAAAAGTTATAAAGAGGAAGCCGCAGGAAAAAAAGTGAAACGTCGTGCCTTTCTTGCTAATTTATGATTTTCGAGATAGCTTTATAGGTTTAAAACCTTTGGGCCTTTTTCTCCATTTATGTAGGATTTTGAATGGGAACACTACATAATTACTACATTATAAAAACACATTTCAAATTTGACACACTCCCTAAAAAATTTCACAAATCAGGTGTTAAATCATAATATTAAATATATAATTATAATATAATATACACTAAGTTTGGATTCAATATACTATATAAAATTAATTCCTACAAATCTTACTTTACTATATTTAAAATATTTTCTCACATTCCTCTCACAACCAAACGGCACTTTCTCTCTCTACAAATTCATCTCGCCGAACATCTCCAAAATCACACAAATTCACCGTTTATCCTCGATTTAGAGCCACAATCAATGAATAAGGTTACAATCCCGTCGAAATACTTCTGATTTTTACTGCTTTGGAGAAGTTGAAGCTGGCTGTGGCCGAATCTAATTTTTCCAAAGCAAAAACTGAACTCTTGTGGTCTGATTCGAAGGTAAACGTATAATCACCATTAATCCTTGATTTTAAGCCACAATCAATGAATGAGGTCACAATTCTATAGACGTACTTCTGATTTTCATTTTTCGAGAGAAATTGAAGTTCGGCTGTAGTCTATGATTAAGAATGTCAGTTTTGCATGTTTGCCTGTTGTACAGAGGTCACACGTCACTTATACTAGTGAATGATACATGCAAGTATAATGAATTGGTCGAGCTTGTTCTTTCAAAATTGGGGCTTAATTGTGCAAACTTAGTTGTGACAATGACATATTCTTTGGATTCTAATTTACCTCCAGTCCGAATTCTGAGCAATAATAATGTCCTAACGTATTTGAGGTTAAAACCTTTGGATGGGGTTGTATCGAGTTATCCTATTATGGTTGATGTTATCACTACAGTTTCATGGCAGTCAAGATATACATTGCAATGCCCAGAGTCGTCAACTACTTCCATCGAGTCATCAGCTAGTGTATTTTCCTACATAAATAAAAGACTCGCTTTTCCAATATTGTTCATAAGCCTAGCTAACTTCCCTTAGCCGTGTAGTCGTTTAAGTCGAGCGAGCCATTTGGGGAAAAATGACAAAAACGCAACTCGACATTGGGTTTCATATTTTCTTTGCCTTAACCCTAATTGCTCTCGCTCTCTCTTCTCTCTCAACAATCAACAAATCTCTGTCTTCGTCGCCACCGTAGTAACAAATTCCAGATGCAACTCGACTTTGGGATCAATTCCTTCCTCTTCTATATATTACTTTTGTTTTTATTGTTCAGTCTATTCTACCGTTTCATTTTTTTTGTTCGATCTTCGAAGAGGTCAAACCCAAAATAAGTGAAGTCATGTTTTCGGAAGCTGTCAATTTGGAATAATAAAAATAGTGTTACTATTAATCCTTTCTGAAATTATCTAGAATTCGGTCTTTCTTCTGACGATTTCTCTTGATGGGGCATTAAAATTTCATTTCCTTTAGTTAGCTTTGTTTGTGACTAACTGGAGAAAAAGTTAATTATATAATATACAACATGGGGTTTTGTTCTGCTATCAAGAGCACTGAGAAAGCTACTATGAAGAGTACTAAAAGCTTTGTTCAGTACGTATTTTTTCATTTTCTAAAATCTTCACTATCATTTGATGTTTATAATTTGAAAAAGAAAATTACTAAACATAGTTTTCGATATTATCGATTATGTTGAATGAGAAATAAAAAATTTGAGCTTTATGTATTTGTTTCAGCTGGTATTCCACTCTTAGCTACACGATCTGCATTTCTTTCTCCACGCCGTTCTTTCTCATCCTACATTTTGGTTCGCATTTTTTAATTTTAATTCCGATTTAGGGTATTGATTTGGTCGTTGGAGGTAAGAACAAGAAGACCAAGCGCACTGCTCCGAAGTCCGATGATATTTACCTCAAACTCCTTGTGAAGGTTATTTTTATCCTTCTTATTTATTTTGCTACTGAATTTTTCGTGCTGAAATCACATAATAAGTATAGGGTCTATATGATATGATCTAACATATTTGTGTGTGAGATAGCAGTTGTATTGATTTCTGTTAAGGAGGACTGGAAGCAATATTGAAACATATTCATTTGGGCATTTTGTTCATGTTGTTTACGCTATTCTGCACTGAAATACCTTGTTTGGGGAATTTACAATTTTCTGTATAGTTCATTGATGAGATCTGCTTTATGGGCATTCACATTTGACTCTCAAAATTATTGGATTTTATATTCTATCCTTTATTTTGCTAGAATTTCTCCATATCCTATCCTAAATAAAAAATAAAGTGTGAGTTTTGATGGCACTATTTCTATCATCTTTCCCTTGTAAAAACTAATACAGTGTACAGTTTCTTTTCTTTGGAGCTCTTAAGAATGAATTAATATTTGTGTGTATGAAATTTTTTTTCAACTTCAATATTGAACTTATAGTTCATTGATGAGATCTGCTTTGTTGGCATTCGCATTTGACTCTGAAAATTATTAGATTTTACATCTTGTCCTTTATTTTGCTCGAATTTCTCCCTATCGTATCCTAAATAAAAATAAAGTGTGAGTTTCGATGGCACATTTCTATCGTCTTTCCTTTGTAAAAATTAATACAGTGTACAGTTTCTTTTCTTTGGAGCTCTTAAGAATGAATTAATATTTGTGTGTATGAAATTTTCTTTGAACTTCAATATTGAACTTATTCGTGTTTATTGATGTCTAACTTGCACATCCATCTTCAATGTATAATTTATTTTTCACTTTGTTTTTTCGATCTTCGAAGAGGTCAAATCCAAAATAAGTGAAGTCATGTTTTAAGAGGTGCTTAGGTATAGGGTGTTGTGTATATGTTTATTGATTTCTGCAGTAGTTGTGTTGAATATGAGATTTCGTCTTCAATCTACAATTTATTTTTCACTTTTTCCCCTTCTTTTGAGAGGTCAAACCCAAATACCTAAAGTTTGTTGTTTTCATGTTTTTTTGTGTCTTTTTTTGTTCATTTTCTTCCTCTTCTGTATATGTTTATTAATTCTTTGCCTGTGATTTTCAGGTTTCAATGTTTACAAAAAATAAAAGGCGCAGAGAAGTATGGATGGATAGTGGTGAATTGGATATCAATCTACAAACGCTAAAGAGAAAATCTCAACGTCTTGTTCAATTAAAAGGTAGTATAGGACAAGAGAAAACTTATAGTAATTACATTATTGGAGATTTTTTTTTCTTTTCTTGTGACCCGCGTCAATTTTTTCCTTTATGTATACTTTTGTATTCAGATAATTAAATGTATAAAGTATCGTGTTTAAATACTACATTTTTTGCCCATTGAATTTATTACTATCGTATATATTATTTGTGCACTATAGTTTATTGTAACGAGAAAGAGCTATTTTGAATGAATATGTTCTTCCTTTTTATTCCTTTATTTTTACAATCAAGTTTTTTTTATCAATTTTTGCAGCCATAGGTGTGACAAATTTAGCTTCAAGTAGTGTTTTTCTTGATTCCGAAAATGAAGTCACAGGTAATGAAATATTTACGTTGAAAGAAAGGCTTGATGGTACATCTAACATCAGACGAGCAATTTCTAACTGATGAAGATATAGAAAATGATGAATTTACTTCAACATTTAACTCGCATAATATTCCAACTAAATCTTATTTTCTTACTGAACCTACTATTTGTAAATACTGTAGTGCAAAAAAATTTCAAAGAGAAAGTAAGGGATTTTGTTGTTCTGATGGGAAGGTTAAATTGTTTATGCATTGTGTACCCAATGAATTGCATCAATTATTTACATCGAATTTACCTAAAGCGTTGAATTTCAAAAAAATTGCAAGTACTTATAACAATCATTTTGCGTTTACATTATTTGGTGTCAATTATGATAAGGATTTATGTAAGATAAATAAAGGAATTTATACATTTAAAGTTTCAGGGACAAGTTTACCACTACATAAACCCATTGTTACCATCTACTAATAATCCAACTTATTTATAATTATACTTTTATGATACTGATAATGAATTGCATAATCGATTGAACATTTCAGACAAATTTTGTGAACTAACTTTACAAATATTGATCGATATCTTAAAAATTAATCTTTATTCTAGGTTTTTCCGCTCTTTAAGTGTTTTGGACAATTTGCATGATTGTCAATTAAAAATAAAATACACTCTTGGTCTAGATCAAAGAGTTTATAACACACCAACTGCTTCGCAAGTAGCTACCGTTTGGGTTGATAGAGATCCATCTACGAATAGTAGAGATCGTGATATAACTATTTATGGTCATTCTAGCACTTCACACAAAGTCCACTATTATTTTGGTTGTTATGACCCCCTTCAATACCCGTTGTTTTTTCCTTATGGTGAATCGGATGGCATGAGTGTTACACCTCATCCAATTATAGTCAAAATCAAAGTCCAAGTCAAAGTCAAATAAGGATTTAATTGGAAAAAATAATGTTTATGGAGACTAATTGGTAATTAATAATACTTGAAGGGCTAGAAATAATTTATAAATAAATCTAGGATGGTAGGTTACATTATTAGAGATAAAAGGACTGAATAGGATTTTGTATGAAAATTGAGGACTTGCCTTTGCAATTGGGCTATAGTTATCCATTAACTTTGACTTGTCAACCCAAAATTCTTTCATTTCCTGGGAGAAGAAACAGAGACGGGCCAGAGAACGAAAAAAGAGAGAAAGGAAGGGAAAGAAAAGGGAAAAAAAGGCGGAAAGAAAAGGAAATGGGAGGAAATTGGGCTACAATTTTCAATTTCTTTGTCAATTATTAAAGGTAAGCATAAATTTTACTTATTTAAGAGTGGTATTAGATTTTAGGGTTTATGTAAATTTTTCCTAAATTCGAAATTTGATAAGGAATTGGAACTTTGAAATGGGTTTGTCATATTCTTTGATTTTCTTTTGAGTATATGATACTAAATATTTAAATTAAGGATTTGAAGTTATAATTTTCCATGTTTTAGCAATTTTTGGGCAAAATCATATACATATGCTATTTCTGAAATTATTTACAGGAAGTGTTAATTCTATCAATAGTTGTGATAATTTTCAGAACATAGGAAATGTGACAGATTTCTATATTATGGGATTTTAGTGCTGTTTTTGTCAACACTTGATTTTTCTCAAATCTTACAAGTTTAATGAAACTAAATGATAACTATAGAAGTTTAGGTATGGAATTAAATTGTATATGGGGGTTGAATAAGTATAAAGTGAGGGAGCAATGGATTTGACATGTAGGGTGATTAGTTGATAAATTATTAAAGAGAAGTGAAATGGTTATCCTATTTTTGCTATTATTAAAATTGTGAATTGAGTTTTGACCCGACTAAATTTATTATCATATCAGGAGGTAGCGAAGAGATTGTGACAGCTCAACAGCCGAACTTATCGTCTCGTAAATAGTTTGTGAGTGGAAAAACTTACATATTTTTCAAGTATTGATAATTAATTATATTATTATACATTTTATACAATTATGTGAATTATTTGTCCAATTACATTATTAAAGTGAAAATATTCCTTCATTATGATCGGTGTGGAATTTTAAAGATTGTGTATGGATTATTTGTAAATTGAAATGTGAGACATATGTGATATTGAGATCGACCAGAAAAGTACCCATGATTATATACTTATTCAGTTATTCTAGTTTACGGAGTAGGCCTTGGTCGTGTTCTATACTTCACGAGGGGTTTTGACTGAGGATGAAGGGGTCTGACTGTGTACATATAGTTCACAGAGTGGCCTTGGCTGTGTTCTAGTATTGATTATGAGAGGTCTTTGAGACCCACTTTCAGTCACAGAGAGGCCCACGGGCCGTGGCGAAAGTAGTTAGCCCGAGGGGCGGATTATTGATTTCAATCAGAGGGTACATTTTTGGTTGATTACATGTGGTGTGATAAGATGATGATATGGATTTACGTTGATGATTATATCATGACTATAGATGATATTGGTCAGTGTTATGAGATGTCTTACTTTTTGATTATCATTATTGTTATATGCTATTATACAATGGACTTGGTGATGATAAAAATGTGTAAATGGAAAGTATAATTATTTTTGAACTTCTCCACTCACTGAGTTATCAACTCATATATTTTCCCACTATTTTCTTATCAGGTGGCAGTTGAGTTTTGGGCATCTGGTGGAGTTGAGTCTGGATTTTGGACCACCGACGAATTAAGCTAGTATGACTCTTTTTCTAGGGCATGTAGTCAGTGTTTTGGGACACGTGCATTTTTGTATGTCATGGCATGTCACTTGTAAATAGTCAGATAGGCTCACTATGTATTTGTATCCATATGTAAAGTTGATATTATTTTCATGGTAAAAGTATTGGGAATTCGGCTTATCTCTATACTGTGGTATATATTTATGAGTTAGTATTGGCATGGTACTATTGTTGGGAGTTGTATAAAAGTTTTTATAGGTTGGTTAGTCCAGAATACAGGGGAGATAATGCCGAAATTTTTATTAAAATAAGTTATATGTTTCATATTGTCGTAGCCTTGATGGTGGGTCCAACTTTTAGTTGGTATCCATCATTGGCGCACGTTACACTCCGAGTCCACTAACTTTATCTAAGGTGGGGCGTGTCAATGAGGGTATTCCTAGATTGAATAAAGAGATGTTTGAACATTCTTCTGTAGAAGAGAATCTTTTAAATATCAACAATATGAATTCTACAAGTGAATTAATTGAAAGAGAAAGTCAAGGTTAATAATATCAATCATTTTTTTAAATTTATTTTTGTCCCAAAATTGAGCTTAATTGTTGTTTATATTTTTTTGTCATGTAGTTATGAAGGGACACAAAAGGTCATGTATATCTTGTCGAGAGTATTATTGCTATAAATTACAGGTACGTGACTCAGATAATTGTATTTTGCTTCATGCTGGTAGGCTTTTACAACAATATGTTGTTGATATGTACGTAAAAATTGAAACTGCTAGGTTAGATTATTTTCATAATAATCAAAAGCAAATACGAGTCGAACTATACCAAGGAATTGAAACTAGAGGTCATAAAATTGGTCGAATGATTATTTTACCGTCGTGATTTACAAGAGGACCTAGGGATAATAAAAAGCGATATATGGATGCAATGACACTTGTTCAAAGATAAGTCATGTAGATGGTTTCTTGAGATGTTGAAGGGGCATATGGATCGAGAGACAGATTATGTATAGTATCAAATAGACACAATAGCATAAGAAATGTCATTGAAGTCGTATATCCAGAGGCAATGCATGGTATCTGTTCATACCATTTGCTTAAAAACTTGAAGACTCATTATGTAAAATAAGGTCACAATGTAACATATGCATTCAATTCTGCTGTCAAAACGTATACAATGGATGAATTTGAATATTAAATACAGCAATTAGACTCAATGAATGAAGAGATCAGGGGATATTTGGTATGTGGTTGTCTATAACATATATTATGACTTTCTGTGATATTATGAAATGTCTGTAAATATCTATGATCATGCATGTTTAATGTACGAACTATATCATTTATTGTTACATGAAATTGAAACAGGATTATGAATGAAAAATATCGGTGGATATTTAGTATGTGGCCTCATTTACAATTGAAACATGATATATTTTACGAATGTGGCCATCTATCACCTGTTTTGTAATAAAACTAACTACCTATAAACCTTTTAGAGTTAGCCGTGACCATATGTGACATGCTATAACTTACGCTTAAATATATTATCTAATAACTAAATTTATTTTTGAGATGGATATTGGATATGGAAAATGGTCAAGATTGCACATGTCAAACAATAGATACTCTAATATGACATCAAATATAATAGAATTTGTAAATGCAGTCACAAAGGCAGCAAAGAATTACCCAATTCAAACACTTCTAGAACCATTGCGGCAAACAATCCGATCTTGATTTTGTAAGAATATGGATAATGCACATGGCACTTTCACAAAGCTTACAACCAAATATGAGAAGTTGTTGAGGGAAATGAGCAATAATGTGAAAAAACTAAAGGTAAAAATAGCAAACTATGTATATTATGTTGATCATAGGTATAACTTTAAATATTTTTTGTTTTCAGGTTTCACCTGCAAGTCATACTTTGTTTGAAGTGAGGGACAATTCTTCATCGTACATGATTGATATAACTCAACATACATGTAGTTGTAGAATGTTTTAAGTGGATCAACTTATTTGTCCACATGCACTGGCAGTGATAGCAACATTGAAGTTGGATGTGTACGACTTTTGCTTGGTGTATTACACAAGATATGCATATCTGAATACCTATAAAGAGACAGTCATTCGTGTAGGTAATAAATTAGAATGGAGTTTGCCAGAAGATATGAATAGTAGAGTAGTACTTGCTCCAACCCAAAAAGAAGTTTTGGCCGGCCTACTAAGAGGAGGAAGAAGCCAGCTTATGAGAAATCACAAGTTGTGAAATGTGGAAGATGTGGTGAATCCGGTCACAATAGTCGAACATGCAGGAACATGGTGCCACTTAACCAGAACAATGGCAAATTGAAAGTAAAGAAAGATACAAAGAAATTCAAATAGCTTAACTTAGCGTAGTATTTTTTTTATTTTTTACACGAGGATATTCTTTGTAATTGTAAATTGTTTCATTTTATTACCAAACTATGTATTATTTGGATTATATAAGTTGACAGATTTATGCATAAAGGTTAGATTACATTTCAGGATGTCACGTGTTTTTATGAAGGGCAGTGTAAACAGACATTGATTGTAACTCTATTTATTATGATTGTGACCATTTCTAGCACAATAGGCAGTAACAAGCTATAGGTTTTTTATTTGGTTATTGTTGTCTATAACCGACTATGAATAAAATTCGAAATTAATTGACTTGATTATTTTAACTAAGTTTGAATGTCATCTTCGACTAAATGTGACCAATTTTGTGTATACTATTTATGACAAATGTATAAATCATACTTGTTAAGTATATGTCATCATTTATGACCATTTGTGACCAACTGTTTCTATTTGTGACCATTCGTGACTTGCAATTATGTAAGACATTAACCATGTGTAACCATTTGTGATCATTTATAACCTATTCAAACCGTGCAAATATAAACTTTTACCTCCATAAAATACTTAAATTATATAAACAAAATCATACACATAAAGACGAATACTTTCACCTCATTTGTACCAACTACTTGAGAAAAACAAATTCACATTCAACGGTAGTTCAGTCATCTATTGACTACATCATAAAATACCTATTTTGTCTAGCTTTGAACAGCTATCAACCTAATCTATCATGAAAACAATTCCATCAACAATAGTTCAGTCATCTGATTTTGATTTTCCCCTTCCAACCCGCCTCAGTTGTCTTTTTTTTTTTTAACAGCAATGCTGCAATTTCAAGCCTGACATTTGCAGCATCAAATAACATTGGCAATTTGGCAAGATCATTGTGCAATAAATACTGTGCATACTTTATGACAAAAACACCACAATCGTGCCTATAATATTTAACGTAGACGAACCATAAATAACTACAAAATATTGATGAAAAATGACAATTTGTAATGTCCATAATGAAACTTACGCATTTGTGTTGTTGAGGTAAACCCTGACAATGTTAATATGCAGGTCCCTGGATATGTCACCCATATCATCAGTAGTTTCCATCTACAGTCCGACCACTTTAACAGATGTGTAAGAGTCTTCACAAGCGATAAGACCCCTTCACGAACCTTATGATCCTTGTACGATTTGTTGTTTGAATTGAATATATACAGGATGTGGTTATTAATGTCAAGCTGCCCTAACATCCAACGAGCATGATTTGTAGGCATAATGGGCATCAAAACGGATTCAACTTCTCTCCAAGCAGTATTAAATAATAACTGTTCACCATTAATGGTTTTGATTAAGTAGTCCTTCTCATTCACAATGCTTGGATCTCGAACAAATTTGGAGTATAAAGTCCGGATTGTCAAATCAAATATATAGTTTGTAGTTGTCACTTTCATCTTAACACCTTCACCAAACTTGACAAGTTGTCTTATGTAATGAAAGCATGCATCCATGTGCTATAATAATAAAGAGCAGACATAAATAATGTGAACTACTATACATATGTGAAAAATGGTGGCAATATTGTACTGTGCTGCTCAATGATGAATTAGAATCGATCAACGTATGCCACCAAATTTTATGGTGAACAGGAACATTGCCACACACAGATTGAGGCCTTATCACATTATCTACATCACTGAACTTTACCATGTAAACACATGTATGCACTCATCAAACAAATAATGACAGGTCACACTTGACACAAAAACACTTATAATCTACATGTCATGTACCTGTTCTTGGGCTCGTATTATCTGTCAAACCAATTCTGGAATGAACTCAGGTACTATCAACTCCCTTCGAATAAATTTGGAACACAACGTTTCCAGATGTAGATTTTGATCTAGTAGCGGCATGACGTAGATCAACATTAACAAAAGGTGACTGCAGAGTTTTTGATGGCTTTTGTGCTCTCTTCACAGGTAGTCTAGATGATGGAGGTATAGGCGAATCTTCCTGATTCAAAAATATAAAAAGAAAGGTTCTAGAATTAGTGTATGATAATCAGTTTGAATTTATAATATGAAATACTAAATGTTTCGTTACTAGCAAAGAATGTATCATTTGAAGTTTTAGGACTCTATAAGTAGCCAACACTTAGCTCAAATGAAAGAGATTGGAGAACGTAGTCATCATGGAAGCAATGTGAAGATTCAGATATCATGTGACCTTTGTCCTTTTTTTCAACCATATTATCACATTTTGGCTCAGGTTCCATGTGATCCTTACCCTTTCTATCAACCACGTCATCAACTTTTGGCTCTTGTTCTGTCGAACCATTTTTACTACTTCAATTCGTCTGAACTTCATCTATCACCGAAGATAAAATGTCAGACACAGATTCAACAAAAGATTTAAGAGGCGACCTGATGTCATTCAAACCATCTTTCAACACATTCTGACTCCAAATGACCTCATTGAGTTTCAAAAAACTGTTTGAATGACGCATTTTGTCATTCATGTTAGACAGTTCTGACTTCATCGACAAAAGCTCTTCTTTCAGCCCTTTGTTATCCATTTGAGGTGGTTATTTCCTCATCCATCAACTGCTTCAATCGAGCACATTCCTGAAAAAATTTGAAGTTAGTAGAATTGTATATAAAATGGCTTCTTAAGTCTATAAAAAATGAAATTACTTACTTTAACACATGAACAATCAGGATGATAGATAGGATGAGGCTAAGCATGAGAGTTAGAGCTACCTACACCCATCTGTTTTTACGGTGGTGGATCGACAAAATCATCATCTGAATCTTAAACATATACCTTTGACAGCAGGGGAGTAAACTCACTTTTGCCCACTGGAGTTTTAGAGATTCTAATGTTCTGATTTGGTTGTCTAGGCTTCGAATACTACACATCTGTCGATTGTATCCAACATACAGAATAATGAAATCAGTTAGCACAATGATACAAATCAAGTCACAATATATATGAAGGAAAGTCACAAGTAACATATTTCAGGTCACGTGTCATAATATATCTGAAATTTATATTTAGAAACTGTCATTTATGGCATCGTGAGCTCTACTTCAGATGGATCAATGTCATTGATCACAACCTGTTTGACATAAGATGGAAAAAAATTGAGTATATGTCATTTTAAATATGTATAACTAATTAAATGATTACATAACAATTCAAACGTATTTACGAACTTACATTCTCACTTCCAAACACTCTGTCCTTCAACATTGCCACAGAAGGATGTTTGTGCGTAGTCCAATTCATAATTCGTGGATGTTTCTTACAAATTCTTGTGGCCACGTACCCCTCAAGTGCAGGTATGCACTCATATAGCCACACCTGGAAAGCCACTAAAAAACCCATCAAGTTGTAGTTATTTGTTTTGATAATCCTTTTTTTAATGACGATGATGTGGTCTCAAACAAATATCTGCCCCAAGGGAACATTTCAAGAGTGGCAAAATCGTCTGCAAGTGCAAAAATGTATTAATCAATACCTTCGGGTAGGGTGTAGCAAATATATACAGGGTGATAAGATAAATAATCCCAATCTTAACCACGTCAAAGTCTGGTGCATCATCCAGTGAAAGAAAGACTTTTGACATCTTCACTTGTAACAACTTTTAAGTCCCTGAAATACGTATCCTTCACTGCAGACGATTTTTCATCCAACATTGGTCGACCATCGACCCCATCATACCGCAATCTAGAGACGAAACAGAATTTAGCAGTGGAGAACCGAATATATCTCTCATTTATGTTGAACCACATCTCTTGTTAGGTTGCTTTACGTCCCGTAGTAAAATATAGTTAATCAATTGTGGCTGCACTTCTATCTCCTTACAATGCATGTAGTAAGAAACATATGTGTTTTCCAGAATGTCCCTCTGAGCACCAGTGAATTTCATCACAAAGTGTGTCATGACGCTCTGTACGGGTGTTATAGTGATCTTCCCAGGAAACCAATTCCTTGGTTTTATTAAATAACGCTAGTCCTGCACAATCGTAATGTCAGACATGTTACTGTGACTTTCACCAAATAAACATTTGGTCACAGATTTTCCAAAACATAACAAATAACAGATAGTCACAACACGTATTAGTGCAGATATCAGTTCCATATTTGTGTCATGTGCTTTAATATTTTTATCCACTCTGAAGCATATTACAATGTCATAAGACAGAATCAACTGCCATTTACATTCCGAAAAAATTAGCAAAACAATAATATTTTAAAACATGATGGTGTAGATATTCTAATTTAATACAGCACACTTTATAAAATATTTTCAGATCACATAAATAATAATTGATCGAACAGTACACCAAATAAGTCACAAACCCTTCAAATTACAAAATACTCAAAATAGTTTTCAAAATCATATTTCGGTCACAAATTAGTAAAAAAAATATATGACAAAACTCACAAATTAGGTCACAAAATTAGATTTCACCTTCTTCATGAATTTCTCGCAAAGGCCGACATTTTGACTCATTTGCTGAAGAAAAACCTCCAACATCTTTTTTCATCTTCCCTTTATCCTTTTTTTTTATATTCACATCAACACTATGAGTTTTAACCATTTTAAATACTACAATAGTTGAAATTAAAATGTAATATTGCTATTTCACATGAATCTTCGATGATAATGCGGGCGATTTGGAGTTCTTGTGCGGTTGAAAATGGTATAGAAAGACAGAAACACGAATGTTGTTGTAGAAAGAGATATGTGGTGGTTTTGTGTTGTAGAGAGTGTGTGTGAGTGAGAGCCGATTTTCAGAGAGAGTGGGGGACGTGTGTTGAATGACAGGGTTATTACACAGAGTGGGATACGTCGACGGTCCAAAGTAAATCTCTTGAATATTTAGTTAATATAATAAATTTATTTTTATTAATTATAAAATAGATAATTACAACCTGATTTTTCAATTTTAAACTTTATCCCCTTAATTTTGAATTGTTAACTTGAAAACTATGATTTTAGGTAATTTTCTCATTTTGAATTATGACCTTGGCCCATATAGGGTTTTTTTTTTTTTTTTAGTAAAAAGAATATGTAGTTAAAAATTATGGAAAATTTTGAATTTACATTTAGAATATTTTATTGTGTGAATGTATGGTTGAAAATAAGTATGAAGAGAAAATAGTTCAAATAATAGTTATCAAACATGGGCACATTGTTTTGAATATTTTTTTTTTAAGAAGTACATATCTATATAGTAATTTATTTTTTAAATCGTGTATATATGAATATATCTAAAATCTTATTTATTTAATTAATTTAATTTTTGGTTGACACTAATTTAATCTTGATTCGATTCTTTGACCTTTAAACCTTCTTCCTTTTCCAGGTCAATAATCTGTCCGATTTTTAAAATATATCTAGCTATACTCTTTTTTATTCGACCGAGTTTTGTTCCACTGATTTTTTTTGATGAGATTTTAAGATGCAGTATTTTATTACTCCAAATTATTTGTACTATTTTTTTTTTTTCATTTGTTTGGTATTCTTGTTTCATTGAATTTTATATAAACAATGTTTTTAATGAGACAGGCGTTTTCTAGAGTGTTGTAAATAAAGTAATATTTATGAATAATCATTGTATCCCTATAGCTAGAATTGTAATCTATAAATACAAAATTTTGATTCTCAATCAAATGCAAACAAATTTATTGAATTCTATATTTTATCTTTTTTTTCTTTCTAAATTATATAACATGTTTGAAAAATATTTATAAATTATTTATAAACTATAGAAAAAAGAATTAATTCAATTTTTACACAGATCCATAAATGCATATTATAACTCTCTAGACTAATCTTAGCCCTTGTTTAAGCCTCATTTTTGTATGAAAATGTGTATTAAAATAATGTTTCTTTTTAAGAATGTGTGGCTAAAAAATAAATAAAAGCTTTTGATGTGCGTATAAAATTATTTTATGAAAAAATATTTAATTAAAATTAAATTTTGAAAAAAAATGAGTTTTTAAAAAAATAGGACAAAAGAAAGACTTAATGCCACTCATTTTTCAATCCTACCGCGCCTCGACACAAAATATCTAAATCAGAAGTAATTAAATATTACTTTTTCACTTTTAACAAAAAGAACATTGTGGAAAACGCACCTTCTGGAGCCTTCTTAAAAGTTCATTCCCAAAACTAAATGGATCCCACCCGACCCACTTTTGCCTTCTGGAACCCGCGAAAAATGGCTCCGTCTCAATCATTAATTCATTTTTCACCTCAGCGGCGTAACGAACATTCTAGAAAGAAACCATTCTTACCTACCATTCTCACACCTTTCATTGCGTGTGCTTCTTCGTGTTTTTTCAGCTCTCTCTGGGGAATCTTGAAGACTATACAATTATTTGCTCTCTTCTATTTAGGTATTTTTTCTGAGATTTGTGTTTAATTTTATAGTTATTTCCTGTTTGGTTTTTCTGCTTGTTAATTATGTGTTTTTCTTAGAAAGTTCCCTTTTCAAATTAGATATAATTCAGAACGAAGAACATAGATTTGAATACCAAAATTGCTATATATTTTTTTTCAATGATTATTTTCGTGAATGTTCTTAATTATGTTCCTTTTTTTTATTTCGTTCTTTATAATTAATTCGAAGCAATCGTATAATGCTGAATTTTTGGAATTTTTAGAACATCCAGGAAATGGTTAAAAAAAATCATCAATAACAATCAGAGTTCAGTACGTTTAAAACTAGACACAGAAAATGTTACAACATTAATCTTTGATATTATTTGAATTAAATATAATTCACCACGAAGCAACATAATTTAAATACCACGCAAGTTTTTGTTTTTGCTTTTGCTTTTCCAAATTTATTTTTTTGAATGATTATTTTTGTAAATGTTCCTAACTTTAAATTATGCTTTTCTGTTCCTAATAATTAACTCGAAGCAGCAATGTAAAGCTGAATTTTTCAGTTAAATATTTTTGGAATTTTTTGAAAAGAAGTCGATCTAATTAGGAATCAGGTTAAATATAATTTTATTTTTATTTTTGGCAACAGCTTAAATATAGTTAAGATAGTGAACTTCTGTAAAATAATAATAATTGTAATTATGTACGTTCTGATTTTTTTTGTGGATTTTTAGGATCGGCTGTTCAGAGCTGTAAACGTGATATGTCACCGTTGCCGGTGAAGCAGAGCAGTGACACGACGGTGGGCACCGGTAGCGGCGGAGACTCGCAAAGGTCTGTTCCAACACCATTTTTGACGAAAACGTATCAATTGGTGGACGATCCGTGCAGCGATGAGTTGATCTCGTGGAATGAAGATGGAACGACGTTCATAGTATGGCGGCCAGCTGAATTTGCCAGAGATTTTCTTCCCAAATGCTTCAAACACAACAATTTCTCCAGCTTTGTTCGTCAACTCAACACTTACGTACGTCTCTTGAAACCGAAAATTAATAATAATCTCATTCGCATTTGATACTTACCCTGAACAGCAGGTCTTGGATCCTACATTAGCCCCTAGATGTATGGACAATGTTCGCATATGAAAGAAATAGTGCAATAGTTTGATTTTGTAGTCTAAATTCTCCCGTACCTATGATATGTCTGGATTAGCAGTAATTGTGATAACCTTCTCTTGAATTCTTATAAAATTTGTTTGTCCTTCCATTCCTGCTGGGCAGAGAACCCTGAAATTTTAGAATTCTCACTGCTTAATCACCAAGCCATTATTAATCATTTTAACATTATAGATAACTTTCGTACATTTGTTTCTTTGTTTTTCTCCTTTTTTTTTTGGATTGAAGAAACAAATGCTTATCTCAGAAGTGTAAATTATGGCCCTTGTATCTATCTGGAAAATGTAAATTTTCGTGCTAATCTTCTGTTTTCTGCTGTTTTTTATGGTGAATTTGCAGGGATTTAGGAAAGTAGTACCGGATAGATGGGAATTTGCAAATGAATGTTTCAGAAGAGGCCAAAAAGGACTGTTAAGAGACATTCAGCGCCGGAAAATCTCGACTGGTGCCGCCGCAGCAGCAACCACAGCAATCGTTGCCAATGCCCAGGCAGTAACTGCTGCTGTTCCGCTTGCTGCAGTTGTAGCGCTCTCTCCGGCGAACTCTGGTGACGAGCAGGTTCTCTCCTCAAACTCTTCTCCTGTCGCTGCTGTCACTCCGCCACTGTCGTTGCAGACTTGCACAACTGAACCGGAGCTTCTGGAGGAAAATGAGAGATTGAGAAAGGAGAATTCACAGTTGAGACAAGAATTAAACAAATTGAGGAGCTTGTGTAGCAATGTATATAATTTGTTGTCGAATTACGTGGAAACCTATGGGAATATATGTAGAGTATCGTTGCTGGAGGGAAGAGCGTTGAATTTGATGCCAGAAATGCAGGTCAGAGCGGAGGATAATGGTGGACCAAAATCTACCGCCACAGCTCCGGCAATGGAGGCCGAGGAAGAGAAGACTCCAAGGCTCTTTGGGGTTTCAATTGGGGCGAAACGCGGTAGGACTGAAGACGACCTGGCAGAAGATCAGATCCTTAAGTGTGAATTGGACGTGAAATTCGAGCCGTTAGATCCTAGCACTAGTAAATATCAAGAACGTTGGTTGCATGGATAAATTATGAATGGAGAGGCAATTTTGTGAAAATTAGAAATGGATATTATTAGTGTGGGACCACTAAATAAGAGAGATGTAGATAATGTAAGATATGTCTCCTATTTATAATTTAATTCCATGCTCAAGTGCAGGCACATAGCTGAATGAAATCTTTTTAGTTGCTTCACATATTAAGTACTAGTAAAATATGTACTAACTATTGGAAAATGCAATGCACAAGCACCTTTATAAATAGAATAATGTTATTCTGTGAAAGCACCAGTGAATTTGAATATCATCACTCTTATAAATGGGTTGAGAATAGGTATTCAAGATTTGAGTATGAAGAATCACTGCCTCAGTTCGTAGAATTAATTATTTTTCTTGCTTGAAGGCAACGTGAAATTTGAGGTTCCGCCATCATGTATAGTTTTAACATAATAAAAGGAGTTATATGGGTTTGTAACATATGTTATTGTGAAAATATGTGGTTAAAAATGAGTGGGGGGGAAAATTAGCTGCAGATATCTTTCAAGAACAACAATTAAAATGGAGATGGTAAGAAAATTTATCGATTGATCGAGATTCGTGATAGCGCGATATCTTAAGGTGAAATTGTCTGTCGTAAATTGTTGCGACATCTTTGGACAATCACTTATAGAATCGAATCACTTGTGTGGCAGTCATAATATATTTTTTGAACGCTCAATATTACTCTAGAATAATATCTCAAAAAATAAAATAAAACTAGAATTGTGTTTTTCAGAAATTACAGAAATTGGAAAGAATGATTTTAGTATTATTTTATATATATTTTTTCAAGGAATAAAAGCTGTGTATATTTACCAATACTAGGTGCAAGCAACGTGCAATGCACGTTTGCGTAGTTTATATTTAATAGTTTTGTTTAAAAATTAATTTGTTATTAATAAAGATATAATTTTTTTGGTTAATTAAATAATTTATGATGAAATGTTTATGTAATTGATAAATAATTAGATGTGTGATTTTGATGTAGTGATATAAGTTGGTGAGATCGAAGAAAATAAGCAAAAGTTGACAAATTTGGAGAAATGGCTAAATTGTGAAGGATCCAAAGTTCGGGGACTAAAATGTAAATACTTAAAAGTTGTGCCGAACCTCACGATGAAGATTTGAGAGTGCTCGGAGTCAATTGGATAAAGGAAGACGTCAATGGAATCAAATTTAGGCAAAAGATGATCACAAATCAATTTCCAACCGAAAAGTTATGCTTTGATGTTTTAGTCTCATATTGAGACCTATTTTTGGCATAGAAAGTGATCAAATTGGAGAATGATGTCTGAATCAAAGTTGTAGCCAGATAAGTTAGCTTTCCAATGCATTTTGAATCGCCTCAATCGGATATCGGAATACAAAGTTATGATAAAAACACTGAAAGAAGGTGCAGCTGTCTGTTTAAAACAAGAAATTCCGTTACATAATCCGTTAAAACAACAAATTCCGTTAGTTTTTCCGTTAAAAACAAGAAATTCCGTTACATAGCCACTTTTAATATATAGAAGATATAACTTCCATCACTAATAAAATCAAAACTATAATTTTTATGAGGTATTTTATGATTTCAATAAATCACACATAGGAGACTTTCAACTGTTATTGGTGTACTCGCTAGTTTGAAAAAAAAATGATAATAAATCCGAAAATTCCACACTTTTTACCACTCGAAAATCATCTTAGGTAGGACTGTCAATAGATTGAATTTTGATTTGAATCCAATGAAATTAATGAGAAATTGAATTAGGGTATCAGTGCGATAACCTAATAACTAAATGAAACAAATATGGATATAGGTCCATCCGATCCGATTTGTTATAATAATATAATATATTTTATATATTATCACATAATTTATTACACATAATTTTTAAAATTTTGAAACTTGTATTGTTCTTTACTCATAATTTTCAAATAATAAATAATATTAGATAATAGTATAATATTGTTAATTAAAATATTTTGAGAGTTTTTAATTTTTATTAATTAAAACAAGAAAAAAAATAATTAATCAAAGGGGCCAACAGTTGGAGTTGCTTTCATTGTTCCCAACTTCATACTTTACACATCGAATACTCACTAAAATATCATAGGATCTACAATATATAAATAGGTGGGTCAAGAATTGATTAAAAAGCTATCTGGACATTTTAATTTTAGGGCTTATGAGTTGACTAATATAAATTTTTTATCTTCCTCATTTTTTCAATTTCGGATCAGACTATCGAATCGAATATCCGATAACATAACAAATCAGACATGAATTTAACAATCAAATAATCGTTGGATTATCGGATCGAATCAAATAATTATTCTTATCGAATCAGGTCGAGTATGGACATATCAGATTCATGTACGATTCATTTACCGCCCTAATCTTATCTAATTTAATTATTTCTTTCCAATAATATATTTGATATATATCTAACAACAACGTCATTTTGGAAGTCGTTGGATCCAAATGGGATTGAAAGCTCAATGCTTGGTATACTTTTGGTGGTGGCGCCCGTTGGCGTGATTTTTGGCAAATTTTCATGGTCAGGTCAGATTTTGCTCGTATCTCTTGTTTTTTTGGTTTATTTCAGTTGAAATTTCATTTGGAAAGTCACATTTTAATGGTCGTGACTTGTGGAAATAGTTGGGTACAATTCTATATATAGATTCAAGGTTTGATGATGGAATAATATTGAACTCTCCATTTTATTTTCCTCCTAAAATATATTCCTGCATTCTTGCATTTCATTTCTTAAAACGCTTTGCTTTTATTTCTTAATCTAGAAATAAAGAATATGAGTCTCTTGAATGATGGCTTATTTTCTCCTTAATGCTTGGATTTTGTTTTTGTTAGTGCACGACGCAAACAACAAATCATACTCTGTTGTATCTCGAAGGCATATTTTGTTTTTCCATGTGCATCACCGATAGTTTGGACAAATATCGATCGTCTTAAAGGAAAGAGTTAATACATTGCTTGGAACCAAGTTTGATCTTCAACATACATATGATGTTCGGGGGGTAGAACTTTAAAGTTGGAGGGCAAAATCGAACTTGAAAGGAAGTTGGGAGAAATTTTACAATTGAAAATTTATGTCCAAAAAAATCATACCCCATGTAATTTTGCATCCGAAAATTTACATGGGATATAACTTTTTCGTATGTAAAATTTCGAAATTTTTTGATATCATATTCCATATAAAATTTCCTAATAAAATGATGAAAATTACATTGAAAAATTTGTATCGCAAAAATAATAAATGTTAATGAAATAATTGATTTTTTTTTTAAATGTGAGTTAGACGTTTTTCTTTTTAAAACTTACGTCATATTTTTAACTATTTTTGATATATGTTTGGGCTATTTGATATATCCATAATGTAGTTCTCGAAATAAATTTTGAGATGACATAAGCAATTTGTAGATGGGGCAATTACAGAAATACCCTATATTTTGGGGCAATTTTGAAAAATCATGATAAATTTGGAACAAGTGGTAATTATATATAATTTATCGTAAAAAATACGGCTCAAAAACTCACGCCCCAAAACTCACAACAGAAACCAGCTCCATATGCAAAAATCGAAGGAAAACTGAAAGGAAGAAGAAGAAATCTTCGACTCTTCCACAAATAACGCAACTCCGGGAGGGAGGAGTCGGCTTCCTATCTCTTTATTCGACGCAAACTCTCCAGAAAATCAAGGAAAGAGAATTGTAAGTTTAAATCCAGAAATATTTTAAACAAGAAAGTGAATTTGGATTCCATAAACATGAATTTTATTGAATCCAGCACATCAATTGTGCATTAGCATTGTTGAAGTTATTTGTGTTTTGAGTAGATTTTAGTGTAAGCTTCATTTGAATGATAAGATGTTTCGAAAATGATATGAGGATTACTAGATATGGAAAATTAGCTTTGAATCGATTGCAATTACTTTGATGCATGCTATGTGTTTGACAAAAGAATAATGTGAAAAAGTGACGTTCTGTCACTTTTCTAAAAAAAAGTCACAGTATCTCGTTGGAGCATTAACTAGATGCATACATGTGCATTTTTGGAAATTTGAACATGCCAACTCAAGCAATTAGACTATTTTATGTTAATACATATGAGGAAAAAAAACTTTAAATCAATTACATTGATCCATGCAAGATGTTTATAAATTCTGTCACTTTTCTATGAAAAAAGTGACAATCTGTCACTGTTTTTTTTAAAAAAGTCTCACTCAATTTCTTTGTAATCTTTTTGTAGGTATGGATAAAATTAATGTCTTCATTTGTTATGGAGGCAAATGGACACAAGATAATGAATATACAAGTGAAAAAATGGCCGGAATCTATTTTATGTTAATACATATGAAACAACTTGATGAAATCAATACAGGGATTCGATCACATTTGGTATGTTCTATAACAACCTTTGTCACTTTTTTTAAAAAAAGTGACTCTCTGTCACTTTTTTAACAGAGAGTGACAAAATGTCATTTTTTTTGTTTAAAAAGTTTGCAAGTGTTAATACTTTTTTCTAAGAATGATTTTGAGTTCCATATGAAACAATTTGATGAAATCAATACAGGGATTCGATCATATTTGGTATGTTCTATAATAACCTCTGTCGTTTTTTGTTAAAAAAGTGACACTCTGTCACTTTTTTAACGAGTGTCACTTTTTTAACAGAGAGTGACAAAATGTCATTTTTTTCGATTAAATGAATACTAATATTTTGAATCTTCTTTGTGCAAAAAGAAACCACAAAAAAAAAGGAAGTTGGAAGACATCATATGAAACTAGATTACTTGACATTTTTTAGTTTTAG
Organism: Fraxinus americana; assembly: GCA_035079005.1. Lineage (NCBI taxonomy): Eukaryota > Viridiplantae > Streptophyta > Magnoliopsida > Lamiales > Oleaceae > Fraxinus > Fraxinus americana. The sequence goes on along the minus strand of CM068713.1, from coordinate 11,253,824 downwards.
AATGCTTTTTTTTTTTTAAATTCTGAAGATTATTATGTATGTGATTTGGTTAAAAAGGTGACGATGGATTTTGATGGATACAACTTTGTTGAAAAATGTTTTGTCATGTGTACGTGTATGTGAATGGATATCATGCTCCATTGACATTGGATCTACAGTTACTTAATAAATGGACTAGGTTCTAGCATCGTCCACTGAGCCTTTCAGCATGACTTCAAATATAAAACTACTACAATAAGTGAAATGATGTCACTGTCACTTTTTGTTCAAAAGTGACAGTGTGTCACTTTTTTAGCAAAAAGTGACGGTTAAAAACAAAACTCCTAGACAAAACTATATAACCGACATAAAAAATTGCACATCTAATAGAAAACATGTTTATAAAAGTTGGCACCGTACTTGTGCTTACACTATTTGTTCTTGTTTTGACTTCTCCTTTATTAAAACCATCAATTTTAACAAAAAGTTACAGTAAACAAAGTGCAGTGTCGCTTTTTTAGCAAAAAGTGACGGTACGTCACTTTTTTGTTAAAAATGTGACATATCTTTCACCAATATCCCTGTTCCAAAGTATTAGCAAAAAGTGACAATTGTTAGGTACTAGTACTAATATTGATCACCTACATCACCAATATCCATGTTCCATTGATATTGTAAAGAAAACATGTTTGTTAAATCAGTCATTATATACGAGACATTCAATACATGAATCCACAAAATATTATAACTAAAATCAGTCATTTCACTACAAGACATGTCTCCACTTCTTCAAAATCTTCTTCTCTATCACTAATCCATCTCCTTGACAACAACATATCACTAATCAATCTCTTTTGACAGCCATTCATTATCTGTATCATATTCCTCATCTTGCTTCTTCTTCCCATAAGCATATAATTGAGCAGCAATGTTTCTTCTAGTATGTGGAATGTTAAATGTCTTTGGCAATTCTTTTAACATTCCATTAATGAAGTATAGAGCATACATAATTACATATATTCCACAATCTCCACTGCATGAAAAAAAGATAAGTAAGATAAGTAAATACATGAATACCAAATGAAAACAAAAAAAAAAAAGTCCTTAGAAAAATAGTCTAACCCGGTATTCTGCTGTGGAAGTTTTGGAACCATTTTTACAACCAATGGTTTCAAAGCATCTTCTTCTGAAATGTCTTTTCCCTCAAAGAAGCCAGTGTGAAAAAGAAGATAAGGAATTATTTCAGAAAATGGTTTGACAGCCTCGAGCACTAAAGCCTTCCTAACAACCTTGTGGTATGAATTATACACATGAAGGCACATATGTTGAATGTCAAATTGACACAGAATCCAATGGGCTGAATTGGACATTCTCATTGGCATAAGCACATGGTCAACAAGGCTCCAACTTGTATTACATGGCATATACAACCCGATAACATATGAAAGGAGTGAAGTCTGATTTTTTAAAGCCGACTTATCTTGGCAAAAATCAGTATATATAACTCTCATTTGGCTATCAAACGGAAAGTCTGTGGTTGTAGCCTTTACACTTATACCTTGTCCATGTCTTAACATCTTTCTCAAGTAATAGAAACAAACATCAATATGCTACAAAAAAGGGAAAAATGACAAAATCAATGATTGTACTAAAAATTATATAAAAGAATCTTAAAACACCAACAAACAAAATAGCTTACTGTATCTTCTAGACATTCGTTTGGAGTAAACAACTCATACCACCACTGTTTGGTAGATACGGCAATATCACCGAAGTAGAAACAAGGATTGATAATTGAATTTTCATCATTGAAATGCTTATGCCTACGTCACAGAATGTAAAAAGTCACATTGTGTCACTTTTAAACAGAAAAGTCACATTGTGTCACTTTTTTAAAAAGAAAAGTGACATTGTGATAATAAACAATTGAATTGTCACTTTACTAGATAAAAGTTATAAACAATGAATACTAATAACTTACTTATTTTTTTTTACCAACCCTTTGTTGTACCAAAGCTCGAAACCATCAATGTCATATGCATGAGGGCCCAAACCGACGGGAAATGCATAGGTGCCTTTTACAACAGGTTTTATAGTCCTTGCTGTGGAATCATACTCATTCACCCAGGGAGACTGAAGTAATGCTGCAGGTTTCTTTTGTCTCTTCAATGACACATTTGGTGTAACTTCATCATCAATTAGAATAGCATCAACATTTTTCTCTTCAATTTCAGTTTCAGCTTGAATTGAATCTGTTTCAGCTTGAATTGCATCAGTTTCAGCTTGAATTGCATCTGTTATTTCCACAACTTTTTGCCAAACTTCATCCTTTAATTCAACCTCATTGTCCAGCACTTGAAATCCGGGTTCAACAGATGGTGATGCAACATGCTGAAACATAATCATTAAAATAAATATATTAATTTAAAAACAAACATAAATTATAAAGAAAATGATAATCAAATTAATATATTTATACTTCTTGATGTTTTGCTAAACTGTGAGCAACATCATGGTCAACTCTTAACCAATCATCTTCAAGAAATTCAACTTTTTCATTCAAATTCGTTTCAAGTGCATTGTTACTTCCTTCAACTTTCTTGTCGCTATTTTCAAATTCCTTGCCACTTTTTTCCACTATCTTGTTACTTTCATGAACTGTCATATCTGTTTTACTAAGTGGCACCTCAACATCTTTTTCCTTACCACTCATTTCAAACTCAACGCCTAAAGAAAAACTAGGACAATCATATAACACCTGGCTTGTCATCTTCGTTTCATTTGGTAAACTCTCCTCATAATCCTACAAAAAAAGTTAATTTCAGAAACTCAAAAAAGTCGCAAAGACTAAAAAAGTTACAAAAACTAGACAAAAAATTGCATGTATTAAATTTAAACTCGAAAACACTTGAATACCTTCATTACTTTTTCATTACTAGCCATCAGAATACTGTCCATTTTTTGTTCCAAAATTTGTAGACGCTCCATAACTTCATCATTCATTTTAACCCTCTTTTCAACTTTTCTTAGACGTTTCTCAAATTTGTTTGACTGAATTTTCATTTCGAGGTCAGAAATGTGTTCAGAAATTATGCCATTTGACTGCACAGCTTTCGTTTCAACCTCTGCTAACCATTTCCAAAGTTCTTCATTAGTCTTTGAGGCTCCCTGAAAAACATTATTGAAGACAAACTTATTAACCACTTGTAATTCAATGCACCAAAAATATAAAAAGTGAGTGACACAGGATCCAAAAAATAAAAAATGACTGTGTCACGTTTTGGAACACTATAATCACCTGTCACTTTTTGTTAAAAAAAAGTAACACCGTGTCACTTTTTTAACAAATAGTGACAAAATGAATGAAGTCTCTGACCATGGCCAAATGAATGAAGTCTCTGATCAAAAAGTGACACAGTGACAACTGCATAAAAAAAGCGACACAGTGTCACTTTTCACAAAAGAGTTGCACAATATGATAATAAATTAACAAATGCACAAACATCATCATTCTTCCCTTTGTCCCTCTTTTCTGAAGACTTGTCAGAACGGCCAACAGATGGTGCATCCAGTAACTTCTTCTGTTGACCTATTGGATGCTCAAAGTCGTCATCATCCTTGTCAGTGCCCAAACTTTCACAATTCGTTTCAACAAACAAGCCAACTGTATAGTTTTCTTTCTTCTCTTCCTCAAGAGGCACCACTCGATTTACTTTCAGCTGAAAAATACCAAATCATATAATTTACAAGAACACAATATAGTAAAGACATAAAATAAATAATAGAAGTGTAGAAAACTTACTTTAAGCAAATCAAAAATGCTCTTCCTTAAAGTCACAGATGTCACGTGCTCTTTGCAACTCCAACTCAACATTCGAGGAAATTGAGGTTTATGCTTGATGCAAAACCTCTTTTGAGAAATAGCAGGAATGGTTTCATAAATCCATACTTGAAAAGCAAGTAGGAATCCACTCAACCTATACTCTAAAAAATTCTTTCCAGTAAAAATATTCTTCATTCTTTTGTTAAAAGCATTCTTCAATGATGATAGAGTCACACTAAAAATTTCTTTAGCCCAAGGAAAATTATTCATATCTTCAGACTCCACAAGACAAAAAAGGAATCATCAACGCCCTTGTGATAAGAGGTACCAAACAGGAAGGATGTAATAAGATAAACTAGGCCTATATCAACTACATCTTTATCTACAGTGTTGATTGGGAGATTAAGGAACACTTCTTGGACTACTTTTGTTGAGATACTTTGGTACTCTTTGAAGTAGCTCTCTTTCAAATGGCTCTTCTTCATTCTAAATCTGGTAAAATCACCATTTCCAAAGCATCTCAAATACGAGATTAAACGAGAACTCCTCAATTGAAAATTTCACAAGATGATCATGAATGTTGAAATACATTTCATCTGTATTCGGCTGCTTCACCTCCCTAAGCAGCAGTTGATGTATCAGTTGTGGCTGCAACTCTATTACTTTCAAATCTATAAAGGCACCAAGGCACGTATTTTTGAATAAACTCCTTTGATGTGGACTAAATTTTTTATTCAAGTCCGTTATAACCTCGTGAGGCGAATATAACGTAACTTTCCCTTTGAACCAACAATTTTGGGGGATTATAAAATCTCAATCCTATAAAAAGATATGATAATGATTAAAATCATGTTTGTCACATACAACAATCAAAAAGTGGCTTACACTCAAAGAAGTGACAAACACTTCAAAAGAACCACTAATTAGCTTCCTTTAAACATGAATCTGGAAAAATAGATATTGTAGCTATACAGGATCTATAGCACATACTATTACAAAAGCACATTACTGGATTACTTTAGCACATATACTCAAAAAAGCAGCACATTACTCCAAAAAAACTGCACATTACTCCAGCACACTCTTGTAGCTATGCAGGATCTAAAACACAAAGAACAAGCACATTACTGGATTACTTCATTTATGTTTATATCCTCGTAATATAATGACTTGACTGACCATGTTTTCTAGTTGCTGTATGCATTAGATTATTGAACCATTGTGCCAGAAAAAAGAGAAAGGGATACAGTTTTGTTCTTTTAACAATTGAAGAGTTACCAGAACACGTCTCTGATTAGAAATAAACGGCTCATCCAAATGTAAGAACTCTTCATCCTCAATCAAATGTCATTGGCCTAAAGATATCACCCCGTCTTCCTTTATCTTCCATTGTTATACAAATAGATTTGGCATCAGTTTCTTCAACTTTCAGGTTCTTACAAGAACAAGAACCAACTTTCAGGTTCTTATATTTTCAGTTTTACCCAGATCTACCACAAATTTCGTGCCCAACTCTTCATAGAAAAATATCGTGCAAATAACCACAAAATTGAAAGGGAAAGATAAGAGCACACTGGTCAATAATACTGAAAATTAAAGCAAAAATGGCAAAACAATGATGTAGTAGAATACAACCCCTCATGGAAAGCAATAATAATCAGAAGTTTTCGAGAGCAATAATTATCAGAGAAACAGCAAACGAAAAAAAGAGCGACAATGACCGAGATATGAACCTTGGGTTTATACGATTTCTTCTTCTTTGAAGATGGTTCTTCATCGACGTCTCTTTTCCTCTTCAACACGCTTCCTCCAGCCATTGCAGAAACAGGAAAAGGATTTTCGATTTGTGAGTTTTGGGCGACTGCAGACGGGAAGGGATGTGGGGTTTTTGGATTTTGGGTTTTGTGAGTTTTGGGCGACTGCAGACGAGAGGGTAGGGAGGTGGGGTTTGGGGATTTTGGGTTTTGTTATAAAAAGCGTAATTAATACGGTTTTGTGATGATTAATTAGTTAATTAGGGTATTTTTCTAATTAGCCATGTTTTGACCGTATGGGGCCTAATTTCCCCTTTGTGGATTCTGTTATACACATAAAATATTTACTATTGGGCTTGGACCTTGGCCCATTACTCATTTAGCCCATTTGTTTCTTTATACATATGTGTGATCCATTTCAATTAAGGTGTGTTCTCGAACCCTATCATCTTCCGTCTCTTGCAATCATTTTTTCTTTTGTCCGCCTGCTGACTTGACTGTCGAAGTGCAAACGGTCGCCTGACCTTTTTCTAGATCGGCGGCCTTTGCATCCTAACGGAATTTTCAGTGTGCAGGTGATGTCCACGTAGAGGAGACGTGGCGGGGATTCTATTGACACATTTTTTTGGGTCAACAGATTCAATTAGTTTGCGATCGTCGGAGAATTTTTAAAATTAGCATGTTATCGAAATTCAAATTTATTGTGATTTTGTCCATGTTTGGTGGAGATTAAAATCAAATTTTTAGTAAATTTTGATAAAAGTTAAACAATTATAGATTTCATGAAATATGTTATTAAAATTAATTGTTAATTTTGATTTAAATTTCAATCGTTACCAAACATGACTTTAAAAAAAAAATTCTCAAAAGGGTCCGCCCACGATGATGTTGTTCCTCCAACTTTGTCACATTCTTTTCTCGATCGTTGTGATAATTCTACCAACAATCTTAAGACGGTGTTTGAAGTTCTGTAAATGACACAACCCCCATCTTCTCTCCAAGATTTTGCCGTAGATTATGTCAAGATAGAGCGATTTGATGACGATCAAAATGATGCTACAATCAAATCGAAGTTTGGTATCCAAGTGGCAATTAGGATAAGACGGAATCTTCATTCACACAAAAGGAGAGGTTTGATGATTACAAACCAATAAATATGTTTTGCCATAATTGAGTTCATTTATGCATGTTGTTGGGATCATTATCTATAGAAGTTTGAGTACAATATTATGCACATATTCAATACAAAATTGATGATCCCAAAATACAACTGGTCAAAATAGAAGTTTGAGTACAATATTATGCACATATTCAATATAAAATTGATAATCCCAAAATACAACTGGTGTCTGGTCAAAATAGAACTCAAAAACCTTCATTGTGTAATATTCTGTTTTAGAAATAAGTTCACATTCATGCAACTAATTTTCTGGTTAAAGTTGTTTGCAAGATTTATTCTTGGTTCTGTGAAATTGAATTCTGACAAACAAGGATAATTATATTAAAGTAAGTAGTTGTGGTTTTGGAAATGGAAGAAGAAAAAGATAATGCCGCAATTCGGCTATAACCATTGTAGATAAGTATGTTCAGGTTTCACTTGAAGAAAAAGAAGGATGTTTCTCTTGATTTGCCACAAAGAATTAGTCACCATCTACTTACAATCAGGGAGGGACCCAACATTGAAGTTCAACTCGACAATCAGCGATCGTTTATAAATATTTAATTAAATAATATTAAGAATTATTTAATATATACGTAAACGCACTAATAGATCAGGCTTCAAACGAGGTTTACATGTGTTATTGCAACCCAAGCCAAACAAAGTGAATTAATTAGTTGAGATATAACCATCAATGAATAGTAAAATAATTAAAAGTGAAATCCTATAAAAATAATAATTATTTATCAATCAATGACAAAGATGTAATCCTATCTTAATTGATTCCCTAATCCCTGCCATTCATCATTATAAAAATCCTACTTTCTTCCTCCACCGTTACCTCTTAACCAGACCACCAACAAGTTGATACATACAGCCCCTGTATCTCTATCTCTTCCTGCAAAAATTGTACAAAATCAAATTTTACTTGTACTGCTTTCTTTCTCTAGCTCACTATTACAGAGTAGAAACCCAAAATTGATGAATGAAATCTCTAATCTTATTCAATTGAGAATGGCGAGTTTTCACAGTATAAATAGCAACAAGAGAAGAGGGAAAAATAGGCGGGAAAAACAGTTGGCAATATAACAAACTAAACAAACTAGATTCCCTGCCAGCTGGAGCATATTGTCGACTTTAATACTCCCCCTCAAGATGGATGGTGGAGATCAATAACAGCCATCTTGGAGAGCAAAGGAAATAAAGAAGTCGCAGGTAATGGCTTGGTAAAAATGTCTGCAAGTTGGTGATGAGTCCGGACAGGTAGTAACTTGATAAAACCAGCATTGATCCTGTCTCTGATGAAATGGCAGTCGATCTCAATATGTTTGGTCCGTTCATGGAAGATGGGATTTGTAGCAATGTGGACAGCAGCTTGGTTATCACAGAATATCAAAGCCGGAATTTTGGAATCAATATGAAGATCATGAAGCAGCTGGTGTATCCAAATTAACTCGCTAGCTGTTGAAGCCAATGCACGGTATTCAGCTTCAGCAGACGACCTGGATACCGTGCTCTGTTTCTTAGCTTTCCACGAAACCATAGAATCTCCAAGGAACACACAAAAACCAGTAACTGATTTTCTGGAATCCAAGCAAGAACCCCAGTCTGCATCAGCAAAGGCTCGTAATTGTAAGGAAGAATCAGCAGAAAATAAGAGCCCTTGACCTGGAGAACCTTTGATGTATTGTAACAAATGATGAACAGCCATTAAATGAGGTTTTCTAGGCTGGGATACAAACTGACTAAGCTTGTGCACAGCAAACGTAATGTCTGGCCTTGAAATGGTAAGGTAAAGAAGCCTCCCAATGAGCCTTCGATATGAGGTACTATCATCCAATAACTCCCCCTCAAAGGAGCACAGGCGAACTTTGGGATCCATAGGCAAAGTCGCAGGTTTAGAAGCAAGAAAGCCAGTGTCTTCAAGCAACTGAAGAGCATAATGCCGTTGTGACAGAACAATGCCTTTATGAGATCTGGCAATCTCTAAACCAAGGAAATACTTGAGTTTTCCCAGATCCTTCAACCGAAAACGTTGGTGTAAGAACAATTTCAGATCATTGATAACCTCCAAATTCGAGCCAGTGATGACTATGTCATCAACATAAACAAGTAAAGCAACAAAGTCTGCCCCAAAGCCTTTGATAAACAAAGAATAATCTGATTTTGACTGACTGAAACCATTAAGCAAAAGAGCATTAGAAAATTTCGAGAACCATTGTCTCGAAGCCTGCTTCAACCCATAAATCGACTTATGTAATTTGCAAACCAAACGCTCCCCCTGTTGGGGAGAAGAACTGGAATTCATATAGCCCAATGGTAGATCCATGTAAATTTCCTCAAACAAATCGCCATGAAGGAAGGCGTTATTGACGTCTAACTGAACAATGTGCCACTTGTTGATGGCAGCAACAGCCAATAAAAGCTTCACAGTAACTAATTTGGCAACAGGAGAGTAGGTTTCCAAGAAATCAAGACCCTCCTGCTGGGTATACCCTTTCGCCACCAATCGAGCTTTGTACCTGTCGATAGTACCATCAGATTTATACTTGATCTTGTATACCCATTTGCATCCAATGGAATGCTTGCCTTTGGGTAGACTAATGACAGTCCAAGTGTTGTTCTGTTCCATAGCAGTCAACTCAGCAGCCATAGCATCCTTCCAGTGAACATGTTGCACAGCTTGATTGTAATGTTGAGGTTCAGAATTGGAGGATATATTGAGTAGAAAATGACTATGAGAATCGGAGAGTTTATCATAAGCAAGGTAATTGCTTATGGGATAAGGAAGGGAAGGATTATCAGACTGAAAAACGCTATGGGATAAGAGATTACAATGAAAATCCTGTAGGTAAGAAGGAGGTTTATTTTGGCGTAGGGATCTCCTGATAGTCGGGGGGACAGGAATATCAGCAGGAGAAGTAGTGTCAATCTGAGATGAAGAGGTATGATGACTCTGAGGAGATAAAGTAGTGGTATGATCTGATTCAATAGAATGACTGGGACTTTGACGAATGAGAGGAAAAGACTGAAAGGTTGGAGCATCTGATGGTATATCAGAAGCAGGATATGGAAGAACAACATGAGGAAACTGATCAACAAAATCAGAAGACTTAGATAAAGAATGAAAAGGAAAAATATCTTCATGAAAGGTGACATCTCTAGAAATGAAAATTGATTTAGACAGAATGTCATACAACCTATACCCCTTAATGCCAGGGTGATATCCAATGAAGACACAGGCCTTAGCCCGTGGATGAAATTTCAGTCGATGGGAAGCAAGAGTGGAAGCAAAACAAAGGGTTCCAAACACCCTCATAAATCTGTAATCGACAGGAGAATTGTAAAGCAAGGTGAATGGGGTTTGATTGTGCAAGATTGGAGAGGGAATACGATTGATTAAGTAGGTGGCAGTAAGAATGCAATCTCCCCAGAAAGATACAGGAATCTGTGCTTGGAAAAACAATGCTCTAGCCACATTGAGAAGGTGCTGATGTTTTCGTTCAACAACGGAGTTTTGCTCAGGGCAACCAACACAAGAAAACTGATGAAGTACGCCCTTTGAACCAAAAAACTCTTTGAATTGTAACTCAGGAGCATTATCAGATCTAAAAACCTTAATAACTTTGTTGAACTGTGTCTCAATAAGGCTGAAAAATTTTGGAATGATAGTATGAACATCTGATTTGTTCCTCATTAGATAAACCCATGTAAACCTCGTGCAATCATCAACCAAAGTAAGAAAGAATCTGTATCCATCACGTGTTGGAGAACTATAGGGGCCCCAAGTGTCACAGTGAACAAGATCAAAAGGATTCGGAGACAGATGATTATTGGATATAAAAGACAATCTACGTTGCTTAGCCAATGGACAAATGTAACATATTGAACTACATTTATCATTCTTAAAATTGAGTTGATCTCTCAAAACCTCCAACCTTCGAAATGACAAATGACCAAGACGATTATGCCAAATATGTTGAGGCACATTATTCATAACAGAAAAAACGGGATTACAGACTCCTTCAAAAAAATTACATTCATCTGACATGCCATTGCCTACTACATTAAGTGCATCAAGTATATAAAGACCACCAACTCTCTTAGCTCTGCCAATCATCTTCGAGCTGCAAGTGTCCTGAAGATGACAATTATCAGTGAAAAATCTAACACTGATGTTGGAACTCCTTGTTAGAGAACTGATGGATAACAGATTGAACTTAAACTGTGGTACATATAATACATTCTGAAGGATCAATTCTGCAGTTAACTTCACAGATCCAATTAATTGCACTGGTATTTTGACATCATTAGGTAATGTGATGAAAACATTACTCACAGCCTTCAATGTATGAAAACTTCCATAATCGGAACAAACATGACTGGTAGCACCTGAATCTAATACCCAGTGTGTAGGAGAACTGATAACTTGATTAATGGAAATAGTGAGACAAGTACCTGACTCATGTCCAGAGGTAGTCCCCTCATCCTGTGTTTTAGCATCTGAGAGATGTGTACTCAGCAGACTCATTAGGTGTTGGTATTGATCAGGATTCAATTTTTGCACAAAGCTTCCAACGTTTCCAACAGCTTTATCTGGAACAGAATTAGAGACTTGATTAGCAATGACATTATTAGAATGAGCATTATAACCTGTCTGATTGCTTTCACTGGATTCAATCTGATTAGCAGAGTGTGGCTTTGGCTTTGATTTGAATCCTGGCGGAAATCCATGAAGTTTGTAGCATCTATCAACTACATGACCTACACCTCCACAATAGGTGCAAATAGGCCTCTCTTTCTTCTGATACCGACCATAGTTATACCCCATATTAGTCCTTTTGACATCATTTTTAGCAAAGAAAGCCATAGAATCACCAACAGTGGTGGTAACATTTATAGATCGTTGATGTTCCTCCTGAGTAATTAGAGAAAAAACTTTGTTGATTGGTGGAATAGGATCCATAAGCAACAATTGGCCTCTAACTTGAGCATACGAATCATTTAATCCCATCAAAAAAGACATCACATACTCCATGTGATAGTGTTCAGCCAGTTTCTTATTACCTCCACAATCACACTTACCACATGAGCATGTTGGGCGATAATTGCTAAGCTCTTCCCAAATGGTTTTCAGCTTAGTGAAATATGCATTAACTGATAGCTGACCTTGCATATGATTCATTAGATCTCTTCGCAATTGGAAGATTCTAGGACCGTTCCTCTGCTAGAATCGTTCCTTCAGATCAAGCCAAATCTCTTGAGCAGATTCTGAGTAAATGATGCTCGCTGAGATGTCCTTCGAAACAGAATTTAGGATCCACGAAATGACAATGTTGTTATTTCTAACCCAAGAGCTGAGAAGATCTGAATTTTCTTCAGGCTTAATCACAGATCCATTGATAAATCCCAGTTTATTTTTCACTGAGAGGGCTATAGTCATGGCTCGACTCCATGAAGAATAGTTTTCTCCAGTTAAGGGTTGAGAAACCAGAATCAGACCTGGATTGTCTGAGTGATGAAGATAATAAGCACTAGAGACATCATCAATTGTTGATTCATTCATTGATGAAGACGGATTCTGAATAGGTTGATTCAGAATTGAAAAATCTGCCATCGGTGCTTAATGAAGAAGAAAATGAAGTATTTGCTCTGATACCATATTACAAAATAGAAACTAAAATGGAGAATGAAATCTCTGATCTTATTCAATGAAGAATGGCGAGTTTACATGGTATAAATAGCAAACAAGAAAGGAGGGAAAAATAGGTGGGAAAAACAGTTGGCAATATAACAAACTAAACAAACTAGATTCCCTGCCAGCTGGAGCATATTGTCGACTTTAATACTCACTCGCGTGTAACTAACTACCCGTAAATTCTTGAAGAGATGATTGAAACTGTGAAATACTTGATCGGTGCCGCCAGCCCAAGTGGTTTCGGCTTCAAGTCTACCGCTGACCAAGTCACCAGCCACTGCCCGGAACTTCACTCCATTACTGCCATTATTACAGGTAAAGGTAGAAATTGGTCCAATTTCAAAAAAAAAAAGGACGGGAGATGGGATGAAGAAGACGAACCAGGCTGCCGGCAAAGTGAACTCCCAAACTGCTCCGGCGAAGACTAGCACGCGCGGCCGCCCTCCTGGCCGGGTGCTCGGTTCGTCCCTGTTTACAATAATACTCGTGAAAATTTAAATTCTAGGTTACATGTCATGTGCTGGAATATGTATCAACCCAACAAATTTACATTGTGTAGAATATTAAATTTTTTAACACGTGGCCTAGTTTTGTATGAATGGCACATTATTTCTTTACATGCGACACATCATGAATTGCAATTTATTACCTACAACACGTGATACTTTTTTCCTTATACAAATAGATTCAAGTCATTGATTATTCTAGTTTGTGTATTACAGCATGTATTGTCACAAGTGATACTTGTGTCGATATATGTATTCATTCTTGTTTTTTCACATCGTGTGTTACAATGTACTTTTGTCTATTTTGTCGTTTCACAATGTATCTCGCATTATTATTCATTATGTTATATATTTTTTTGTTGGGCACATCGATTCTTTGACACATTTCTTAGCATGTAATGAAGTTACGCAAATTATTGTGCCTTTCATCTGTACAAGTATTACCAAATAAATTCTGACCTTCTCCCGAAGAGGATTAATAGTTCAAGAGATTTTGATTAGTGAAATTTATCAGCTCTCTCATTGCAGTGAGTCCTAATTCTGTTGTGATGCTTATAAGAGGAAGAAACGTGAGTTGGTGTGGTGAAGTGTCAAACAAACCTAAAACCACACTTCAGTCTACAATTTGCAATTATAAAATGCAATAAGACGGGAGGATGCCTTTCCTCTTCTTCCCTATGCCTTGTTGCCTTTATGCTCAAGACTTCAGCTTCCATGGACAAAGCTTAGGCCATGATTGATCTCAAACCTAGGGATGGCAAAAAAGCTCGGCGGCTCGGACGGCTCGGGCTCGGCTCGGAAAAAGCCCGAGCCGGGCCCGGCTCGGGCTCGATGGAACCGAGCCAAGGCTCGGGCCGAGCCTCATGTTGAGGAGTCGGCCCGAGCCGGGCCGGCCCGTGTGGCTCGCGGGCCGGCCCGTAAAAAAAAAAAAAAAAAAAAAATTGCCCAACACTTTCTATTTTACACCATAAATTATTGGGGATGAATGGCTTAAATTAAGACAAATGATCACAATTTACTTAATCAACTTATTCTTCTCATCATGAAACTAATTATAAGCTACAATTTTATCTCATAATTTATCAACTAGATTATTTTGGAAAATGTGTGATATTTGTTTGTTTAATATTTATTGCATTATTACTATTTCATTAATCTAAGTGCCTAAATATTTAAAGTAAGAATTTTTTTTCATTTACACACGTTTATTCTTCTATATTAATTATTAAGTGAAATTATTAGTGATCTATATTACTTGATTACATTTAAAAATTGAGCTAATTTCACCAATGGGCAATGCCGTAATGGCCACTAAAATTTGTAAGAAATTTCAAATCGGTTATTAAAAAAGATTTATCATTTTGTTATAATGGATAGTCACTCATTTAGTCATTTATAAATCTAACATGTTTTCCGATATTAGGCTATAAGGTGCCACCAAAAAAGTAGATTTTTTTAAAATGTAGATTTTTAAAACTTCATTATATATTATGTTCAAACTTCAAAGAATCGTTCCAATTAGATTTTTGTTTATAACTTTCTTATGTAAAGGTCATTGTCTAAAGGTCGAAATAATGCAAATTGCAACGTTCACTGTCCATTTGAATAAGCAAATATACATGTAATGAATTTTTACAAAAAAAAAAAAGAAAGAAAAAAAAAACACGAGCCGGCTCGGCCCGGGCTCGGCTCGGCCCGCTAAGGCTCGGGCCGAAAGCTCGGGCCGAGCCTCATTTTTTTTGGCCGGGCCCGGCTCGGCTCGGCTCGGGCCGAAAAAAGCTCGATCCAAAAAAGCTCGGGCTCGGCCCGAGCTTTTTTTTCCCGGCTCGGGCTCGGCTCGGCTCGGCTCGTTGCCACCGTCAAACCTTAGCACTCCCTCTCAGGCCTCATCAATAACAATGGTGAAATCTTACTTGTTCTGGCCGATCATCAATTTCACGAGCCTTGTTTATAACGTTTTTAAAATTCTATTGGTTTTGAATACAGCGTTATTTCAGGAATCTTAATTAATTTTGAGGATTTATGAAGAGTAAGTAAAATTGGTATATTTTGGTTGAGCTGTGAGTAATTCTAGAATTTCAATTGTTTTGTTTTTAATTGGTTATATGTGATTTTTTCCATTTACATGCCCTGTTTGACACTCATTTTCTTCTCATTCTCTTTCTCATTTTTTTTCTCTTTCTCATTTCAACCACACATTCTATTAATAAAATAATATTACACACAAACTCAAAAATTTTCATCACTTTTTAACCACACATTCTTCCATCAATCACTATTTCAAAATTTATTTTTTCTCCAAAATGGATGTCAAACACATCTATAAGGGAAAAATTCATGGATCGGGTATTAACTTTGTTAAAATCAAAAATCAGGTGCTAAGATTCAAAATTGCAAAAATCAGGTTTTTATTAATTAATTAAATATTTAATTTAATATAATATAATTAACCCATCTCCACCCCAACTCCACCACCCCTACTGCTCCGACGACAGTTCCGATGGCCACTCTACTCCGGCGACTATTTCGACGACCATTCCAGCGACGATTCCGACAATTGTTAAGGTCACAATCATATACAATTTGGTCACAAATATTTTATTAATTAATTAAAAATTAATTTTCGGCCACGGGTTATCAAATTATTTGGTCACAGATTATTTCGAGATCACAAATAAAAAAATTTTTAAATCACAATTGACTTTATTGGTCACTAATAAACAAAACTATAGATCACAGATTTTTAATTGTTCACAGGTTTAAAAAAAAATATAGATAATAGAAATCACATATTTCCAAATTAGTTGGCCATGGATTATATTTTTAGTCACAGATTATCGAATTTTAAAGTCACGGTTTAATAGTTAGTCACAGAAAACCGTATAGTGGGTCACAGACATCCAAACACTCGTCTCCGATCCTCATCCACCACCAATACTTGGTCACAGACCGACCAAATAGTTGGTCACAGACACTCTTCGGCACCGCCACCACAACCATCCACCAACAATAACACCAACCACGCAGCCTCCAATACCTCGACAACCATCTCAATTTCTATTTATACCATGCCACAACCACCACCAGCCCGACCACCACCTCACCATTTGCATTTGCAAAAAACCATCACAATGTGCAAATCACTACCAACAAAAACCAACCCCGCTAAGAAGATCGGAGAATAAAGAAAAATCCAAAACCACCACAAATTGCCGAACCCAACAGCAGACAACACTCACACACTAAAATAAACACAAATTAAAATCAACATTTAAAATAACACACAGCAGACAACACACTAAAATCAACACCCAAAATGCGTGAAATCTTACACATTCAGGGAGGAGGGAGAGGGAGGGGGAGGCGACGGGCGGTGGAGAGAACTAGTGAGAGAGAGAGAAGACGGACGGGAGAGAGAGAGAGTGAAACGGACGGTGGTGGTGGATTCGCGATGCCGACAATGAGGAAAAGGGAAGAGGGAGAAGGGGAGGAGGAGGCGACGGACGATGGTGGTGGATGAGTCGCAGTTGTGAGGCGGCGGGTGAGAGGGTGGAGAGAAATGAAATGGATTAATGTAGGGTTTGGATAGATCTAGGATTTTATATATGAAATAGAACACCTGATTTTTGAATAGATAAACTTTAAACCTGAATTTTAAAAACTCACAACTTAACGCCTGATTTTTGCTAATTTTCCCATCGTATCAAATAACAGGCCCACCAGCAAAATGAGGCCCATTCAATACAAGTTTGTATTATTGCTCGTTTAGGGTTAGGGTTTCTGTTCGTTAGCTGCAGCAACAATGGTCCTCAAGTAAATTCCTTCTTCTCTCTAAATCATCAATAATGCATGTATTCACATCTTGATTTGCTAGGATTTTATGGATTTTTTCTGATGTTTGAAGAATCATTTTACTATTGTGGGATCTAGCTGGGAAAAAATGGCTTTGAGACAATTGGGATTCAATTCTTTTGAATCTGTAAAATGAAAATCTGTGATGAAAATGTTGCCGTTGTTGCAGTAATTTTTTTTTCTAGTTGTAGTTTTTTTTTTTGGCTTACAGTTTATGTTTGAACGGAAATTAATCAAGAAATCGATTGGAGATAGTTGCGGGTTTATTGCTCACAGTTTTGAATTAATGTGTGAACAAAAATTAATCAAATAATGTATTGGACACAGTTTCAGTTTAATTCTTTTAAAATCAACCAATGCAATTTTGAGAAGAAAAAAATATCATTATTGTTCTTTATACATTTCGTTTCTTTTAGAGTTTTTCCCATGTTGGTTGCAGTATTTGCACTGATGTTTCAATGGAAATTAATTGTTTGCCTGAAGAAAATGTGGGTTGAGATTTATTGAATGATTCCTTCCTTGCTCTATGGGCTTTGGGGGGCATGGTTGAAACTATGTACTGTGAATCTAGACCCAGTGGAGAGTGGTCCTCTTCTGCTGATTCTGTATTTTCGTATATAAACCAAAATTTTCTGCGTTCCTAGTTTGGGCAAATGCACTTCTGTTAAACTTGCAATTCGAATTAGTGATATCAACTAAGTCGATAGGAATCAAATTAAAGAATCTAGGATTGTATATGGAATGAAACAGACAAAATAGCAAAATGGTATTATCTCAAGTAATTTCACGGAATAGCAGATGGTATTGCATCATGATATTATTCTGACTATACCTTTAAGATAATTGTAGAGAATCACCAATCGATGAGAGTGTTGGAGTAGGGTCAGCAATACTTTGTAATTTTCCTTTTATGCCAAAGTTATCTTTTTTCTTGCACTCTTTAGTAGTCGCTTGAGCCTGTTAGTGCATGTTTATGGAAATCATAAGATCACAATGCTATTTTGTTTGGTCCCTAAATTTGCTAAGTTGTAAAAAAAACAAAAAACAAATGTAGAACATAGAACAGTTATGGCTGATTCTGAAGCTATTTTGTGATATATATTGTGCTTGAATAGTTTATCATTTTGCTGTTATTCGAAGTATTAGTTGAATTATAATGGATTCAATCGCTTCGTAAAAAAAAAAACAAGGATATATCCTTTTCCATCTATCCTCAACCTTATCGTCTCGAGATTGGTGTGAGAGTGTTCTAATGTTTTACCTATAGATGTGTTAATAATTTAGCTTTATGTTCTTTTGTTTCAGGGATAAAAATAATACTTTTTCTGGAATTTTATCCTGGAGACCCCAAAGTGCTACAAGTTGCTAAATTGCCTGCTATATATTGTCACGTGATGTTGCTTGGTTTGTGACTTTTATATTATTTAGTAACTATTTGACTCACCTATTAATCTTTGGTTACCAGGACGGAGCTTTGCCGCTTTAGTGGTGCCAAGATATACCCTGGGAAGGGTATTAGATTTATTCGCTCAGACTCCCAGGTAGGTTAAGGTGTGGGTGGCTATAAAATTCCATTATAGCACAATGCTTTTGCCGTCTTTTTGCATGGTCATTCTTGGATAATTTAGTTTCATTTTGCAAAGCTCTATTTCACCATTCTTTGATACACTAAAGAAACTGTTCCTTTTTTCTTGTTAAAGGTCTTCCTCTTTGCCAACTCGAAATGCAAGAGGTATTTCCATAACCGCCTGAGGCCTGCAAAGCTTACATGGACTGCTGTGTACCGCAAACAACATAAGAAGGTGAAATATGCTAGTACAATTGCTTTTACTTCTACCACTTTTGGCCTTTTTTTCCTTGCTGAGGTGAATTGATTTTCTTTCGAAAATCTTAAATCTTATGAAATGGCCCTAATTACTGATTCACAGGACATTGCTGCTGAAACTGTGAGGAAGAGGCGTCGAACAACCAAAAAGCCCTACTCGAGGTCAATCGTTGGTGCCACATTGGAAGTTATTCAGAAGAGGAGAGCTGAGAAGCCAGAGGTCCGAGATGCTGCACGTGAAGCTGCTTTACGGTATATTATTAGGGGTTCAAATCTTTGATGATGTATAGTGTAGCGTTCTTTAAGAATTGCAATTTGAACTAAACATGACTTGTGGGTATTTGTTCTTGTTAGTGAAATCAAGGAGAGAATCAAGAAAACCAAGGATGAGAAGAAGGCAAAGAAGGCAGAAGTGATGTCCAAGGCACAGAAAAGCAAGAGTAATGTGCCCAAGGGAGCTTTACCTAAGGGTCCTAAGCTTGGAGGTGCTGGTGGCAAACGATAGTATTTTTTCTCTCTTAAATTTTGTCGTTGCTTGTTTATGAATGATATCAAATTACTGAATTTCGACTCCATTAGTTTTGTACGGAGTGGTTGGCTACATGCCATGTTTCTTTTTCTTGAGCATTTTTTGAGAAATAGCATATCTACTTTCTTTGACTATTTACAACTGATGAACTAAAAATGAAATTCATTAGAAGCCCCAGGAAATATTTTTTTGGTAAACAAATTGAGGTAGATAATGCGGATCAGATGCTAAAGGCGTAAAGCTTCTTTAAGGAATGTATGCGTTCCTTGTATTCTTCAGCAATTAATATGTATTTGAGGCTAATCTCTCACTTATACTGTCCATATAGAATAAACACATACAGGAAAAAAAAAATGCAGAATAGAAGGTAAACAGAATAACGCGTTCAGCATTACAAAATTAGAAGTCATCTCTTTTGAGTTCCATTGACCAAATGCAATTGCATAATTGCTAACATCCAGTCAAAATACATTCTTAAACAGGTGACAAACGGTTATTACCTTAGGAATTCGACACACTACACCTAGCCATATTTTTAAGCGTATGGTTTGTTAATAACAAAGCAGAAAACCCAATAATCAGGTTACATGCTATATCTGTTCCAATGACCTCCATTGAAACTCTGGAAATCTCCTCTAGCGGGCATTCCGAGTCTGTCCAAACGACCAGACCCAGGATAAGCTTTGCTTGTGAAGTTTGTATGCAATGCAGAAACCCTCTGAATATTTGTTCTTGATTCATCATACCCATGAATCGAATATTTTTTAGTCGAGCTTGATCTCTCGTATTGAGGCCTTTGTTTTGGGGCACTTAGAGATCTTACCTTAAATTTTGACGATTCAGTGTAAGCCATGTAGTTAGGAAGGTCAGAGTATCCACTTAAACAGCTTCTCGATTCATCGCTCTTAGTAGGCGTAAATGGTCCTCTGTTGTCAGCAGCATCCAATGAGGTTTCATCAACATTAAGCGTAAACTTCAGAGGGGATTGAACTTCACTGTAAGATGGATTTAGACGGGATATAGAGTCCTTTGATGTAGAAAAGCTATGACAGATTTGGTCCGACCCAATGCTAAGATGAGATGAGTGAAAGAGGTTTCTATGTTTGGACGTTATATATGGCTTCTCGTTGTCTACATCAAGTATCTTGTCGCTCCTTTCATCATCAAATCGACCAATTCTTGTAGAATATCCTTTATTGATGAGGACCTTGCCATTTGAGTTCAGATCGTTCCTCTGCATTTAGCATGAGAGCATTCTTAGGCACTTTGCATACATAAAGATGAGCAAGAAAATGATTGAGAACTTACCTTCAGTATCAACTGTTCGTTCTTCATACTCCTAGCTCGAATAACATGTTCAAATTTCTCCGGAGTTGCAGGTCCCTATGAGTTCAAATTCAAGTTACCACATTCAGCCCCAGTTAATTTTAGTTCAAATAGCAGAAGGAAGAAGCTAAATATTTGCTACAAGCTAAAGTTCTAATGTATATAGCATTGTGCTGGCTCGGGGAAAACAGAAAAGTAGAAACATAAATCTCCAACATGTTAGGCTAAGCTTAAAAATAAGGAACTATTTTTGTTTTCAAACATGTTCAAAGTAGTTACTTTTCTCTGAGCATCTCATACCATGCTCTCAAAATAAGTAACTTACATTACTTATAAGTTTCTAAGCTTAGCAAAACATGAGGAATTGTCAACAAAAAGCATAAAGTAAGATACTACATTTACTTCTTTATGAGGACTAAGATAACCAGGGTGAGAACCTATGGTTCTGCTTACTGGATGATTGGTTTGAGGGGACTTCATGCTTGAAAGTGGAGATTTAGAAATCGTGGCCCGGCCCATCCGAGCTCTTGCTTGAGCTCTTAACAATGCCTGCATTCGTCGCAGAATATCTGCAGTGCGTTTCCTCACGAGGTGTCCTCTTGCCAGTGCTTGCAGCTTGACTAGTGCTCTCAGTGCACGTAAAGCTTTTCTCGACTACAAATTACCCGCCAAAGAAAATTGTCAGGAGAGAGCAAGAAAACGAGCAGGAGAGTATTAGTTTCAATTCGCACGATGTAATCGCGATATAGGGAGAAAAAGTAATATATTTAAATTTCATCTTCTTCAAAGCTTGACGTATCTCAATTCTCATACATAGGTAGCTGTAAGATATGAACTCAAGCCTTTTTATTTGATCTAATACTATGTTGAACCAGCTCGTCTAAAAGTTTTGTACCATGGGCAATGCACGAATAACCGTGACAAGTTTTGCAAGTCATGTGCCCTAAAAACTTGATTTCCACTTTGCAGTCTTCCAAAAAGTGGAAGTGTGACATTTAAGAAGAAAAGGACATCTGTCCAGCCCTCAGTAAAGTAAATAAAAGTATCTCAAAAGCTCTGAATAAACTCTTTATCCAAAATGGCATACCAATCCTCCTGAAGTTGAAATGTTCACAGGCAAGTTACTCTCCTAAAGGTGTCAAAATATATCCAGTTGCTCAAGTCCGGCCAGCTTGGCTTGGGCTTTTCGACAAGCTGCGGCCACATACCACCGCAAAATCGAGACGTGCCTACACACATATCTAGTAGATTGGTACAGCTCAACTGGGCAAACAGCTAAAAAAGTGAGGTGAACTGTTTACCAAATCTGTGCAACTCTTAACATTAAAAACAGTGTTAAGTACACATTAAAAAGGTACAAAATCAGGGGGGAAAAATTGCACCGACCCTGACACTGCCCGTCTGGCAAAAGAAACAAATGGCATTTTTAAAGGAACAAAACAAAACTTACAATACAAAGAAACAAAAATTAATAAATTTACGTGATTTTCAAGAGTTACAAGTTCAGATATTATTCTAGAGCTGCATGAAAAAATTAAAAAGTACTAGATTTTTGCTAGTCCACACGGCTTCAACCTACCTTTTGACCCACCTAACATCATCTCTCTCTGCACGATATACTCGTGCCGTGTGTATATGTATATGTACACAAAATACGTATTTATGTATGTGTCAATACATAAGAGTATTAATAATCACTAATCAATACAAGTACACAAGAACTTTGCACGTTCCAAGCCGACAGAACTAGACGTTAGATTTTAACTTCTTTTTTTAGCACTTTAATATTTCATATATTTACTACAAAGTACTCGATATTGAATAATGCTACTTGTCAAACATTATTCCCCTATTTCGTTTGGATAAAAAAAAATTTAGTAAATTTTGATTAAAAAAATGGTGAAATATATATTGAAAAGTTGATAAATGTCGTGAGATTTCGACAAAATGTGTAATAGAAAATGAATTTGAGGAATAATGATTTTTAAAAAATAGGGCAAAACATGGATATAGATACAAAGTCTCTTAGATATGCTTTCAACATTCTTTCTATGGATCCAACATACTTTCCAGACGTACAAGTTACCACTCACCATGGAGTGAAAGGACAATATTGCCCTTGGATACTGGTTTTCCGACATTCAGCTGTAGGCGAACTGGGAAGAGAAAGCGTCTCTCCCATCTATCCGACTATACTAAGAACACAAATTATAAGAATGAGTGATTATCCTTATCCGAGTCTTGCTGCCCAGACTGAGAAACAAGTAGCTACTGCGATCCACGAAATATAGATACAGCTAGAGAAGTAATATATATCCAAGTATATTTGTGTTTGAATATATTGGAGTGGGGGAGAGAGAGAGAAGGCCAAACCAGATACGCTCGGAAATGGGACTGGATCATAACGGCGGCCAAGTCCTCACGATTCCCATAACCGGCTGCCATTTGGCTAACACGCGCCGACATGTTCACGCATCCACTGACTGCAGAATCAGTAGTGCTACCACTGCTGGTAAGCTCAACCACCGCGGCGGCTGCCTGAGCGGCCGCAACGGCAGCCTCCGCCACAGCAGCAGTGGCCTCCGCCACGGCAATGGCGTGCTTACTGGCGTCACTCTCAGTTTCGCCACTGGGATTCAACGGAACGACGCCATGTTGGGATTTTTCCGGTGTCAATATCTGAGAGTGATCTTTGTCTTTGGAGGATTTGACGAAGGTCCATTTCCTCTTGGTTGGTTTGTGGTCCGGGTCAGGTTTCTTGAATCCTATTAGACCTAGGAACCATTTAGATGCTTTGCCCATTTGTTGTTTCGGGTTTAACTGTTGAAACAGGGTTGACAGTAGTCTTCAAAACTGGATCGCAGAAAGAGAATGCTGACGGCTATATATATAGAGCGAGAGACAGAGAAATGTGTTTGGCTAATATACAGTAAAATAATTACTTATAATTCAGTTATTAGAATAAGGACTCTTAAAGACATTCTCTACCCCTTCTTATCCTTAAAACTAAGGGAAGCTTGCGTTCTTGAATCTATAACCATCTTTTGATTAATCTAGCCTTCTCTATTACCAATAAGGAGTATTACATAAATATTCACGTTTTATTTATTGACTACATATCTCGATCTGATATCAATCCCTAACTCACCATGTGAACGAACTTCGTAGATGGACCCCAAGGGTATAAAATTTTCACCGATGTTTTGCGTTACTCAAACTAATATGAAAGTCAAACAGAATGGTAGTGTAAATTAAGTTGGGATTATCACTTATTTATGGATTTGCGTATGAAGATTAATGTAAGTAATGTTGTAAACCGTTTCATGGACTAATGTAATTAATAATTAGAATAAATTACTGGTGTAAAAATGGTTGTTGGTGAAATAAATCAATTGACGCGAAATGGGTCGGTGGAGTCAACCAAACCCGCTAGTTGTCGAGTGGGAACGCACCCCCGGTCAACAATGAGGAGCTTTGCACGCTAGACTATTAGTCATTTAATTCGTGCATCTTGTCTTGGGCGATTGATTTGGGACCCATGGATTACAATTCAAGTGAAGAAATTAGAGTGAAATTGTTGAGCTCTTGTCTAATTTGGAAATCACGTGTTTTAATGTGTGTTGCATTATTGCTAGTTCTTGAACTTTATATTAATGCAAAATCCAAGAATAGGGAGCAAATTGTATTTGATTCTTCTAAATATTATTCATCCAGAGCGACTCAACAGATCCAACAGACCTAACTAGACTTAGCAAGCAAGGTCCATCTCAAAAGATAGAAACCACGAAGCATGCCCCTGTTTGGACTTCATTTTTACCCAAATTCATTTTAAATCACATATTTTATGAGATTCACAACTTTTATTAACTTTTTAACCACATATTTTGTTGAAAATAAATCTCACATCGACTGTGGACAATATCTTGGGCCAGCTTATAAACAATGTAGCAAACCTCTCTTGAAGAACCGATTTTGTGAGATGAGTTAGGCCCATGAATTTCTACATGGCATCGGAGCTTACCACATGATTGATGTGGGCCCACACTACTTACCCCGTGACAAGGACCAGAAAAAATTACTGGTCTGCACATGAGGGAGGGTGTTGAAAATAAATCTCACATCTTCTATGGACAATATCTTGAGCCAGCTTATAAACAATGTAGCAAACCTCTCTTGAAGAATCGGTTTTGTGAGATGGGTTAGACCCATAAATTTCTACACATTTCATTAACTTTTATAAAAATTTGCTAAAAAATTAATTTTTATTCAAACCAAACAGGGACGGACTAGTGCATGGCATGGCACAGCACAAGAAGGAAAAGTAATGAGTCCATAACTTGCACGACTAAGTAATATCAGGCTTCGACCGCCCGACCCACTTTTACGGCGTTACCGTGGTGCTAGTTGGGGGGTGGAAAGGATGTGAACTTTATAAGTTCAATGACATTGCAGACTAATGAACCCTGTTCATGTGTCAAGATAATTTTTCTTTGTCCGGCAACAGCACCCACCTAAACCTATTAGCTTTAGTTTTTGGCTTAGTGAATAGACTAATCACCTTAAAAGACAATCAAAAGTTAAAAGAGTAAAGAAAATACAGTACACAATTGGGGAAAGCAGCTTCACGTGCATGGATTTGCTGTCCATTCTATCGATATTCCCTACCTAAGAAACTAGGTGTCACTAAATCCTAAGTGCTGTTTGCTTGCTCCGATGCTTCAATTTAATCATTTCCACTTTCCAATTTCACTCTACTTTTTATGTCTTTATAGATTTTTTACGAGTGAAATCTGCATTAAAGGTAAGATTACGCATTTTGTCCTTAATATGTCCATTTTATCATCCTCAAAAACTAAATTACTCAACCTCAAGTGCAAGTGCACAAAATAGTGAATGACAAGTTTTAAAAAAGAATAATGCTACTTGCAGTCGCTCACTGCAGCAGTCGCCCTATGTGACACATACATATCAAATGTGTATTTGATGCATTAAATGTGGTAAAAAAAACTATCACATTAATGCATCAAATAACTACATGTCATGTGTGTACCACATAGGGCGACTGCTGATGTAAGCGACTGCAAGTAGCATAACTCTTTAAAAAATCAGCTTTGACATGTTCGCTTTCGAATCCAGTGACACGATATTTTTGTTGATCTTAATGCTATATTGAGTAACTTTATCTACAAATTCGAAGTAATTAAAATAAATAAATTATTTGCTTAAATTTCATCTTAAAGTTGAGCCAGATATAGTGATCGATTGATTCTACATATGAGAAGAAAAAAAAAATTATATTCTTCATTGGTAACCAACCACGAGGGTGAGGTTGCTTCAAGGAATGGATTCAGTCATTAGTTCCCATGCAACGACGCCAAAGTCTTAGATATGTTATCGAGCACGATTCGACAACTATTTGACAATGGTACGGCGGGTTCGGGAGATCCAATTTTTCTTAATTCGTGTTTGGTACTTAATACTTGACACTATAATAAATAAGATTTTAAAATTTTTATTCCCTAACAAAACATTTGGATCTCAATTTTCTCATTACATCTATCTGAATTACATGTTGAGCTTCAGGTTAGAACCAAGTTTTTTAATATTTCAAAGTATTACACTTAGTACCCAAAACAAACATTTAACACACAAAAAAAGAATTACATAGTAAAAATAAACTTTCACAAATTTGTAACTTTTGAATTTTAATGAGTAATTTTATTGTAATGTATTCGATAGTTATTATTTATTACTCAATAACAATATATTTACAAATAAATGTTAATTAAAAATAATAATCAAATAAAAATAAAATAAAATAATTATTAAATAATAATAAAAGAATATATAAATGATATCATGGAAATTATTATTATTATTTTTATTTTTGTAATATAAAATGAATGGCAAAATAAAAATGATGAAAAAAAAATTCTAAAAATCATGCCAAATGAATAGTGTTACACCAAATTTGGTGCAAACCTGTCATTACACAAAATTGGTGTAGAGTTTTAGTGTATGTTGTAGTGAATTTTTGCACCAACACCAATTTGATGCATGGTTGGAGATACCCAAAGCCCTTTTTCATATGTTCTTCTCTTTTCTCATAGACCAACTTGCACCATACTTTTATTTTTTTAAGTGCATTTCATGTTCTTAGACTTAATTAGAGCATAGACACTCATGACCTTTTTGTCTTATATATGTACCCAATATTATTGTAAATGCTTTCTTGTACATAGAAAGATTCTCGTCACGTTCACCATAAACCATTTGCAAAGACTTTCTTTAAATATCTGATAAGTGTATTTTGTACACTTATATAGACCATTAAATTAGAGTATTTGTTAGTGATTTGGATGAGCTATAGCTTAATTTCAAGTTAATTATGTTTGTTAGGTTGAACTCAATGCAAATTGGTAGATTTGAAAGATATGAATGAAAAACGTGCCAAAACGAAGGAAATCCAAAATTTGGGAACCAAAGTGTAAACATTCAATAGTTGATTCAAAGCACAAAATGATGATTGAAAATCATATAGAATCAATTGGATGCAATTGGAGGTCAAATGAGTGAAATATAGTTGAAGTATTTTCACAAATTAATTTACAGCCGAAGAAGTTATGTTATGAATTTTTAGCCTCAACTTGAAACCCATATTTGGGATAGTAAACGTTCGAATTGAAAAAAATTGTATTTCTAGAAGAATTGTAGCAATTTGAATTAAATTTCCAACTCATTTTGAATCGGCGCATCGAATACCTGTAGAGAAAGTTATGGCCAAAATACCGAAAATTGCTCATAGACAAACCTGCTCGCTCGCGGGCAATTTATGGAGTGCGCGAGACACCCTATTTTCTCCAACCCAAGAGCCATTTGGTTCTACGACTACCACGTGCGTGCACAGGCCTTTTTCACAGACGAATCTTTAGTTTCCTTTCGCGATTCAAACTCTTTTGGAAATCAAATTGAACGCGATTTTGACATATTTTCTGATTCTTATAAATAGAGAACGAGGGCTACACATAAAAAAAAACTTATCTTGCCTCTTCATACAAATTATTATCATCAAATTCATCAAGAACAAGAGGCCAATTACTATATTTTGATAGAGAAGATCAAGCCCTAGCAAGGAATTGAAGGTCAATTACATCAAGATTTTGAAGAATTCATCATTGGGCTTGAAGATCAACATCTTTTGATTTATTTCATGATCCGGGTGATATTTTTCTATTATTTTTTTTGTAATTTATATATTAACATGCTATACTAGATCTGCTTTTGTATTGGATGAAGATGAACATTATTTGTTTATTTGCTTTAATTCAAGGCTAATAGTTTAATTTATTTATTGTGTTTCTCGATTAATTTGCATACACATTACATTATTTAATCGATGACCACCAATTAAATAATCAGTTGCTTATTGTAGTGTTGAGAGACTCACAATAAGTTTAGAATGCGGTAAAATTAACATATGTGCAATAGATGTTAGAAATAACATTTATTACATGTGTAATCATATAAATAATCTAAATTTTAATGCATTCTAATCATTCAAATTCGGGTTAGGAATGACTCGGGTCATGGTTATGATATATTTAATTTGTTTTGGAAAAGAAAATTATATATCATAGAATTATCGATTGTCAAGAACGCATGAACGGAATTAGATTACAAATCAAGAATTTAAATAGATAGTAGTAGGTGGATTCGAGATCCAATACAATCATTATTAAATTGATGAAAATCACATTTTTATAACTTTCTTAGATTAATTAAATATAAAATAAAATCAAACTCTCTTTTGTTTACATAATTCGAATCTCATAAAAAGTTAGTAAACTTGAATTAAATTTATTCTCTGTGAGAAGATGCTCTCAACCCTTCAATTTTATTACTTGTTTATGATTCTGTACGCTTGCGAGTTTCGCACGAACAATATCCATAAACTCAGTTGTGGCATGTTGGAAGGGAGGAAAAATGTTATATTAAGCAACGAAATATGCGGAAAATAGGCTTGCTTCTTCCTTAAAGATCTAGTGGTCCTTACCACTACGACAAAAACTAATTGTTACTCGGCGAAATTCGCTTGCAACAGCCTCAATTTAGAGCATGCACTTCTAGATTAGTGTCACAAGTATAGAATTACTTTTTAGCTTAATATAACATTTTGAGCCTAGAATTTTTACCTTGTAAGGTCTGTTCCACCTCTAGCTCCGATAACCAGGCCTATAGGCTAGTCCAAGAATTAACACAAGCCCAAAAGGATGCAATAGGCTGCAAAATTCTTTGGCTGTGCACAGCCAAAGCAGGATGCTAGCAACAAACTTTGACCTCTTTCTTTTTAATTTATGTACAGACACAAAATAGATACAATATAACCAGAGAGAGGCTAGGTGTACCCGCGGTGGGTGACAAACACCCTGATCGACCCCTCACATTAGTAGGGGGGGTCCACATTTTTTTTCAATTTTTTATTCATGTGGGGCCAGCCATCATGTGAGAGTTTGTCAACTTTTTTGTCAAATTTTTTTTGTACATGCAGGTTTTTTCATATAACCAATATAGCGCTTGTTCGGTGAAAAAATTAGAATCAAGATTTTAATTCAAAATAAAGTTAACAATTAATTTTAACAGTACATTTTATGGGACCCATAACTTTTCAACCACATATTTTATCAACTTATCAAAATCTACTAAAATCATGATTTTAATCCTTATCAATCAGGACATAGTCTCATGGAGTTTTGATTTAAAACTAACAAAAACAATAGATTGTCTTTATACATGTTGTGGAGAATGTTTTCATGTCAATTGTTGGGTTTTCTTCCTATCAAATGGATTAAAATAAGGATTATGTTACTTGTATATAAAAATGGTCCATAAGGAATTACATAAAATGATGTATAAGGAAAAGATTGGATGAAAAAGTTGACTATATTTTAAATTGGTAAATCGAAGAGTGTCATGTAGTACTACGTAATCCTTTACATAAATTTTGATGGACATGTAGCAAGATTCTTAAAATAAATACAGCCATTCTTGAAAATAAGAAACAAATTATTATGACATGCGGAATAAAACATTGTTTTAAATTCAAGAATGAATACATCAAAATAGCGGCGGCGCGGCGTTCTCACTTGGTTTCGCAGCACGTAGCGGCGCTCCCTTTCATCGTCGCACAGCGGCTGAGCCACGCTCGTCACTGTTGCTCTATGACCGGCGTAGCTCTCGTCGCCTTCGCTTGGGTCGAGCTCGTTTGTAGAGAGAGAGAGAGGGGGGTCATTTGTAGAGAGAGAGAGAAGAAAGAGAGGAGGGAAGTAGGAGGAAAATTGATTAAGGTTTGTGATAAAAATTGTATAATTGATATTTAATAATTAAAAATGAAATATCTGATTTTGGAAAGATGAAACTTGAGATCTGATTTTGGAAATGGAATATTGAAAAGTAAGGTTTTAAGTAATTTCCACTTTAATAAATCATGCGAAAAAGTAGAATTCTTATTTGGCAACAAAAAGGGAAAAAAAATCAGAAAAAGCCGTCTTATGATAAAAGGAAATAATACTTGAATAGGAGAAGAAAACTACTTAGTAAATTTGGGAATAAGTAGCCCTTCATTGACAGAATTTTTTTTGAAAACTAGTAAGACGCACGTGCAATACACGTGTCATAGTATAGTTGGCTATATGATAGCGTAAATATAAAAAAAAATTTATTTATCTCAAGCATTAGTTACATTAAATTTAAAACACTTGAAATGATGATAGGTGACAAAAATAATATTAAGAGATTTGATTCAAAACTTATTTTCTAGACTTTACGTTTGAAGGTCTCTGTTCTTTTTAACAAAAGACATAGCATAGATGATTATGTGTTGATATCTTACTAAAGAGATAATGAAGTTCAACTTAGCCCTCCCTTTTTCTACCTATTGAGGAAATGCATTATGTCTCCTTCATCTCGTACTCATATAATCTCTAATTACATGTATCAATTGCACCAGTATTTAATTTTTTTAACCGTAAAAACTGAAGAAAAATTAAATTGAGATAAATTTGTTTGAGTATGAGGTTGAGGTGGGGTAGAAAAGAAAAATTAACAATTATGATTTTACGTTTAATAATTTAAGATAATTTTTATATTTAAACTTAATCGATAATATATTTATTATTATCATATTTTAAGTTTTTTTTTAAAGAAATTTAAATCGATCCAAATGGATATTCATATTGTGAAATATCGAATCAAACGAAAAATTGCAGGAAAATAAAGTTCAATAAAAGATCATTGGAATGAGGTTGAGATTGAAAAAAAAACATAAACAATCACAACTTCACGTTTTACAATTAATGTAAAATTATTTTTGATATTTAAAATTTATCGATCATATATTTATCGTGGTCGCACTTCAACATTTTCAACAAACTTTAAATCTCTTAAAACGAATATTTGTAACTTAAAATACCAAATCAAATGTATAAAAAAATAAAAATAAAAAGGGTTTAGCCGAGCAGAGCCATCAAGCCATTTGGCTCGGCTCGGCTTATAACAGTAACCACCAAATGACTCTTTTATTTATGTAGGATAATGAATTTTTTAATAGTAAATTTTGGGAAAATGCGTAATTAAAAAGTAAGAAAATTTTTGAGTTTACATGAGAATTATTGTTGAAAATGAGTATAAAAAAAAAAGAATGAGAAATAATGATTGTCAACAATGGTGAATCCAGTAATATATGTGAAGTAGGGTGATCGTTGACTATTGACCGTCGACAGTCAACTATCACAATAACGATGTCGTTTATTAATATTTAATTAAATGATAATAAAAAAATTTCAGTATATATGTAAATGCACTAACTTATTGTACACCACAAATCGCAAAATTCCCTATTTATGAAAGAGTATAACAAAGTAAATTTGTAAATCATTTCTAATTTTAAATCAAAAAGCTCCAATGCCAAACAAAAACTAGTGCATATGCTGATGCAGACCTATAATGGAATATATTATCAAAGTAAACTGATGGCAGATCAAGGAACTTCACTTCTTGAAACATATCAAATGGGGTGTTGATTTATGTTTTTATAAAGACTCAAATCTATGAGTATATAATGATATCCAACAAAATTAACTATCCATTTCCAAATTACGACTCTGGGAATTGTTTTAAGTTACTTGGGGTGAATAAGTTTGAGGATAAGTTCCATAAGCAGCACTTTGAGGCACTGAGGTAGGTACTTGTCGATGAGTATAATTTGTTCCCAGGGTCAGCCCTAGATTTTTGAATGCCCTGTGCGACAACTTTTCATATAATTCCATATGAGAAAATCTTGAAATAAGAAGCATCAAATATCGAGTGTAAACTTTGAAATACAACAAATCATGTAAAAATATTTCTTTTCATATTTCTAGAAGCAAACTAATTAATTAAACTTTCGTTTCTAACAAATCTTGTTCAATAGATATTAAAACTAGGTCATTCAATCGTTTTTATAACATGGTTGATTGTAAATAAGATTTTAATAATTTCAATTTTGAAAAATTTCTTTTGGCAGATACAACAATAACATTAATTGCCAGTAATACTCGATAAACAATAAATATATTCGAAAAGCAATCCAATTTTTTTCAAATAAGTCAATGCATCAAAAACTGTCTTTATTTCTTTTAGTAGCTCAAATAAGTTAATATATCAAAAACCGTTTTTGTTTCTTTTGCTAAAAGATTTCACAAAATTTTTAAACCTCGAAGCAAATCTTCGTTATCAAGATTACAAAAATTTACATGTCTTAGAAAAATGTCAAGATGATCACAACATTCTTTCAAATCAGCATCATCCAATGTATTTAACTTGTCAAAAGAAAATAGAAATCCAATTTTTTTTCATATGAATTGAATTGATCGAACCTTCAGTCAAGCGATCCAATTGCTTGAACTACTATATAAAGGAAATAATTAGTTATAAAATAATCTCCAAATGATCGTGCGTTGTTTACAATGACATTTTTATCAAAACGTTTCTTCCTACAAATTATACTTTCTCCTCTTTTTCCTTTTCCTTGACATTATTTAAAGTATGATACTATTTAAGAAAATTGTAACTAGTCAATTACATTATTCTTAGTTTTAGTATCTTATGCAATTGCATATCATACCAAATCAAATGCATACAATTCATAAAGAAATAATCCACAAATGAAAATAGTTAAACAAAACACACTGAAATTAGCTAAGAAGGAGCGTAAACCATTTGAATCATTTCCATTGCTTTAATAACTAGTCACCAAAAAGATCAGTAGCCATAGGAACAAAAAGAAGTTTAATAATAAAGAAATAAAATCAGTCAAAATACTCTATAAAGAGGGGAAAAAATAGACCTCTACTATACAACACACACACAACCAACCTTCATAAACCTTAGCAGCATGCTCATAGACCATTGTCATAAAACATAAATAATAGATTCATAAATCATTAAACATTCCCAATGAAAATGACATCAAAAAATGAACTAAAAAAATAAGTGAGGCTCACACAGTGACGGCTGTAGTAGGCAGTGGCGGAACGGAGGCATGGCGTCGATAGGGCACAAATCACAAAGCTGAAGGCTCAGTGTTGACTGTGCAATCGGAGGAAGATAGGTATTTTTTGATTTGTTTGATTTTTGCAAAATATGCATGGATACAAAGTAGCAGCTTAAGTGGAATCATATCAAGAGCCTGGCCTGGATGATGGGCCTAATTTAAAAAAAGAAAAGCCCAATCAAAAAGCCCACAAATTAAAAAAAAAATGTGGGTTCATCCCTTTCCTTCAACCTCCCAGGCAACTACAATAATGACGGGGCTGCATCCAACAATTCTAACTTGTAAATTTCAGTGGATCCAGCACGGACGGCTGCACCACTTCGTCGGGTGTTGGATCCGTCACTTATTGTCAAACAAGGGCATATTACCACTAATTAGTGAGCTAAATTTTTAGTTTTTAACGTATTATTATGCATATTACTAAAAATCTACGTATAATTTCAAAAATATTAAAAATATTTCGAAGAAGATCATCCCTCATGCTCATATCCCTCTATTCTTCCCACATGTCGAATTAATTAAAAGTAAACAAAAGTTTTCTGGTTATCTATATAAAAAATGAACTTACTAGAAAATATGAGACTTTGTTTGGGCTTCATTAAAAATGTATTTTTGGGGGGAAAAAAATGTATTTTTGAATAGTAATATTTTGAAGAATATGTGTTAAAAAATAAAGAAAAATTTCGAATTTATATGTCATATTATTTTATTGAAAAATATGATTGAAAAAAACAAATGTATTTTTAGAGAATTGAGTCCAAACTGGGGCTGAATTTGTGCTCTTTCGACTTGATAACTAGGCCCCTATTTGGTTGAAAAGTTATAATCCCTATAAAATATGTGGTTAAAATTTATTTTCAACTTTTACTTAAATTAAAATTTAGATTTTAATCTGCACCAAATAGGGGCTAGTAATTTGTACCCATTAAAACTATGGCTTAAAGATTCTATTCAACACCAAAATTTAGCCCCTGTTTGATGACATTTAAATCTCAAAAATAAAGTTTCGAATAGTAAATTTTTGGAGAATGTGCGATTTAATAAAAGTAAAGAAAAATTTTGGGTTTATGTATAAAATATTTGATTGTGTGGTTGAAAATGAATACGTAAAAAAAATAAAAAATTGGATGATGATGGTCAAAAAAGGACTTGCGATGAAATTTTGGAAGTCCCTATACTTGGAATATTTCACTGGAGTTGAGCGCCAAAACAAACAACCTCGTTTTACCCAAATGTCCCTCTCAAATTTTTATTCCCAATATTTAGCTTAATTATCAAATGACGGAAACGCCCTTATTGTCTGCATTGATCAAGTATTACACGACAAAACACTGAAAATTCAATTTACCAAAATCTCCTTCCTCAACTATTTAGGGAGCTTTTATTCATCTATGGTTTCGTAAATATACCGTATATTAATTACATTAAAGGTCCATGATCGTTATTCATTATTAAATTTATATTCTTAATTTTTTTCATCATATTTTATCTTTAACCCTGCATTATTCTTAATTTTGATTTTTATCAAAATACAGTTAGTGTGTTTTAAAACGAGGGACATATATTTTATTATAATTCTACATTTGTTTTGACTTATTTATAATACGATGACAAATAAGTCTATTTACTTCATTTTAACGAATTTTTTGAACAAAAACCGTCATTGAGTACGGGTTATGGGTCTTTCATATAACTAAAATGTGGTTCAATTATTAAAAACAGTAATACGTATATATTTAGCCAACTATTTATCCCAAGTCTTTAAAATGATGGAAAACATTCGTCCGTGTTGTAAAAATAATATTATATCGATAACACTGTGTCTTTGCGTCCAGTCATTCCACAATGAGAGGGAAAAACAAACCATAAATAGGCTATAATCTCGATTTGTTATAAAGATAAAAATTGCAACAAATTTTTTAGGCCTTCTTTCTAAGGTTATTTCGTTTGTTTTATAAATATTAACTTTGTCGTGTACTTAGATCAAGTACATGAAAAAAAATATATATATTGCTTTTAAAAACATATTTTCTATTATATTTATAAATGGGGAAATTAGGCCAAATACCCTAAAAAATTAACTAATTTGATAAATACCCTACTTATTAATTAAATCATTAAACAACGTAATTAATACGTTAAAACCTCCCCCAAACCTCCAAACCCATCTTTCACAATTCAAATCGGGTCTGCTACAACAACAGAAGAATCACTTCACGGAACTGGAAATACTGTTGAATCGGCGACTTCCGACGACTTCCGACAATGATTCTGATAGGTACGAGACTGCCAGTGAAACCGAGCTAAATGATTTCGATCGAGAATCGGAAAAGAACAACAATACTGTCAGCAACGATATTAATAGTTATGGTGATGTAAGGTGTGGCGTTAAGGAGGAAGAAGAAGAAGAAGAAGAACGGAAGAAGTTGAAAGATCTGCACAGAAACTCTTCGAATTCTCTGAACCACTATTCTTGCTAATCTCTGATATTGTAAATTTTCTTGGGAAGAAATGATGGAAACCCACCACCTCCTCCCCTATTGCCACAGCCTCCGTCGCATTGCAGAAATGGAAATTGAAAAGCCAAATCCCCCATGTTTTCTCCCCAACACACGCACAACCACTGCGAGAATGTGATTACAATGTATTGGACAAGGAGGTTGGAATTGATTGGAAAATTCTAGGGGCATTTCCCTTCTTATTGTTTGGACTCCTAATTGGACAAGAAGGTTGGAATTGACTGGAAAATTGAAGACAATTAGACTCTGAATTGGACTACGGCTTCAAGAAATAAAGAGAAGAATATATATATGGGCCTCGTAATTTATGAAATAATTTTTTACCTAATTCTTGATTAAAAGTATTTCCTGAGATAGATACTAAATAGTGATATTCATTTAAAAATTGTTTTACTTCTTTACCTTTAGTCCATCTATTTAAACTAAGTTGTAATAAATCTCTTATGGCCTTATGTTGAATTAATAACTGTCCTGTATTAGAATCTGCTCCTGTTAATAATTCATGTATTTTACTACAAAATTATAAGGATTATTTCCTAATGCTACTAATGATTCAAATTCTGTCTGTTTATCTTTTTTAAAAGCTTCCCATATATATATATATATATATATATATATATATATATATATATATATATATAATTGGAAAGCAATAATTCATCAGTAATTTGTGCAAGAATTTTGGAATTAATCACTTTCTGTCAATTTTGGGATCCCAATATATGCGAGTATATATGTGCGTGTTGTGCAAAATAACCATATTATACAAGGTATTCTGCTATGTCTCGACCGGATAAATAATAACTCAATTGTGTTACACCGACATGAAAATTGTCAACTTGTTACTTTTTTTTAGTATTCGTCACTCTATTGAATTTGTGTCACCTTTTTTAGTGTTTGTTACTTTTTATTAAATTTTTATCCTTTTTTTAATGTTCGTTACTTTTCTGCCATGCCAAGCCATGCCTCGATCGGGTAAATAATAACTCAATTGTATTTTATTTTTTATAAAAAAGTGACAATTTTTATAAAAAAAAGTGACATCGTGTCACTTTTTTATTTTACACAATATTTTTTACTTCCTAAAAACTTTTCATATGATTTTTCAAAATACTTCTAATTTTAAGAATATTTTTGTAAGTATCCCTTTATAAATTAACAAACAGATCTCACATTCGTTTACTTGGTAATTGGTTACATCAATTGGAGACCTGGGCTTTGGCCCGTTCTACTAAAACTATCTTGGCCCATATATTATGTATAGAAGTTAGTGGAAATTACACCAACCCCTACATTTGGAAGTTCAAATTCTAAAATCAGATTTTGTGTTTAAAGTTTCAAAAATCAGATATTTAAATATAGATACATATTTTTTATATTTAATTAAATATTAATAACAATATTATAAAAATTACTTTATATACACCCACCATATCCCTAATTATCAAACCCTACTCACCCGTCTCTCTCTCAAGCCCTAATTTCTCCCTTTCTGCACTTCCTCACCCCACCCCCCTCTCTCTCGGC
This sequence comes from Fraxinus americana, assembly GCA_035079005.1. Lineage (NCBI taxonomy): Eukaryota > Viridiplantae > Streptophyta > Magnoliopsida > Lamiales > Oleaceae > Fraxinus > Fraxinus americana. The sequence goes on along the minus strand of CM068713.1, from coordinate 11,216,738 downwards.
GGCGTGGATGGTCGCCGACTCGCCGCCACCACCGGCGGCAATAGGGTAAGTAATTTACTTTTTTCTCTTCAGGACTTGGGTTTCAATTGGAAAGTAATTGGACTGCGTTTGGGTTTCAAATTAGAATATCGGCTATAAATCCTGAAATATGAAAACCTAACATTTCATCCCTTCTTTCGCTCGAAGGACGACGACTCTCAAAGTCTCCGTCGGCTGACTGCTCGCCTTTTGTACTGCATCAAAGACTCGTGGTCGTAGAACCATCAGCAGAAGAAGGTATAAGTGCTGATTTGATTTTCTACCAATTAGTATTTGGTTGCACATTTAGGATTAATCTGTTTGGCAGAAAGCAGAGAGAAATATGCTGTAAATTAAGAATGGATTATAATTTATTATATGTTCATTTGATGGGATTCGTAAGGTTTTAAAATATAATCAATTGAAGATATACAAGAAATTCTAAACCAAACGGAAAACAGCATGAATTTGTGGCGTCGCAAATGCATTTCTGACATTTTTGGTGTGGTAGTTACCCAACAAAATATTCTGTGACCTGTGCTGTGGCCATTTGAAATAAACTTGTGACTATCAATAAGAATTTGAGTCATTTGAAAATAAAATGGGACTATGAACAAAACTGTGACCTGAGCCATGTACAATATATGTACTGTGACCGATGCTGTGACCATTTGAAAATAATCTGTGACTATTAATAAAAATGTGAGACGTGAGCCTTATTGTGTTATCAATTATTATAAACAAAAAATCATGTGTTGTGACCTGTGACCTAGGCTGTGACCTGGACTGTGACTTGCGACCTGGGCTGTGACCGTACAAAAAATTGATGTAATCGGAATAGTCGCCGGAATCGGATTGGTCGCCGGAGAAGTCGTCGTCGCCGGAGATGTCGCCGGCGTGGTGGGGGTGGGTTAATTTTATACATATATATATTTATTTATTTATATATTTATATGTATAAATAAATATTTATATAAATGTGTATGTATAAGTCAAAATTTCTGATTTTTGAAATATAAAAGTTGTTTTGTTATTTTTGAAATAGGGTAAAGATAAAGTAGGGAAAGTGAATTTTTCCCTAGAAGTTATTCACCAAATGTATGTTGTTATAACATTTGCCAATTCTTCCTCACCTCTCTGACATTTATTCTCTATCGTCCAATAGCTGATTGACGGTCGGAGTGCAAATAATCGTCAAATATTTTTCTTGATCGATAACCTTTGCACATTAACGACGTGGTCCAACATACAAATGATGTCTAGGTGGACGAAAATGTGGTTGAGCTTCTGTTGACTTGTGGTCTTCTCAAATTACAAGGCCAACACTTGCTACCCAAAAATATAAAGTATAAGGATGTGTTTGATTGCATATATTTTTTCATGAAAAATGTCAATTTTTCATCCAAATTTCTACTTTGAAGTGTTTGATTGCTATTTTTTTCATAAAAAATATTTTACAACTTTTAAAAATATGTCTAATTTTCCTTGTTTTCAAGGAAAATATTTTTTTTTTTGGGAAGTGGGTTTTTGTTTTCCTCTAAACAAAGGAAACTATTTTCCTTTTTAGGATATATTTTCCACGTCAATCAAACACACTCTAAATTATTTAATTTATTTTCTAAATCAAGAAGCATCCAACTACTATATTTTGGGTAATCGTTCAATTTTCTTCGACTTTAATATAGGGAGTTCAATAAAGGTTAAATAAAGAAATACAAACACATATTATAAAATGAAAAACATTGATTTATTTAGCCCATGTTTGACAACGATTAAAATGGATGTTTTTGGAGGAAAAGTTTTGAAATAGTGTTTTTTCGAAAAATATTTTGTTAAAAAAGTGGAAAAATTATTTAATTTTGTGTACAAAATAATTTTTTTTCCTTTTTTAGAATGTGTGGTTTAGGATCTGTTTGAATAAATAAACATAACCAAAGGGTATGAATATAAATTAGTCAAAAATGAAAATTGACCACCAATGCAAGCTCCAAAATCTTCTGAAGCCAGAAAACAAAATTTTGACAAAATTACCCTCCAAAAAAAAAAAAAACTCTCGTTTTATATACAGAGAGAGAGAGAGGAGAAAAGAGATATACAGAGATTCGTCTTCAGCTATTCAATCGATCTGGTGTTTTTCTCTCTTCTTCGAATTCTCTCAATTTGAATATACTGTGACTTTAGTTTCGTCTCGTTATCCAATCTCGCAACTCAACTCTGTAATCCCAACTTGTAAGTTTTCAGATTCAAAACCCTAGACTCTTCAATTTCACATTACATTTCACCATTCAATTTTTTGGTTATTTTTTTTCAAGATTCAAAGCCCTAGACTCTTCAATTTCACTGTTTGTTTCATTTTTAAAACCCCGTTTTTGGCTTTTATTGGGTATTTTGTTATTTGTCTAATTTGGTTTGATAATTTTTGCTATACTTTTATATAGGGTTTGGATTCGGAGAAGGATTTGTGGTCTTTGAAGTGAAGAGAGCAGTATGAGCGTCGATAACCCAGGTGAAGAACGGAATTAGGTTTGGTTACTGTGAGTTATATTGGTAAAGGTTTGTTTGGGACGTTCCATGGGCGATGGCGGTGTTGCATGCGTGCCTTCACAGCATGTTATGGAGAAGTTTTCAATTTGCGGAGGCAAGACCAACGGCAACACCAAGATCAATTCTTCTTCAAAGTCTTCACTCAGAATGAGTTCAAAAATGAAGGGGAAAAAAGAAAGGCGAGGTGAATTGGGTTTGAAGAATATTAGCCGTGATAAAGAAGCTGTTGAGAATCATGGCAATGGTGAAGTTTGCAGTAATAATAAAGATGAGGTGGAAGAAGGTGAATTGGGAACTTTTCCCATTGAGAATGGGGAGTTTGTTCCTGAAAAACCGGAAAGGAAACATGAGATTAAGGGTGAGTTTGAAAAGAACGAGTTTGTTACTCCAAGGTGGCGAAAGGGTGGTGGTGAAATGGATAGGGAGGGATGGCGGTCCTCAAAGGAAGAATTGGAGAAAGGGGAATTTGTACCCGACAGATGGCGTAGAAGTGAGTTCGAATTTCGGGGTGATGATTACGGCTACTCAAAGTCGCGAAGATATGATTCTTCAAAGGAAAGAGTATGGAAACTTGAGCATGAACGAACACCACCTTATTCAAAAGAAAAGGGATGGAAGGTTGACCGTGAACATGAGTGGACTTCACAGTCCCGTAAAGAAAGGGGTTGGAAGGGTGACCATGAATGGTCGCCACCTTCTTCAAAAGAAAAGGGGTGGAAAGGTGATCGTGAACGTGAGTGGACACCGCCTTCATCCGGTAAGTATTCGGTTGGGAAAGAGTTTAATAGAAGTGGTGGGACTAATCTGCATGCAAAGAAGTCTACTTCTAGATATGAAGCTGACAGGAATCTGAGGATCGGTTCTAAAGTTGTGGACGAGGAAGGTTTCTACAAGAATGACGTCAATAACGGTAAGAATCATGCAAGAGACTATTCCTTTGGTAATCGCCCAAAGCGGTATGGTAATGATTCAGATAGCATTGACAGGAAGTACCGTGGTGAGGGTGATTTCTACTCTAATTCAAAAATTCGAAAGCTTTCTGACGAGGGTAGCCGCTCTACATACTCGTCAGATTACTATTCTGGCCGTTTTGTTGAGAGACAGAGTAAAACTGCTCATTCATCATCACGGAACATTCCTTCTGAAAGGTATTCTTCTAGGAATCTTGAGTCATCTAGAGCAGTTTTTGACAGGCATAATAGCAGTCCACGTCATTCTGAGCGGTCCCCACGAGATCGGCCCCGCAATCAGGATGATCGGGGTCAGAGCCCAGCCCGACCTGATAGGTCCCCTTATGATCGGAGGCATCACTATGAGAGAAGTAGGTCTCCCTACGATCGGAGCCATCAGCACGACAGAAGTCGGTCTCCCTATGTTCGGAGCCATTACTATGATCATAGATATCAAAGCCCTAGCTATGTAGAGCAGTCCTCCCACGATCAAGGTCGAAGCCACGATGGCAAGACTCGGACTTCAACTACGTTGGAGCAGTCACCATTTGATCATGGTAGGTCCAGTGACCGCAGGGAAACAAATTGGAGAAGTGGATCGAGCGAGAGGCAGTCGAATCATTATGAAAGAAAAGAACAAGAACAAAAGCATAACCAGAAGGATTCTGGTGGGAATAATTCCCATGTTTTAGCTAAAGAGTCCCAAGATAAAAGAAATTTGGATATTGAGAATTGCTCCAATGATAAAACTGGCAGCAATGCTTCTCATCTGGAAGAGCTGTCTGAAAGTCCTATTTTAAAGGGTAAAGAATCTCCTCTGGAAAATGGAGCTACTGAAGAGCTGACATCCATGGAAGAAGATATGGATATCTGCAACACACCTCCACATGTCTCAGTGATAGCAGATGTGGCCTCGGGAAAGTGGTACTACCTGGATCATTTTGGTGTGGAACGGGGGCCTTCAAAATTGTCCCAGTTAAAAACATTGGTTGAGGAAGGATATCTGGTATCTGACCACCTAATCAAGCATTTCGATAGCGACAGGTGGGTAACTGTTGAAAAAGCAGTTTCCCCATTGGTTACTGCGAATTTCCCTTCAATTGTTTCAGACAAAGTTACTCAGCTAGTGTGCCCTCCTGAGGCTCCTGGTAATTTGTTGGCAGATAAGGGAAACTGGGCACTTTCTGGTAGCCTGGCTGGTGAAATATCAACGGTCCATTTGTCAGATCCAATATTCTGCTCCGAGGACAATTCAGCTGTATCAGAGCATTTGGAAGATCTGTATATTGATGAAAGAATTGGAATGCTGTTAGATGGTGTTGAATTACTTCCTGGCAAGGAACTTGAGACAGTTGGGGGTAAGCTAATCTTCTATCATTTGTTTATTGACTATTCTACCCTAAATAAGTTTTAAGTTACTCTTATATGCCAGGTGGCATTAAATGATACTAAAGTGCCTCTTTAATTTTTGCCACTTGGCAATTTACAGCTACATGTAAATTATTTAAACTTTTTTTTATTGTTAACCTTAAAATTATCTAACTGAAACTTTGGGCTGTGAACCAGCTTCTGTTTCGTAAGTGGTTTTCCATTTTTCCTGTATAGTTAATTTCATGTTTCGGAGCTCATGAAGGAAATTTCTTTCAGAAGTGCTGCAAATGACGTTTAGGCCTGGGGAGTGGGAGAGAGGTGGAAATATTGAAGGTATGTTGTTTTATATTTTCCGCTGTCCCATTTATTCAAATGATCTCTTTCAGGTGGTCAGTGTAGTTATATAAGCTGCTCTATTGGCTGATATTGCTGGAGTGGTTTGGATTTTTGGAGCTTCTGCTCTTTTAATTACAAATGAGGTTGGAGTGTAGCAAATTCTTTCTTGGACGACATGTTTCCTGCATGTCTATGCATATCTTAAGTGGCCTTCTGGCATACTAAAAATGTGTTGATATAGCCCCTGTTTGGCCCCCATTATTGTAGATTTTTAGGGGGTTGAAAATTTTTAGAATAGTGATTGATGGGAGATGTGTGGTTGAAAAGTTTTAGATTTGTGTGTATTATTATTTTATTTGATGAATGTATGGTTGAGATGAAGAGAGAGAAAAATTTAATGTAATGTAATGAGATATAATGGGGGGCAAACAAGGGCATATTATCCATATATTACTGTGCTAGTAATATGACATTTTCCCACATTCTGCTGAATCTTCTGAACAATCATACTGGAATGTCCGTGTTTGCTTTTCATTTTCAGATTACTACTCATTGTGTGACATGCTGCAACATAGTATTCTTTACTGTAAAACCTTTTATATAAATAAATTCTTGATATGCACTTGCTGCACTTTTATGGAAGAACTTATTTGGAGAATTTGCAGATTTCACTTGGTGTCAACTTCACTTAGGTGAACAAAGTGAGGAAAAAAGTGGCGATGGTTCATATGGTATTACTGAATTTTCACTGAAAGACTCTGCAGATTCAAGCTCCGTTATGCTGACCCCATCTGAGAAAGATAATACTTTTGCTTGTATTGACACTGGTGAATGGTTTTCTGGCCATTGGTCGTGCAAGGGCGGGGATTGGAAGAGGAACGAGGAAGTTTCTCAAGATAGATCTTGGAAGAGGAAGCTTGTTCTTAACAATGGCTATCCTCTATGCCAAATGCCAAAATCTGGCCATGAAGACCCTCGATGGCAGCAGAAAGATGATTTGTACCATCCTTCCCAGAGCAGAAGACTTGACCTCCCACCATGGGTCTTTACCTCACCAGAAGAACTGAATGAACCCGTCAGTGCAAGCAGACCAAGTCAAACTAAATCTGCCTCTGTTAGGGGACTGAAAGGAATAATGCTTCCAGTGATCAGGATCAATGCATGTGTGGTAAAAGACTATGGGTCATTTGTTTCTGAGCCTCACTTGAAAGGTAGAGGAAAGGAAAAATATTCTTCAAGGTCCTCACGACCATATTCAGTAATTGATGAAACAAAGAGGTCATCAGAAGATAGTCACCCAAAGAGCTTGAATGAGCAAGATTCACAGGGTTCTTGGAAGAACAGCACATCCTTCAGTGTACCAAACAACCGCCTCTGCAGAGCAGATGAGTTGGAGTTACATATGGGTGATTGGTACTATCTAGATGGTGCTGGGCATGAAAAAGGACCTTTATCATTTTCAGAGCTGCAAGTATTGGCAGATCAAGGTGTAATCGAGAAGCATAGCAGTGTGTTTAGAAAACATGATAAAATTTGGGTCCCAATTACCTCTACTGCCAAAGAACCTGAGCCTGGTGGAAAGTTTGAAAACAACAATACTATAGCATCTACTGATACTTCTGGAGCTTCTCTGTCAGAATCAAGGGCTATATCAAGTGGAAGCCACATAGTTTCATCTAAGTTCCATTTCTTACTTCCACAGTTCATTGGATATACTCGAGGAAAGCTTCATGAATTGGTGATGAAGTCATACAAGAGTCGGGAGTTTGCTGCAGCTATAAATGAATTCCTAGATCCATGGATCAATGCTAGACAGTTGAAGAAAGAGATGGACAAACATATTTACCTATCAGGTACTGATATTACAAAAAATTACCCGTTTGTCATTAGTCATTAACATAGTACTTAGATTTGTGCAAGTTCTACCTCTTGGAGTCTTTCAGTTTTCATTTTAAGTTATGGCCTGAAGAATATCCTTCACCACATTTTATTAAATAAATATATTTTTATTATCTTTTATTATTTTTCTCCATTAAGGGTGTTATTTTTGCAGATCATTTTCGTCCCAGCAAAAGAGCTAGGGTCGAAGGAAGTGAAGAGGAGGATGAGATGGACGAAGATGCATCAACTTTTCAGAAGGACAAATGCACATTTGATGATTTATGTGGCAATGTGACTTTCTGCATAGGAGATGAAGCAGATTCTGAGATTGAGAGGGGAAGCTGGGATCTGCTGGATGGTCATGTACTGGCGAGAGTATTTCATTTCCTTAGTGCTGATCTTAAGTCACTGTTTAATGCCTCTTTGACTTGCAAGCACTGGCAATCTGTGGTCAAGTTTTATAAAAATATTTCTAGACAGGTTGACTTTCTTGCCATTGCCCCAGATTGCACTGACTCCACGATCTCGAAAATAATGGTAAGTTTTACTTGTATATATTCTTATGGGCGTGTGGTTTATCTTTCGGGGTTTTTTTTCTCTTTTTGTTTGTTTCTTTATTATGTTATTGGAGGTTGGGATCCAAGAATATTTATTTATTTTTCACTTTATATATATATATATATATATATATATAATGTGAGCCTAATGTTTCCTATTTTTTGCAGAATGATTACAACAAAGAAAAAATAACGTCCTTGTTCCTACGTGGTTGTACTGGCATCACTTCTGGAACGCTTGAAGAAGTTCTCTGGTCATTTCCATGTTTGTCATCTATAGATATTAGAGGTTGCTCTCAGTTAGAAGATTTGGTTTGTAAATTTCCAAATATTAAATGGGTCAGGAGCCTGACTCATTCAAAAATTAGGAGTCTAACTCGCATAACTGACAAAAGTTCATCGGCTTCTAAGACTTATAGTGGGCTGGATAGTAAAATGGAAGATTCCAGTGGATTGAAGGAATATTTAGAAAGTTTGGATAAAAGAGACTCTGCAAATCAGTTTTTCCGTCGAAGCTTGTATAAGCGTTCAAAGCTATTTGATGCTAGAAAGTCGTCCTCTATCCTCTCAAGGGACGCTCAATTGAGACGCTTGGCTATGAAAAAGTTCGAAAATGGATACAAGAGGATGGAGAAGTTTATAGTTTTAAGCTTAAGGGACATCATGAAGGAGAACACAGTTGAGATCTTTGAGCCCAAGGTATTAATTTTTATTTTGTTTTATTTATTTATTATCTGTTTGTTTATCTAGGATATTCATGAGAACACGCTTTTAAAACTAATATGACTCATTTTCTCCTTGTTAATTAGGTTGCTGAGATCGAGAATAGAATGAAAAATGGTTATTATGCTAGTCGTGGCTTGAGTTATGTCAAAGAAGATATCAGACGGATGTGCCGGGATGCGATTAAGTAAGTTTTCTATGTTCAATGCCTATTGCAAAGTGTTTGATGTTTGAATTATATAAGCCTCCATTTCAGTCTGAATTCCAGTGCCCATACTCAAATAGTTCTTGTTACTTCACTTTACTTTCCTGTTTCTTTTCTTCTTTCTATAAGATTTGGATTGTGGGGAGTACGAATGTTTGTAAAAATAACTTGTAATACTTTATGTACTATAATACTGCACTCAATTCATATCTATTACTTATTCTTGATGCTTGCTTTTAATTTTAATAATTTTTTATGATTTCAGAATGAAAAATCGTGGTGATTCCAGAGATATGAACCGAATCATTACATTATTTATACGTCTAGCTACGAGCTTGGAAAAAGGTTTGAAGCTTTCTCATGAAAGAGATGTGATAATGAAGTCTTGGAAAGATGACTCACCTCCAGGCTTTTCCTCTACTTCGTCAAAGTATAAAAAGAATTTGAGTAGGGTGTCAGACAGGAAGTACTTGCATAATAGTTCACCATTCATTAATGGTGCTTCTGATTATGGAGATTATGCATCTGATAGAGAAATTAGAAGGCGTTTATCCAAATTAAATAAGAAATCTATGGACTCAGGGAGTGACACATCTGATGACCTTGACAAATCTTCTGGTGAAAGTATGACTTACAGTGAGAGTTCTGCGTCAGACACGGAAAGTGACTTGGAATTACGGTCAGAAGGTGGAACTGGAGAGTCAAGAGGGGATGCATACTTTTCTCCTGATGATGGGTTTGATTCTTGGGCCGATGAACGTGAATGGGGTGCTCGCATGACGAAGTCTGGCCTTGTTCCACCTGTTACCAGAAAGTATGAAGTCGTTGATCACTATGTAATTGTTGCGGATGAGGACGAAGTGGAAAGAAAGATGCAGGTTTCTTTACCTGATGATTATGCTGAGAAGCTGAATGCACAAAGAAATGGCACTGAGGAGTCGGACATGGAAATTCCTGAAGTTAAGGATTACAAACCCAGAAAATTCCTGGGAGATGAGGTGATAGAACAAGAAGTGTATGGGATAGATCCGTATACTCATAATCTTCTTCTGGATTCCATGCCAGAAGAATCAGACTGGTCTCTTACTGATAAGCATTTGTTTATCGAAGATGTTCTCCTTTGTACGCTCAACAAGCAGGCCAGGCACTTCACTGGCACTGGAAACACTCCTATGATTTATCCTTTGAAACCTGTATTTCAAGAGATATTAGAAACTGGGGAGGAAGAAAATGACAGGAGAACCATGAGACTATGCCAGTTCATCTTGAAGGCCATTGATAGTCGTCCGGAGGACAATTATGTTGCTTATAGAAAGGTTTATTGCATTATACTTATTCGTATTATTGGATTTTTCTTTTCTTCATGTTGCACTATATCTTGTTTTCGTTGCTTATTCGGTTACTTTGAGAATATCTAATTTTATTTTCTTGAACTTCTATTTTTCTAAAAGGGGCTCGGTGTTGTTTGCAACAAAGAAGGTGGCTTCAGTGAGGATGATTTTGTTGTTGAGTTTCTGGGAGAGGTAAAGTACAATGTCATATATTTAGGGATTAAGTTCTGGATACTGTGCGTCTCCTGGATGATTTATGGAATGATGTTAATATGCTTATATATGCTCTTCCCATGATTTTTGTGAATTGAACTGTTAGCTCCTGATAGTTATTTTGCATCTTCATTGATTATTTATGTTAATCGTTTGTTGCCTTGTTTGTCTACATGTAAATCTACTCTGATGCTTATTCCGGGAAAAAATGTTTTCAAAATTTATGATGAGTTATTCATTCTGATAATCATAGGTTTATCCTTCTTGGAAATGGTTTGAAAAGCAAGATGGAATTCGTTCATTGCAAAAAAACGATAAAGATCCAGCACCTGAGTTCTACAACATATATCTTGAGAGGCCAAAGGTATTTTAAATTTGATCAAGTTTCCTAATTCAGACTTGTTATTTGATTGTTTTGCTGCTGCTGCTGCTTTCTTCTTGCCCCAGAATGCTTGGACCTTATATATTATCTTCATATGGCAGGGTGATGCTGATGGGTATGATTTAGTTGTTGTGGATGCAATGCACAAGGCAAACTATGCAAGCCGAATTTGTCATTCATGTAGACCTAATTGTGAAGCAAAGTAAGTTCTCTTGTCCGATAAATTAATAATGTACTCCATTCCACTTTGGGCGTTATAACTTATAACTCACTTGGTTTTGGAACCTGATAGAAATCTGTTAGCAAAAAGGGGGTTTGTTTTTGCGTATACTGATCTGTAACTTTGTATTCTCTGTCATTTCAACGTAGCTGATTGGCCATTAATGATTTATGTTTCATCACCATTTATTGTTTTCTCCGAGATAACTTCAATGAAAATTGTTTTAGCCCCCGTTTGGTTGAGATTAAAAATAGATCTTTTGTAGATTTTGGTAAAAGTTTTTGAAATGGTGGTTAAAAAGTTGTGGACCCATAAAATATGTGGTTAATATTGATTGTTTGACTTTGACTTAGATTAAAATCTGATTTAAATCAATACCAAACATGGGCTTAATTTTGGAATCTTGTGAATCTCTTAAAAAAAGTCATTCTCTCTGACCATTAGACCATTTATTGTTTACTTTTCATGATAAGATGTAATTCTATTATATCAAGATCTGTCATATTATTAACCAAGCTATCCTCCCTTTTCATGATAATAGGGTTACTGCTGTTGATGGTCGATACCAGATTGGGATCTATTCGGTTAGACCCATTGCATATGGTGAAGAGATCTCCTTTGACTACAATTCTGTTACAGAGGTATAGTGTTGACATTGCGTTAAGCTTTTCTCAAGCTTGACAGCTTAGCTGTTAGTTTATTATTGAACTGATTGATTTTCAATACCATTGTTGTAGAGTAAGGAAGAGTACGAAGCTTCTGTTTGCTTATGTGGCAGCCAGGTTTGCCGTGGAAGTTATTTGAATCTTACTGGGGAGGGGGCTTTCCAAAAGGTATAGACATTGCATCCTTTTCTGTTAGTTAAAGGACTTCTCAAATTTTTGCAGCTGCTTATATAAGAAGCATGACTGGACAAAATTTTGCGTTTCAGAAAGTTGACAAATTGAGAATTTTCCCAGTTTTGCTATTTGGAATATCTTAGGTTTGGGGGTGGACTCATTATTTAATGCTTCATAAATTTTATTGCACATTTTTTTTTTCCTGTAAATACTTAAGACCAACATTTGGTTGTTTATCTCAAAGACTTGGGACTGAAGGGTGTTCAATACATTGCACATAAATTCAGCACTTTTTAACTTGATATAGAAATTATCATAGTCATGAGAAGTTAACAGGCGAAATCTATTATAGAATTCTCCCGTTAAACTGCTTAAGTATCCACCCCTTATATAAAATCATGTATTTGGACTGGCTATGCTAGATGGTATCTGATTGTTGCAGTCATCAGGTAATAAAAGAGTATCACGGGGTACTTGATCGACATCGTTTGATGCTAGAAGCTTGTGAACTAGATTTGGTGTCTGAAGAAGATTACATTGACCTGGGTAAAGCTGGACTTGGCAGTTGTTTACTTGGCGGGTTACCTGATTGGCTGATTGCCTATTCAGCTCGTCTGGTGTGTATCTTTGATCTAGTGCTACTTTTATGTTTATATATAAATAAATTCTTGATTTTTTCTAATTATTGATTTGTAATATAGGTGAGATTTATAAATTTTGAGAGGACAAAACTTCCTGATGTAATTCTGAGGCATAACATAGAAGAAAAGAAGAAATACTTTGCAGATGTAAGCCTGGAGATTGAGAGAAGTGATGCTGAGGTTCAGGTAAATGCTCTCTATCTAGTGTGCTGTGTTACCATGTATCTAAAGATATGCTGGGAGTTACTAATATTGATATTGTCAACAATTTTGGTTGCTACAGGCCGAAGGTGTCTACAACCAAAGGCTTCAAAATTTGGCTCTTACTCTAGACAAGGTAGGCAGTTGCTCTTTTCTTAAAGCAAACTCCCTAACCTCTAAATAAAAAAAAATATTTATATCAATAAGAATGGGAGATAATGGAATAAGAATCTAAAAATATTTTGTATTTTCTGTGGTCAAACAGGTGAGGTACGTCATGAGATGTGTTTTCGGTGACCCAAAGAAAGCCCCCCCTCCACTGGAGAGGCTTAGCCCTGAAGCAGCAGTTTCATATGTTTGGAAAGGAGAGTCATCAGTTGTGGAGGAACTCATCCAATGCATGGCTCCTCTTATGGAAGATGGTATGTTGAGAGACCTTAAGGCCAAGGTTCTTGCCCATGATCCTTCTGGCTCTGGTGATTTGGAGACCGAGCTTCGGAAGTCATTGTTATGGTAAACTACATGAACTATTTATGACCTTCAGTGTCTTGATCTTGGAACTTCTTCAAGACTGATTTCACCTCCTTGGTTCAGGTTGAGGGATGAGGTCCGCAGTCTTCCTTGTACGTACAGATGTCGGCATGATGCTGCTGCTGACTTAATTCATATATATGCTTACACAAAATGTTTTTTCAGAATAAGAGTGAGTTTTTGTATTCTGGGAACTTTATTATATGAAAAGCTCTTGCCTCCAAGGCTTTCTGATTCCTCTAGATCTAATTTACGTCGTCTTGCAGGAATATAAGACTATGACTTCCCCACCTGTTTACATCAGTCCACTTGACCTTGGCCCCAAGTATGCTGGTAAGTTGGGGTCCGGCATTCATGAGTATTGTAAGACATACAATGAGACTTATTGTTTAGGCCAGCTGATATTTTGGCACAATCAAGCTAATGCTGAACCTGATGCTAGCCTAGCCCAAGCTAGCAGGGGTTGCTTATCTTTACCGGATGTTGGTTCCTTTTATGCCAAACTTCAGAAGCCATCACACCGACGTGTTTATGGCCCAAGGACACTGAAGTTTATGCTTGCTAGAATGGTAAGCTTCATCCAGTGTAATTCACCTCCCCCTATTTTTGTCCCCAACTTTCCTAAAATTTTAAAAAATAAAAATAAAAAATAAATAAATATTGAGGGAGGACCTCACTCTTTTCTTTCATTTGGTAATTCGATTCTCATGCCTTGATTTGGTGTTGAGTTTTTGTTTGTCTTTGTGAACACAATTGGTTGATGACCTCTCGATTGAATCATGTTTTCTTCATTTCTAGGAGAAACAACCTCAGAGACCATGGCCAAAAGATCGGATTTGGTCATTCAAGAATTCTCCTAGAGTTGTTGGCAGTCCTATGTTAGATGCCATTTTACAGGAGGCTCCAGTCGACAAGGAGATGATACATTGGTTAAAGCTCAGACCTTCCATTTTCCCGGCCATGTGAGATAGGTGAAATTTTTGCAGGCATATTAGGGAAGTGGCATTAAGATTTGTTGTTTATCTACCTCGGTGCACTTTTTGGATGGTTCGGTTTTAGTTGCAGCTGCGCCATTCTCAGAATTGGTGATTTTTTTGAAGCATAATTTTCTTGTGCTACTTCCACTCTTAATTCTTGTGTACAGATATATTTTCTTCTTTTCTTTTCATTCTTCTTAAAATCTGTAATTCATTGTTTGGGTAATAGTGCAGTATTGCTTTTTATTTCCCGTGTTGGTCGAAAATGACTTTTAGGAAAAAATGAAGGTGTTTTTAGCAAATTCAGATCATTTGTACAAGTTTATATGTAAAAATATTAAGTTGGAGTTGGTTAAAAACGTTTTCCTTTTGCATTGTGCTATAATATCCTTAAAATTTCGGCCATTTTTTACGATCCAAGGTAGTTTTATACTGGTATTGCAGGAGATATAATCAAAATTGAAGAAAATCGTTATGATTCAACTAGAGGATGTATAATTTATCGACTCCGCAACAAGGAACAAAAAAGGTGCATGACTAAATATATAAGAGTTAATTAAATCACTGTCTACTAAGATGTACACATGGTTATTACTTGCTCACTGAAATATAAAATGTTGCTCAATGTTGACTGAACTATTCATTAGTATACCCATTAATCACTGAAGCTAATTTCATCTCTATAGCTGGACAAAAGTGTCTGTGGCGGATGATATGGCAAGTGAAATATACACGTCATTTAAAAATAGCCAAACTGAAATTAATTTTTGTAAATAGCCAAAGAGGGTTCACGTGAAAACGGTAATGGCTTCTCCAATTTCACTTTCACCCAAATTGAAAATCGAATCAGTTCGTCGAAATTGAAATCGCTGTCGACTGCCGAAATTGATAATCGCCGTCCACCGAAATCGATAACCATATGAAAAGATGGATGAATATTGAAGATAGTGTTCTTACTAGGGTTGGATTAGAATTGGGGATTTCACTGTAATTGAAATGGAGGGTGCGTTTTGAATGGATGAGAATAACACGCTTTCTTCAATTAGTAGCGTTTTTATCCAACGTGTGGTTAATTAACGTCATGTATTGTCACAATTTTTCCATCCGCCATGTAGACATTTTTAGAGACGGAATTAGCTTCAGTGATTGATGGGTTAACTAATGAATAGTTTAATGAGCATTGAGTAACCTCTTATATTTCAATGAGCAAGTAGTAACCATGTGTAAAGTTTAGTAGACAGTGATTTAATTAACTCAAATATATAACCTATAGAAAAGGCGGCTAATCTAACAATCTTGTTTGGACAATGGAAAGAGCCACATGTTCATCTCTCCATGGAATCAAATTGGCAAGAGGTGCGTTCTATTTCATCAAATTCGAGACAGATTCTCCTCATTCGGTGCTATATCATTTCTTATGAACTGATGTTATACACGTAGAGTTGCAATTGAGAATGGTAAACAAGGCTTATGGGTGTTACTAATGCCGAAGGTGGTCACATTTATTTGAAGATCAATAATTCATCGACCATTTAATCGGGGATGGTCTCGCCTCTTTTTTCTTGTAGTGGAACAATAAATTAATGCAGGAATTTAACCTGCGAAGCAAATTGTATTTTGTGGAAGTCGCGAGTAATGTTCAATTTTGCCACGCCATTTTGAAAAATGGCCAAAAATTGAAAGGTCGATTTTTAAAAAGGAATAAGGATACGTGGTCGATTTTTAAAAGGGTTAATTTCACAAACGGTAACTGAAGTTACCTAAAAATCACAAATCGGTCACTAAAGTTTAAAACTTGCACAAACGGTCACTGAGTTTAAATTTATTTCTCAAAGGTCACTAAATTTTCAGATTTTTTGGGCAAGTTTTGAGGCAACTTGCGACCACCAAGACCGCTGGGTTTGGATACAATTGGAAATCTCACAATGTCCTCTTCAATTACTACCAAAAATCTCCACATAACTCCAAGGGATTCGGCCGGAATATACTCACGAAGTCGGCTACCGAAAAATCTGAAAATTTGCAGATTTTTTGGGCGAGTTTGTGATAATTTTCCTGCAACTTTCGACCACCAATACCGCTGGTTTCGGATATCGTTGGAAATCCCACAATGTCCTCTTGAATTACCACAAAAAATCTCCTTATAACTCCAAGAGATTCGGCCGGAATAAACCCACGAATTCAGCTACCAAAAGAATCTGAAAATTTGCCCGGTTTGGGTAGCTGACTTCGTGTGTTTATTTCGGTAGAATCCGTTAGAGTTATGGGGAGATTTTTGTGGTAATTGAAGATGACATTGTGGGCTTTCAAACGGTATCCGAAATCGACGGTATTGGTGGTCGGAAGTTGCCGGAAAATGTCCGCAAACTTGCCCAAAAAATCTGAAAATCTGGGTAGATTTTCAGATTTTTCGGTAGCTGACTTCGTGGGTATATTTCGGCGGAATCCCTTGGAGTTATGGGGAGATTTTTGGTGAAAATTGAAGATGACATTGTTGGCTTTCCAACGGTATCCAAATCCGGCAGTCTTGGTGGTCGGAAGTTGCCGGAAAATCGCCTCAAAATTTGCCCAAAAAATTTGAAAATTCAAATTATTCAATGACCGTTTGTGAAAGAAATTTAAACTTCAATGACCGTTTTTGCAAGTTTTAAACTCCAGTGACTGTTTTGTGATTTTCAGATAACTTCAGTGATCGTTTGTGAAATTAACCCATTTTTAAAAAGGGAGACAAATACGCCACTAAAAGTTGACATTCCAGTAGGCATTTTTAGCGTAATGATGAAAACATATCCTTATTCCTTGTACGAAGTTACATCCTAAATCCATCAAAACCTCCATTCCCGTTAGCTTGTGTTCGGAAAACTCGTGATTCCACTAATTCTACTGGAACGTCTGTTAATTTGCAAAAGTAGATCCCCGTGATTTCATTAACGAAGCTTGTTGCCGTCTCTACGAACTCATTCTCTCTCTGGAGAAACCTTATGGCATTTTTATGTCATAATAAATCATGATGTTAAAAAACAAGTTGTTGACCTCGAAAAGTGAGCCAACAGATGCAGGGCCCATTCTTGCCAAGTCAAGCAAGTTCCGGGGCATATCTACAGGTGGAGCAGTAAGAAAGGAGACGAACGTGAACGCGAGAGATACTCTACGACGGGAGACAAAAGTGTTCGAGCTCTGGCGGGTAAAACAAGGATGATCGCGCTAACAACGATCACCAATTGAGAACCAAAGTAACTTATCAAAGATCTAACTAGAATATGTGAAAGGATAGAAGATAGTATGAATAGAAATTATAAGATTGTGTATTAAGATATTTATCAACCAAGAGTGTATGATGGAGGATGCAAATGCTCACAAAAATGTTTGTAAATGTTTCTTGCTCATTTGAGCCTCGGTGGCGAGGTGTAACACAAGCGATTTGCAATAACTCGGTGATAGAACTTATACCACTTATTATGAATATTAAAGTAAAGAGAATGACAAGATAAAAAGAATCACACAAGAATACAAGATTTAACATGAAAACTGAAATTTGGGATAGAGGCGGAGAACTCACTAAAATCAATAGTAAAGAAGTACAAAAAGATTATGCAAGACTCTCAACCTATCTCAAAATATACGAGTCTCTCTCCATAAATTAGAACCTCTCACTTTGTTGTTCTCCCAATGCTATTCAATAATTTGCTATGCCTTTTCACTACATCATGTGGAGTATATATATGAGCCAAATTTTGATGTTTTGAACGAAGTAGAATACAAGAATCGCGATTAGAATTGAATTCTACCCGAACTGGTGGCGCCGCCAAGCCATTATTCTCCTTTTGTATGTCTGACGCCTAGGCGCTGTGACCCTGTGCCCAAGTGCCCCGTCTCGACTAGAACACCTTCTAAAGTGTTTTTCAACATTTCAAAGTCCTTTTCCCAATCAATCACCAAATTCTTGATGAAATTTTATCCCTTATCAAACCGAACTTCCAAACCAAAGTTGTTTCTCCTTTATCAATCAACAACCCAAACCTAATCCAAATAGAATTTGGGCCAAATTCTAACGTATGGGTATTGTATATTCGAATTTGATTTGCAGGTTTGTATTTAACGTTAATGTTGGGCATGGAATATGGGAAATGTATAATATCGTGCTTGTGGAGGAATGTGAATAAGGTATCATATATTTGTTGGTTGTAGCATGTGTTAAATTTTGTATCCCAATTTCGTTTTTCTAACGCAAATTCCCTTTAGGAGTGATTCGTCAAATTGATTAGATCTAAAATAATAATATATTATTCATACGAGCCCACTATACTTATTGAATATCCGGTCAAGAAATGTAAAAAATAATTGGTGTTAACATGTCAAAGTGGAAATTTCATCTATGGTTGTTCGTTCAAAAGACTATTGGAGTATTGGACGTGTGGGTGGAAACATACTTTAAACCATGAAGATATCTGAAGATCGGACCTTAGAAGCTCGACTTGCTTATTGCAATTATTGTCTAGACAAACCACCGAGGCCGATCTATTAGATTTCTTCATCTTGACTGTTTATAGATGGCCAAATTGTTCTCAAGTGTTACCATATCAAACTCGAGATTTGGCATGTTTACTCCACCAAACTCGATATTAGCACCAACCTCTGTGTATAGAAAATCTTGGCTACACAAAAAAATTGGTCAATTTTCAGGAAAAAAAAAGGGTGTTTCAGTAAATGCACCTAAAAATGGCTATTTTTGCAAAAATTTCCAAATTCAAGACCACCAAATTTTGGCTAGAAATTAGGCTTGCCCTTGTATTTTTGCTTTGAATGCCAACTTTGAAAATCAAACATTAGTGCACCTTGTAAACTGTAGCACATCTAACTAGATAGAATTATAGATAATAATAATAATTAAAGAAGTGTCTATTTACAGTCTTGATTTAAACGATTGCGCAAATTAGAAAAATATAAGAATTCGATTCATGCATAATATCATGAAACATGTATACAA
The DNA here is from genome assembly GCA_035079005.1 of Fraxinus americana. Taxonomy (NCBI): domain Eukaryota; kingdom Viridiplantae; phylum Streptophyta; class Magnoliopsida; order Lamiales; family Oleaceae; genus Fraxinus; species Fraxinus americana. Next base: position 11,197,831 of record CM068713.1, on the reverse strand, counting down.
ATTCTTGGCTGTAGCTGTCTGATGATACAGACAAAATTCACAAGAGACGTTCTACGGTCAATAATTAAAATAACAAATAAAAAAAAATCACGCAAAACTAAGTCATTTGAATATCGACTTGTAATTAATAGATTAGTTCGTACGCTGATCTCAATCAAGTTTTTGCCAGCTTCTTGAGAGAAGTTGAAGCAGCAGCACTACACATTTAGATGATCCAAAAATTATGGCATATGCCCACAATGTAAAGTCATCGAAACCAATGGCTAGAACTGGAAAACTACCTCAAAAGTTCAAACCATCCAGCCTTTATTTGTCAAACTCCCAAATTTCTCCTCCATCCTCTGCAACAGAGGTTGAGAAAAATAAGCTTGTAAGTATTAACCATTTAGATTGTATTTGGCACACACGATTAGACCTAACCGTATATAAAAATAAAAAAAAGTATAAAACTATAAAGGTAGTACTAGATAGATGGTGTTACAATGGATCAAGGTGGTTCTTTGATCTTTCATTCAAAAGAATGTGATTCGTAGCATCAACCACCCCATTTTTTGGGAAATAGATTTTGTAATGGTGATTTTTTTGGAGAACATGTGATTACAATGTACGAAAAAGTTTTGGTTTACGTGTAAAATTATTTTATTGGGAGAATGTGTGGATGAAAAAATGAGTGAGAAAAAAAAAATTCTTAAAGAATGGCTCAAACATGGGCATAATGGGGCGGGTGAAGATGCCTTTAGGCCAAATAAAAAAAGTTCCAGTAAATGACATTCTTTTAAATAAAAATCAAAGAATGCTAACCATCATAATTCACTACCTAGTAACCTGGTGCGCCAAAGGCAACATCTGGCAAACATTCTAAAATATTCCTCCTGTAATGGTCAAGCTAAAAATGTCCACTTTTTAATTTTTTTCTCATTTAAAAGGTGTAGATCAAATGCCTAACATATTAAAAATGGCATCCACCTTCCTCAACCCTACCACCACACCACCTAGACTGCAATCCCTTTCCACATTTCTGGGTTCCCTAACATGCACCCCCCCCCCCCCACACACACACACACAATGTGACTGCGAGCTTAGGAGTCTCCCGAGCAGGGAATGGGGGACATAAGGCCATGGTTGGAAAGGTTGGGGGGAAGTTGCAGGATGAGTGTGGAAGAAGATGATATGAGGGGGTCTATGAATATGAATTGAAAGGAGACTATTCTAAAGAGAAAAAAATAAATTCAATTGGCGAAACTATTCCTCAATTTATCTCTCCAACTCGGTCCTTAAAACAAATCCCTCATCCTTAAATGGTTGGATAGAACTGAGCCACAGAATTGTTTTGAGCAAGCAAAATTGAAAATGAACCATCAAATACTTAATTTTTCAATGCTAGAATTAGTAGAAGAAAGCATATAAATGGATATAATTCATAACAGTAGAATAAAGGGCATACCTTTAACTTTTTTGTTTATCCAGATTTCTAACAGCATGCCAGCACCAACTCCCGCTGCTATCCATGTCCCATAAAATGCAATTGCCAATGGTGATGATTTTCGAGGAACGAAATAGTAATCTGGAATTTGCCTTATCTTTTTTGGGAGTCGTTTCTTTACAACTGTTCCAGCGTTGGGATCAAGGTTTGCTGATTCACCAAAAAATTTCCAATCCAGCCCGTTCGTTGGATCTTTCTCTTCAGTGCCCATGATACAAGACTACGATAATCAGGACTCTGTTGCAGTTCTGAAAATCTAGCAAGCTGAAGGTATAGCCATTAACATTCAAGAAAATCACATTCAACACGTCAACCAATGCATGTAACATGTTTGTGCAGGGGCGGACGCCGAACTTTAACGTTGGGGGGCACAATCAAGCCGAACTTTAACGTTGGGGGGCACAATCAAACTTGCAAAGAAGTTGGGAGAAATTTTACAATAAAAATTTACGTCCAAAAAAATCATACTCCATATAATTTTACATCCAAAAATTTAAATGGGATATGACTTTTTTGAACGTAAAATTTCGAAATTTTTAAAATTTCCTAATAAAATGATGAAAATTACATTGAGAAATTTGTATCGCAAAAATAATAAATGTTAATGAAATAATTGGTTTTTTTTAAAAAAAATGCGAGTTAGACGTCTTTTTAAATGTTCACGTTTAACGTATTTTTAACTATTTTCGATATATGTTTGAACTATTCGATATGTCTATAATGTAATTCTTGAAATAAGCTTAGAAATGATTCAAACAATTTGTAGATTCGATTAACATACGATAGTCGGAGAATTTTTAAAATTAGTATATTTCGAAATTCAAATTTATTTTGATTTTACCCTTATTTGGTGGAGATTAAAATCAATTTTTTAGTAAATTTTGGTAAAAATTAAACAGTTATGGATTCCATAAAAATTGTTAACTTTGATTTAGATTAAAATTTAAATTTCAATCGATACCAAATGTGATTTAAAAAAAAAAAATAGAATCTCAAAAGTTGGGGGCACCTGCCCCCCCCAGGAGCCCCCTGGGTCCGCCCATGTGTTCGTGTTAACAACAGAAAAACGGCAAGCAGAAAATTCATTCAAATAATTTCAGAAAACCCTACAAGAATCGTAAGAAGTAAATAAATAAAAATAAGAAGAGGTTGCATGTACATGGAATACGGCTCCAAACAAGAATTTGATATACATGGTGTTGGGTTTTGTGGAGCCTAGTTTTGTTTGATCCGGTTGACGATCCGATCCGAATAATGTTGCGTGGTTTTTCAATGGGAGATTTTAAACGGGCCGATTTTTGGCCCGTTTTATTGTCCATTGTGAATCCTGTGCGAAGGATATAGGGCTGTCCGTGAGTCGGTTCGGTTCAGTTTTGAAGAGAACCGAATCGACCCAAAACTTTCGGGTATTTAATAAATGGAACCGTCGGGTCCAAATATAATTATGGAACCGTTCGAGTTCGATTCCTTTCGGTTCCGTAGTATAATTAAATTTTTTAATATTTACAGCAACACTACATAAATACAACTAATGACATTTCATTCGTAACTTTTACAAATTAATGTAGTCCAATTCAAAAACATATAAATAACTAGCCGTACAATAAAATTAATTCAATATATACAAATACCAAAAAATAAATATTAATATTACAACAACACTACATAAAGTAAATTCAGTCTGCCTGCATAAAGAAAATGAAATATAAATTAAAAGTTATAAAAATAAAATATTTTAAAGTATTGGTAATACTTACCAACTATTTGATTTAATCATTTGAAGGCTTTAAATTTAATGAGCAAATTCGAATAGCCATGTAGTCATAAGCAAATTAAAATAGGCTAATGGGTTTTAAAAATAATTTGGGCTTTAAAATTAAAATTATGAAATAATCTGATTTATTTAATTAATTTGCTAATTTGTTTAAAAAAAATAATTTAATTAATTCAATATAAAAAATAAAAAAATTATTTAGTTTCGGTTCTTCGGTTCATGATCTAGACTCGAGACCTGACTCAAACTCATCGGTTCTCGATTTGGGTACCCCGTTCGGGCATTTAACTTATGAAGAACCGTTCGATTCGGTTCGGTTCGGGTTCGGGTTCGGTTTGGTCCAGTCCGGTTTGGGACTTTTGAACACCCCTAGAAGGATATATAGAAAACGCAGTTTTTGTGATTAGAATTCTTTATGATATATAGAGAGAAAAACTGTACGGTAGTATTTTGTATTCTTTCCCTAATAACAGTGAAATCCTTGCAACTCCGTGAACGTAGGCAAATTGGCCGAACCACATAAATATTGTCTTGTGCGTGTGATTGTTTTTCTTTAGCGTGTGTTTTCTCTATTCAGTGTTTCTCACAGGCCCTACACAAGGAACGCACCCCCCAAATAGCTTATCTAAGTATGCGCTATAATACCATCATAGGAAGCAAAATAATGAAAATCGAGTCATGTAATGCTATAAAACAATAACCACCCAACATGCCTCTAATTATATCAGTTCCTTGAATTCAAATTTATATTAAAGTAAGATTTTTTACATTCCAATTAATTTTAAAAATTAACAGAAAAGACTGTCCTGTGTCTACCATTATTTTGGTGTCCGTTTGCTTACTGCAATAAACTAAATTATTGATCATGTGATCAATATTATTACTTTGCTATTTTTGTTCAAACAAAGAGCAAGATTTGAATGGATAACAAAAACGAGTTCCTGAAACTTACATCCTAAATTTGCGGTCATAGTACTGGAAACCAAAATGAGACTATTCCAAAAATTAAGGTTGCGTTTTGTTTGCTGTTTTCAGTTTTACAAGATACCCAAAACTTATTTGTAATAGTATTTTCAAAAATGCATTTTCGAAAACAAGGTTAAACATATGGCCCTTGTTTGATCCCCATTTTTTTCAAAATACATTTTTCTTTCTTCTTTTCAACCACACATTCTTCAATAAAATAATATTACACGCAAACTCAAAACTTTTCATAATTTTTTAACTACACATTCTCTATCAATTTACTATTATAAAATGCACTTTACACAAAAAATGAGGCTCAAACATGTGTAATATAAAACTAAAAACACATTTTTTAACGTTTTAAGTGTTTTGAGTGAAAACTCCTAAAACAATTAAAACATGATAAATAAGTGTTTAAATAAAATTCTAAATTCTAAAAAATTTTAGAAAAATAATTTGGAAAAAATAAAATTCAAAAAATATATATATATAAAAAATTGATAAATTCTAAAAATTTTAAATTAAAAATTTTAAAAATACAAAATCTAAAATTCTAAATCTTAAACAATTCTAGAAAAATTCTAGAAAAATAAAAATTGTAAAAAATAAAAAATAAAAATAGTTCAAGCTCTGAGTGGTTATTTACATAAAAAAAATCATAATTAAATAACAGGAGTTTTATTTTTTTATTTTCTATGTTCTGCCAACTCAATTTACTATTTATTTTTGTAGCCAAAAAAAAATAATAATAATATTGTAAGATTTATCAACTTTAAAATTTATATATTAATTGACAATATATATCATTAAATTTTTTTTTATTGAATAATCAAATTTCATGAAATAAAATGTCATAAAACAATTTCTTAAAATTTCAAACTAAACGTATCTTCTAGTTTTGAGAAACAATTTTTTAGATTGACAAACCAAACGCGTTTAGCAATCTTAAAGCAGATATTTAAAACAGAAAACTGAAAATGAACTCAAAACTAAAAATTAAAACACAAACCAAACGGGCCTTAATGTTTTGAAGAGCCATTTGAACTTGAATAAAATTAAAGAAAAATAGTGTAATGATTACAACAAAAATGTATAACTATCAAACATGAAACAGGAGTGAAGAAGAAAAGCAAACAAGAGAACATTATAAAAATGAGTGCAGAAAAAATATATTTCAATGCTACAACTAGTCAAAATATTAAAAGCCAATTCACTAGATACAAACCCCTTTCACGTTCTAGGAAAAGGCCTTTGTTAAGCCAATCACAAGATTCACTACACACTTCGAGAAACAAAATCTTGAAAGCAAACACCAGGGATATCACCCAACCACATATAACTTAAACTCTAAACAATTCAGAACAAGAGTTAATCGTTATTCCAAAGGCAAAAGCAATTTGGAAAATTGGAGCAAAATTATTTAAGCTGTCCTCCAAAACCACCTCAAGAAAGAGTAAAGACGAGTGAAAGAATTACGTTTTACACTAAAATAGGACAATCAACTTAACCAGTGCACTATATTAGTTGTTAGCCACATATATTTTGATTCCAGCTCATATTGTATCTACAAAAGGGAATTACCTTCCAGAAAATGTAGTTCACTCGACTACATACTCAACCAGAACTCCCCCGATAATAGTGATGGTGATGTCAATAGTATCATTTAAGAGTATGCTGGCTCAGTAAGTGTTTACGATACATGAACTCATATTTCTCTCCTGTCATAGTTGGCATTGTATAGTTATTGTTTCCTCTTGATTTAGCCAGGGATGATGTGTCACCCTCCCTGATTGACAAAAAAATAAAAATAAAGCTGCACTATGAGTACAAATGCCACTATAATTATTAATATGCTCAAAGCAAGAAACTTGTATATGATTTTCAACTTAAACCTCTGCTTGTCTTCCCAAATCTTTCAAATGAGCCATCTTGAACACGGACTTGGGTAGATTAAGAAAGGTTCAATCTCGCCTTTTATGTTCTAACAAGTCTTAAAGATGCCATAATAACTAAGCAATTCAAAGGTATCACTTATTTACGCACTATATTTAAAGCGTCTTACTTGTGATGGCTTAACTTTATCACAATTAATCAATATATGCCATTGACCTTGTCTAATTATCTTCTCATAATAAGGTTCAAGTGTGATATGCCCCAACAGATGACCTTCCATTAAAAGAGTGATAACCTCCCTTTTCCACTCCTTGGCAGCTAATTTCTTTCTAAATAGTTAAATCTAGTTTCAGATCTACAGAGATATATTCACATGAATGTTAAGCTTTATCCGTGCTGTGTTCTTCTGCAACTGAACCTTCTAAAATGTAAATGTAGCTAAATTCTGATCTTTCAAGAGAAATTCAAAAATGCATTACCTTCAAAGGGATACATCACACATCCATTGAGATACATCAGCTCGATACTCTTTGCATCCACAAGCATGTGAACAGAAAAATGAACCATTATATCAAAGAATGTCAGAGGGACCATTATAACGATTTAAGCAACAATATAGAAATCTGAAAGTGATCATTTTTCCTCTTTAATCCACATTTGACCAGTAGCGAACCATAATGGCTGAAATTTGAATGCCTCTATGTTTTAATTCCTATTAATACATACTCAACTTGTAAATTGAGGCAGTCCAAAAAATCTAAGATTTCAAAATTAAAAATTCTGTATCGTTATTTTTCAATTGACAATTATCCTTACAAGTATTCTTCATGATGGGGACTGAAAAACTATGCCATATTATATTTCTCAATGTTTATTGAGAATAAGACAGTTCATTGTTATTGTTACGGGCCTGTGTCGGACCCGCCACCACTCCCACCACGTGTCCGTACCCGTGGCCCAAGCCACGCGTCGGACGAGGTGATTGTACAGGGGACGAGCCGATTGTACACGCCGAGGTGATTGCATGAGGAACGAACTGAACACGCGTCAGCGAATGAACCGGACTCATCCACAAGTACGCAGTGGATGCAAAGGCCCGCACTCCGCTTCTACAACGCTGTAACGCTTCACCCGCCACACCTCACCTCTACCAAGATCCTTTGTACAAAGATCTTCCCAAAGTCAAATTTCTGACTGAGGGGACGTGTGGCAGGTCCTCAGACGGTCAAATCAGCAGCCTATGTCAGAAACATTCAATACCAGTCGACCTATGGAGGGACAGAGTGACACCTCGGATGGGACGAGCCTTGAGGATTCGGCAACACGTGTCTCCTCATCCAACGTCCCTCCTCTTTCCATCCTTAGTATAAATATCCTCTCCTTTTGCCAAAGATTGGATTAGAATCCCATTTTGCTCTTCTACACATTGTGAAATCAAGTATCATCATCTCCCCTATATTTGTCAATTTTATCGAGACACTTGATCGATCACTTCCCGGCAAGTGTTCTACCGCCGGTGAATCCCTTACCGGTTGAATATATAACTGATTTGACCGTCGGAGTGCTTGCGGCCGCTTCCACCCCCTCTGGGAAAGGCCACGAGCCACTAACGGCGTGCTACGTGTGCAGAAGGAGCTGACTTGAAGACCTATCCTATTGGCCACGTGTCCGAGCCATTTTTCGAGGTCAACAGTTATTGTAGCTAAATAACATTTCTTCCATGTATTTAAAAACTTTGTTGACGAAGTCAGTGACTTTAGGAGTATTTATTAGCATTTCTGTAAAAATACCTACACAAATTGACATCTAGAACTGCACATCACAGACCTCCAAGTACATTTTTACACTCAAAAAATGAATAGGAAATTATCTAGAAACTCTTGAAAATAGACAATATAATGTAAAAGCAGAGGCATGATACGAAATTGGATACAGGAGACTGAATTTGAGATATGCACGGTGTAAATATCACTTTTATCTTGAAAGACTCAACAAACCATTTTCAACAAAACAAACAAACAATAACCCTTTATGATGAAGAATTCGTTTTTAGAAGTGAAATTTCATGCATGTAACAACAAACTCAATAGCTAGAAATTCAAACATAGAAAAATGGAAAGGCTTAGCAAATTTGAAAGCTTCATACTTTTTTCCCCTGTATTTCGTCCCTGAGCAGTTGTTTAAAACAAAACCCATAAAAATTCCAATAATATAATATTTCTGCAATCTGTTATATGATTATATCAGACTGAAAATTTAAATGGGTTTACTACTCTTTCTCCGACATTAAAATAAATTTGATTCTTGGTTCTGCAGCTTCTGCTAAGATTACAATTGAATAAATATATAACATAAAAATGCGGGGATGATGAATGCCATAACCTACAATTTGTAAATTATGCTCCGTTTGATAGCTTTAGTTTTCCATGAAAAAGGAAAACATTTTCCTTTTCCACCCCTAAAAAGTTGTTTGATAGGTAAATTTTTTCATGGAAAACGTTTTCCACCTTTTTTTAGGTACAATCATTTGATGCACAAAATCTTGATTTTGTTTTCTCACCTATTAGGTGGGAAAACATTTTCCACCTTTTTTTTTTAGCAATGGCAACCAATTCTATCAACTATTGTAAAAAGAATTTTCATTTTTTATGACAATTTTTATGTAAAACAAAGTCAAATGAATATGGTAATTTTTTCTAATTGTCTAAATTTTTTTTTTTTTACTTTTTGGTAATTAGAACAAATTTTAGACGTATTAGTAGAAAAATTATCACTTTAATGGACAATTTTTATAAAAAAACAAAGCCAAACGGATACCAAACTTTCAACATTTTTCTGGTAGAAAATTATACCAATCAAACACAATTATTTACAATTCCCAGGAAAACATTTTCTAGGAAATTTTTTTTCCTATAAAACATTTTATTTCCACCCATTTTCCACCCTTGCAATCAAACGGACCCTAAATTAATATGAAAAGAAAAGGCGAAACCTGATTGAAAGAGTAGTAGAAAACCCGCAACTTCGGCAACACAAGCTCAAACTAAACATTTTGGATTAAGAGAGGGGATCTTCCAGTTCTTAGAGAAGCTTAACAATTTCTTAAGGACTGGAAGAGAAATAATAAAATAAATGCTATATGTACATCAAGGTATACATCACCTCACATGGAGGGGCCCACTTGAATAAAATATTTCAGTGGACCCCTTATCCATGTGAGGGGGGTGTACACCGTGATGTACACTTCGATATACCTCTAGCATTGCTCATAATAAAAAGAACCATGCTGCTTGTAATGGTGCTTGACAGGTCCCTTACTCACACACGTGGGGGCTGTGCTTAATTTTTTTTTTAAAACAATGGTGGGGCCCACTATTGTGTCTTTCCTGTAAGAGACCTGTCAAGTAAGTCCCTGTACAAGCAGCATTTTTATAATAAAAACTACTACTACTCAAACGTTGTTGACAAACCCCTGCCAATATGGAGGGGGGTGGGTGCCAAGTGTGCCACTTGGACGGACACGTGGCCCTGTCTCTTTAGAAAAAAAATTGTGATTTGAATTGGAGACCTGTTAAGCGGATAGGGCCATGTAGCGGCGATCCCCGTGGGAAGGGAACAGACCCCCCCACTCCTCCTCCTCCTCCACGTGGCCAGTTTCTTCATTCATGTGGAGAATTGTTAGAATTAATTGAATTTAATTGGGTTAGATCAGTAAATGTGATAATTAATTATGTGAGCCATTACAATTAATTTTGGTAAATTAGAAAAGTCTTCAATATAGGTCCATAAGTTGATAAACTCATTTTAAGTGTCTTATCAACTTATATATGGTTAGTAATCTCACATCCAAAATTTACAACAAAAAAGACTTATTTATATAGTGGGATATATGAACAAGTTATAATTTAATAAGTGATCTACAACTTGCTAACTTTAACTAACCAAAGGTTAGCAAACTAGCCACCACCAGAATGGTGCTTAGCACCACTTGGGGTGTGCCCTGGCCACACACATCGCAGAGTTCGTATTGGAAGCTTTCGATGCCCACTTTGCACGTACGCATCGTCACGAGGAGCTAGAGAGGCTTATAGTTTTCAGAAATGGATTCATGGTTCGATGACATGGCAACGAGAGGCTCGATGAGTTGGCATCTTAGATGGCACACACGTAACATGTGGCGTCAGTTCGTCCTATGTGGCAGTTGGTTCAATTGGATGTACTCGTGGCATCTGCATGGCTAGTGACTATTCAGAAATTGGTGAATACGTATGATGAATGAACAATACACTTCATGGTTTAATTTGGACCGTTAAGTCATGAAATTGTGCGATCCAATAGCTAAGAAGAATCAGACCAAGTGGTGCACCGGTTCATGAAATGTCACATACTCATTCAATGAGACTTCAATATCTATAAATAAAGACGTCCAAATTCATTTTTCGACACGACAAATCAATTAAAATACAATTGATTTCTAAATTCATTCTCTCTCCAAATTCTATTTACAAAAATTCTTTCAAATATATTCGTGGTTATTCTGTTTGAGTACGATCATTTTTTGATTTGACCGACAAGGTTGGTATTGTGCAGTATCAACTTTTGAATGAGCGTTGTATCTTGGGAGACAGACGTCCATAATCCCGTTTGCACTTTATTGGGGGCGAAATCTATCTTAAGGAGATTTGTTTTGGCATACCTCGCTTCATCTACTGTATTTAATTTTCTGTTCATTTTATTTATTCTTTCACTTGAGATAGTCGAATTTCCCACAACAGGGTTGATGTCCTATTAACAGTCCTATTTGGGTAGCAGAGCTCACAAAAGAAATGTGATACCTCTTTTTCTTATAGATAGTACACTTAGCTCTTGACAATTATGGGTTCGGAACAATTTTTTTATACTTATTTTCAATAACACATTATAATAAAATATTTTTCTATGTAAATTCATAATTTTTTACTTTTTAATCATGCATTTTCAAAAATTTACTATTAAAAATTCATTCTTCCCAAAAAAAGTCTGTCAATCAAGAGCTTAAATTGTATTAAACGTTCCTAATAAAGATTCAGCCCTTGTTTGACATCTTTTTTTTTCTTATTCTCTTTCTCATTTTAGTTCTCTTTCTTCATTTCAACCAAACATTCTATCAATAAAATAATATTACACATAAGCCCAAAAATTCTCTTTACTTTTTAACCATACATTTTTTCATCAATCACTATTTCAAATCAAATTCTTTTCCAAAATGGGTGTCAAACACTATATCACATATTTAAGTCTTTAACATTTTCTATCACATTGTTATCTTTAATTTTCTATTAACTAAAACATTTTGTCCCTAAAGGCGATTTTCATCCACAAATTTTATCAATATGCTTTAAAATGAGTAACAGATATTTATTCGTGTATTTATTTTTTTATACTTATTTAGCCCCCTTTTTTAAACTCATTTTCAATCATACATATTATCCAAAACTTTTATTAACTTTTAAATTACATAATTTATTAATTTTTATCGAAATCTATTAAAAAATTATTTTTAACAAAACCAAACATGGGCTTAAAAGTATGAGAGATAAATAAGCATTTTTACTCCCTCTTATTAAATTATTTGGACAAAAATCGTCATACGAAATATGTTAATTAATGGAATGTTAAAAATAACAATATGCTATAAAAAGGTTAAGAATTAAATATAACAATGAACAAAAGTTAGTGTCACTTGATACAATTTAAGCTTATGTTTGGCTCCCATCTTCTAAAAACTCATTTTCAATCACACATTCTTTCATAAAATAATTTTACACGTATATTAAAAAAAGTCCTTTTTTTAATCATACATTTTCCAAAAACTCACTATTTCAAAATACATTTTCATACAAAATACAGCTCAAACCTGAGCTAAATGTGATGCACTATTAGCCTAAAAGTAAATAATGATTACATAATGGACCTTATATTCACATTGAGGATAATTAGTAAAAAACATTCCATCTTTGGCACTTCATTGTGCAAAATCGTCCAATCGTTGTAAACTTGATATTTGTACACTCGTTTCAACATTTTCTTGTATCATTTTTGTCTCATTTGTCAATTCCTTTTTATCAAATATGGATAATTGATGCAAAATGTCCATATCGTTTGCCTTGATCGTGCAAATTATTTTTATTGTTTCAATTTTGGTATTTAGATGCTCATATCGAACTTTCTTTGCACAAAAGGTCTACTTTCCATTTTCTCCACGAATCATTTTCAGGAAAGTTGGAGATTCAATATTGACCTTATAGTCGAAGGTTTAATGACTAACGTGCCTTGTGAACAAGCTCCACATGCATAATCATTAGGTAAAAGAATCTTTTGTTCCTTTAAAGAATATCCATGTGAATTATTTATTATTCGACACATCATTATAACTCCTGGATGTCCAGTCAATCATGTCAAAGTACAATTTTTTTTGGATCAACAAACTTCTGGTTCGTGATAATATTTGATTCGACCATTTTAATAAATGTATAATACATGTCGAATGTGAGTACATGCAGTTTTTCTTTTATTAGCTTCTGGTCAAATACAAATGAAGTTATGCAAATATAGTTAACATTATTTTTTTGTGTCGTCTCAATGTGATATCCATTGTATCAGATATTTTTAAAATTAAGCAAATTTCTTCTGAATTTGCTAGAATAAAGTGCATTTTTAATATATAATTTTGTATTATTTGATAAAATAATACAAACTCTTTCGGAGCTTTCAACAATATTCGATGTATTTGATATCGTATTAATATTAATTTTTACTAATGTGAAGTCCAAAAAGACTTTTTGTCTTGAATAGTGTGCATATTTACACTATCAACTAACCAAATATATTGACAATTCATCTCGAATTTTGTAATATTTATTATTTGAGTGACTTCATCATAAAACAAAATATAATTAATCTCGAACAATATTATCACGCAATAATTAATCGAGTAGTCAATATCAATATGATATAAGTTACGTGCTTTCCTTGATAAACACTAATTTAAAATAATATGTTATTAGAAACATGTGCTATTTCGGAAAAAAAAACGTTGTATTTTATTATTAAGCTTCAAGAGCAATATATCAATATTTTTTTTGATTATTGAAAATTATAATTCATGATTTTCAAAAACAAGTAATATTCTTTTGGAATATTAATTATAATGTTGTGCTACTTTAAGAAAAATAATATGATACATTATTAATTTAAAATTTGTAAGAGAATATTTAAAAATATTTAATCAAATTAAAAAAAAATTAATTACCATACATGTATTAGGAAAACAAAATTTTATATACACACAAAGCAGGATTAAAATCTCCAATCAAGCATTAATACATTATTAAAGGTATTAAAATCTCCAACCATGCATTAAGGCAATGGTAATTTGCGAAATAATTATAAATCAGAATATTTTAGAGAAATTTCACATCATAATTACAAACTGAAATATCTTGAAGAAATTCCAAAAGTATTCCAGGAACAAAGAGTGAATTATATTACACATATAATAAATTAGATAGTGACAATTTGCTAAAGAGGAAAAAGAAGACCTGCATCCATCAATTACTAAAATCATTGACGTGCCAATGAAGCTATTTCACCGAAACCAATACACAAAATTATGGTAAACTAAAAAAGTTAGGTACAAAAGATGGTCACACATGTATATATAATTAAAAATTGAATGAGTACCCGGGGCACATCTAAGTTGGCAAAAGATAAACATTACTGGACTTGCAATCTCAGGGTGGGGAGTTCGATTCTTGGATGGAGCAGCTAAGTGTTGTAATACTCAATTTGGGTGGAGCAGTTGGGTGGTGTAATATTTATGGAGGAAGGTTCCCTTGAGGTTAGGAGTATAAAGAGTGCATGGACCCTGATCAATTTGGGCATATCCCGCGGTTAACCTCCACCCATCACTGAAGGACCGAGGATGGGTGGTTCAGGACAGAGTCTGGTGTAAGTTAGGATATCTGAATATCAAACAAAAAAAAAAAAAAAATTGAATGAGTAGGAAGAAACAAAAAGCTGGGTACAATTTCAGTGGAAAGTCAAAAGTTGCAACCATACAATTATGAAAAAGTCATTCCACCGTGTATAAAAAAAAAAAAATACTAGAGGTACATAATGATGCACATAATGGAGCACATAATAGTGATGTGTCAATCATTCAATTGTTAATGTGTAAGTATGAAATTTGAATTAAAGGTTGAATGATGTGCCACGTGTAATTATGTGAACCCTTATGTAAATGCTTATGTACCTGTAGCATTACTCATAAAAAAATCATTCACTTTGTAGACAAGAAAAATCATTCATTAGCATAATATGTATATATAAAAAAATTCATATGTCACCAAATTGATTTCTGTACATGTGATAGATAATTATGATTAAAAATTATTATTTTTTAACTAATCTATTTTGATTTTAAGAGAATCGTACTGATAATGTGTTGTGAAAAGAGAAAAAAAGAGAAGAGAGAATAAAAGTCAATAAACTTGTGTATATTATAATGAGAACTAAAATCCTATATTTATATGGCAAGATTAATGATACAATGGTAATAATTTCTAGGATTGTAGGGGTACAATTGTCATTCAATAATAAACTTACCATTTACAAAAAAAAAAATAAATAAATAAATAATTATAAGTAAATATTTTATTTTCTAATTAAAAATTAACTTATACGTGAAAATTGCTCGTAAGTAAATATCGCTTATAAATAAATAAAAATTATAAAAAATTAAAAATTTCACTAAGTCCTTGTTTCATTGCACGAATTCCATGAAAAATATCACATCCGAGACGAATTCCACTTTGACCGTTTGATTGTAACATGGAAATAAAAATTGAATTTCAAAGTACAACTACTTTAAATTGTATTTTCTTTATTTTCATAGAAAATGAATTGCTATGGATTTGATGAGTTTTTACTTTTCAATTAACATGGAATTGAAATTTCTTTCAACTTTCAAAGGGACCCTAAGTGATGTACACATTTATTTCATATTATTTATAAATATATGCTTTTTTTTTTTTTTTTAGTGCGAGCATAAACGCAATTTTGATTATTTATGGTATTAAAGATATGGAATTATTATTGTGAGTGATATTGTTATATTCTTAAGATTATTTCCTTACTAGATTGATAGTATAATTAGAATATATAGTTACTTTGCTTTAATAGTTACTTGAAACCCCATAAATAGGGACATTCCCTTTGTAACAAAAGAGTTAAAACAATTTTTATACAGATTCTTCTAAATTTCGTCTCAATCATATTCATTCTGTAATTTATCAATTTAGTCTTGCATTAACAAGAAATGAAAAGTAAATGTACGATTATCTTGCCTTCAAAGTATTAATCCCAACAAAAGGAAAGCACAATGTTTTCGGGCCCTTGTGCGATAGCAAACAAATTGGAAGCATATGTTTCTTGGACATAGAAACAAGAGCTGTAGCACGAGTGGATCAGTGTAGAACTCAAGAAATCGAAACCTAGCTTGACCATGTTTCACGGACCGCATGTTTGGTTCCCGAGGTACAACGCCTCAAGGCCGTCTTCCCCTCATTCTTAGGCCGACATGCCTGTACAACTGGCATACACGCACGCTGTGAGTAGGATGTTAGGAGAATACCTGCATATGATCATATCAATTAGTGCACTATTTGGTAAAATAGGCCTCGCGCCTAGCTGTTAGCATCATTGCCGTGCCTAATGAGGAGATAAGCATTCTCACTGCGTGACACCATGTTTAGGTTACAAGGAAGATCTTATAATAGCTCCAGAATAACATAAACACGTTAAGGACAATTTGAAAATTGTTTAGGAACCACGTGAAGACAAGTTTTGATAAAGGTAAATTAGCCCTTTTGCCTGTAAGGAAGAACTTGTACATGAGCACACTAAAAGAAAACAAGCTTTCATCTTATAAATTGAGGTTTTTGATAGTGCTGTTCATTTCAATTTCAATTTATGAGGCCTATAACTTGAGCGAGGCGCACATAACATAAAATGTCACAAAATTCTCCAAATCAATCACAATATTTGGATATAAAATCTATCAACAACTTTCGCAATCAAACCCGTTTCAAGTTAATCACGTAAATTTTGATTTCATTTAGTTATGTCACTCTTGACCGCCATTGAAGACACTAAGGCTGTAATACCCCAGACCAAGAAAGTTTAAGAGATTTGATAGGTATTACTCATACCAACAAGGTGCACCTTCTTTTCCGGAAGTCCATCATTAGAAACTTCACAATTAAGCGTACTTGGCTTGGAGCAATTCTATGATAGGTGACCCCCTGGGAAGTTTTCTCGGGGAGCGTGCGAGTGAGGACAAAGCATGCTGAAAAGACTCATGTTGGTACAGTGAGGACAGTACGTTGTCGATCTAACGGCCAGGACAGTCCGTTAAGTGGGACCCGGGTCGTTACAAATGGTATCAGAGCCGTTTGCCAGTCGAAAATCCGGAACTAAGTGCTATGCGGGACAAAGTGCTACGCTATAGGACGAGAGCCACCTCTTGAACTCGTAGGAGCCACCTCTAGAATCTCAACGCCTGGCAACAGATCCTTAGATGGATCAAGCACGACGAGGACGTCGCAAGTCTAACGGGGGGTGATTGTAATACCCCAGACCAAAAAAGTTTAAGAGATTTGATATGTATTACTCATACCAACAAGGTGCACCTTCTTTTTCGGAAGTCCATCGTTAGAAACTCCACAGTTAAGCGTGCTTGGCTTAGAGCAATTCTATGATGGGTGACCCCCTGGGAAGTTTTCTCGGGGAGCGTGCGAGTGAGGACAAAGCATGCTGAAAAGATCCATGTTGGTACAGTGAGAACAGTACGTTGTCGATCTAACGGTCAGGACAGCCCGTTAAGTGGGACCCGGATCGTTACAAAGGCTCTGTTTGAGAAGCACCATTTTCCTTGGAAAATGGAAAATATTTTCACCTTTCCCACAAAGTAGCTGTTTGATGGCCAAAATTGGCCTTGAAAATCATTTTGCTAGCCGCCACTTCACGCGCCAATTTTCCTTCAGTTTTTGTGGATTTTGATTTTACAGCTTTGCATTTTTTTTTTTTGGCAATTGGAATAAATTCTAGACCAAATGGTAGAAAAATTATCGTTTTAATGGACAATTTCCATAAAAAAAAAGTCAAATGAACACCAAACTTTCAGCATTTTTCATGAAAAATTATACCAATCAAACATAATTAATTACAATTTCCAATAAAATAATTTCTAGGCAAATCAATTCCTTGTCAAACATCTTCTTTCCACCCATTTTCCATATTTGCAATCAAACGGACCCTAACATAAAATTTGATTACATAATTTAAACTTTAACTAAAATTCTATAATTAATTTTGAGACCAAAATAAAATCTAGTGATTCATAAAATATTTTCCTTAAATTCATTGTTTTTAACCACTAGTAAAATAATTAACTAAAATTCTATAATTAATTTTGCGAACAAAATAAAATCTAGTGATTCATATAATATTTTCCTTAAATTCATTGTTTTTAACCACTAGTAAAATAATTTTCTCTCCTTATATTCAAAGTCAAAAAGTACACCACTGTAAATCCACCGAATTACTCTATGACTTTGGTAGGTGTCCAAAACCCAAATTCACACTGCTCCATAGCTGGTTTAAAATCTAGCGATTCATGTAATATTTTCCTTAAATTCATTGTTTTTAACTAGTAAAATAATTTACTCTCCTTATATTCAAAGTCAAAAAGTATACCACTGTAAATCCACCGAATTACTCTATGAATTTGGTAGGTGTCCACAACCCAAATTCACACTGCTCCATAGCTGGTTTTGTACCCCACTTTCCCTTTTCCCCTTGAAAGGAATCCCTAGGAAGAAAAAAAAGGAGAAGCTATAAAGAGACACAAAAGCAAAATAAAGTCACCACATCATTGACAAAAGAAGCTTTTCCCACCTTTATTGTTTAATACCAGATTTCAGCATTTTACGCACTTGAACTTCTTTCACATCGTTCCACTTTTGTTTCAAATATAAGCAATATATAGAGGGAGGGAGGGAGATAGAGACAGGAATCTAGAGAGAGAGAGAGAGAGAGCCTTCTTCTCCCTGAAAATGGGTAAACCGATTGGGATTTTTGTATGTTTGTTGATTGTGGCTATAGATGTTGCAGCTGGAATTCTTGGAATCAAAGCCGATATGGCACAAAGCCAGGTAGGTTGCAGAAGCCAGAAGTTATATTCTGTGAAGCACGGACATTTACTAGGACTGTGTGCTGTGTCATGTTTTGCACTAACACTCCTCGAACACACACTCACTCCAAAACATGTGATCAAGGAGCCAAGAGCCATGTCATATATATATTTTTTCCAAATTTCCGGGGGATACTTCAGGGAAAAATCTGCTGCAAGAGTCTATCAACATGCCTTCTACTATGCCCTATAGTAAAATTTTAAGGAATTCAAGTTGATGTTTGTATCCTACTTTCTGGAAAAAAATGACATGTAGTAGGGGTGGAGTCAGGGCTGCACTAAATTTTTTTTTATGCTGGACTGGTATATAATAAAAATAAATTTCCACATAATTTTTTTTTTTACTAAGAAAAAAGTGAATTTGAGCCTTGCTGGCCTGGGCTATAGACTAGGCCATGTTCGGGAGTGATTAAAATTCAATTAAAATTGAAAATATGACTGTTATTGGGCCCCACCCGTCTAATAAAAGTCAACAATAACGGCTATATTTTCAATTTTAATCCGATTTAAATCCCTCCCATACAAGGCCTAAATCCGCCTCTGCGTTCGTCCTTCTTCGGTTATATACATACAAGATGAAGCAGTTTTATTTGTTTAAATATGTTTTTGTAGGTACTTAATTTCTTAATTTCTTTTGAATAGGAAAAGCATTTGAGGCTATGGATATTCGAGTGCAAACAGCCAAGCCATGAAGCTTATCTTCTAGGTTTAGCAGCATCAGGCCTTCTCTGTATAGCCCATGTCATGGCAAACTTGGTTGGAGGTTGCAACATTTGCACAAATGATGACCTTCAAAAAACATCCCCCAGTAGGCAGTTATCAGTGGCATGCCTCGTTTTGACATGGTATGAATCGATGACATGTGTGAAATATTTGTTCATTGTTTCGTAGACACGCAGCACGCATCATTAACTTGTTTAACACAGTTTTTTTCTTAGTAAACATCATCATAGTAATTTATTTATCAAGATGTGACAAGTTCAATTATTGAGTTCTTATAATTAAAGTTATGACACTAAAGAGCCACTCAAAATACATCTTTCTCCCACTACTACGATTTCATTCTTTCCTTCCTCTTTTCACATAATAAATATTTTTAAGAACATGAAGTGTGAAACAAATTTATTTTAGCCCCTATTTGGTATAGATTAAAATTAGATTTTTAGTATATTTTGATTAAAGCTGATGAAATATGTGGTTGAAAAGTTGTGAATCCAATGAATGTGTTATTAAAATTAATTGTTAACTTTAACTTTGCATTTTAATCAATTTTTAATCTACATCAAACAAGAACTTAAATACATGAATAACTCCGAAAGTTTGAAGTTTGTTCTAATAGATTCTCTCTTATACCTTTTGTGTGGTATATTCACACTACAATTTTTGAAAAAATGCATTAGATTTTAAATGCAATAAAGATTTTTAACCTTTATTTAGTGTTATATTTATGTCCTTAGCTTTTTTTCCTCATATTTTCATCATTAACCTTCCATCAATTAACACATGTTATCCTTGACGACTGTTTTCATCTAGAAATTCTGTTAACGTACTTTAAAATAAGAGATACATATTCACTCGAAATTTTGTATTGTTATTTTTTGCGTATTTAAAAATACGCGGTCCAAATATATATTTTTTTACTCACCCTTAATTGAATTTTGACTTAAACCATAATTATGGACAAAATGTAGTTAATGGAAGTTTGACAATAAGAATATAATGAAAAAAGTTAAGAACGCAAGTGTGACAATTAGTAAAAATTTTGAATTTCTTACGCAATTATAATGTGGTGCACTTATAAAAATAAATTGTGAAATCCCTCAGACGCCCCTTATTAATTTAGTTCCATTTTAAATCTTCTTTTCCCCTTACTTTACTTTTCTTTAATATTGAAAATGTATTTTTTTCAATAGCACTAAAGTCTTGAATCTTTATCAACTAATTGCTTTTCACATAAAATACAGTAATCAAGATTGACCATGGACAAAAATATTTATATAAATGAAGATATAAGTAACTAAATTAAATTTCATCAGTTTAATATTCCATGAATTATTTGTTTCCAAAACGTGGATACATCTTTAATTATTGGTATCAACAAATTTTTATCAATTTTTAATTATTGGTATCAACAAATTTTTATCAATTTTTCAAAGATTTTTTGGAAGTCCAATTCATATGAAATGGATTTTCAAAAATAGTTTAAATTATCATGAAGAAAATTTTATCAAATTTAAAATGTCCACAAGATTATTTATCCCTCAAAAAAAGAAAAATAAATAAATTCTTTTACACGTATACGTGTAAAAAAATTCTTTTATACGTGTGCTTGTACACGTATAAATTTTGAACTAATATTATTTAGCCCCTGTTTATTGTAGATTAAAATCAAATTTTTAATAGATTTTGATAAAAGTTGATGGAATGTGTGATTGAAAAGTTGTGGATCCTATAAAATGTGTGGCTAAAATTAATTATTGACTTTGATTTGAGATTAAAATCAGATTTTAATTTGTACCAAACAGGGGCTTAGAGTTTTATTATGAATTTTTGCAGGATAATAATGACGGTGGGTTTGTCGATGCTGGTAATTGGAACACTATCAAACAGTAAATCAAGAACTTCCTGCGGTTTCTCGCACCGCCATTTTCTGTCTATTGGAGGGGTTTTGTGTATGGTTCACAGCCTATTTTCTGTTGGATACTATGTTACGGTCACTGCTGCGATTAGTGAATAGGCGATGGATATTGTAACTTAATTAGCATCTGATTGTTGGTCGATTAATTGGAATATTTCTGTAGTAACTATTAGCGACGGATTTTGTGGCATCACCGTAGAAATTTAAATATGTTTTGCAAAAAAGTAAAATCTTTCTTAATTAGTTCCTCATTAGTGTAAGATTTTTTGAGATAAAAATGCAATTTGTTACTTGTTGGTTGATTTAGAATTAGTGATTATTTGCTTAAGAAAGTTGAGGTATCAATTTTAGTACATTGTGGTACAATTCGTATAATTTGGTGCATTTTCGTATGTTTTGATGTACTTTTATGCATTATGGTACTTAGGGGCTCAATGTTTTCTTATTTTATATTTAATTTTAGAGAAATGATATAGGAACAGACTCAAATCCAAGTTTAAATCCAGGGGTAACACTTGTCGTGTCGGATTGGACAGCATAAAAAAAAACACATACACAACATCCAATCATTTTCATACAAATCACCTTATCTCCTTGTTTCCTGTTGTTGGGTCTGAATGAGTGGCTTTTTCCTTAATTGTATAAGCAAGAACCTACTCCCAATGAGTAAAGTACACGTGACATTAAAATGAAAATTAATTAATAAAAATATAAAATCATTAATGACCAAAAATGAATAGCTAAGAAACCAAACTAAGCCGAGCCCCAAAGGATATATTCTTGACTTCGCCATTACTTGTTAGTTGTGGTACTTACTAGGGGTGGATATCGGGTTTAGACCGGATTTTTCAAGATTTGTAATCAACCATTAATTGTAAATGAAATCGTTTGGTTCCATGTAATTGTATAACCAAATCGGAACATAACTATTAGATCTCGGTCTGAGTTCAATTCTAAGATAGCAATTAGAAAAAAACAAAAACAATTCCACGTATTGACACAAATTGAAAGATACATGAAATCATTTCACACAATTTTCAACTTGGGAATCAAATGAGCATCTTACATAAGCTCTGTTAAATCCAAATGGACATAATGCCACAAAAATATTTTCTTGAAATGATGAATCAGTCTTCATGTAAATTAATGATTAATAAAAACAAATTGACTCTTAAATATTAAGGGAAGTTAGGCCAAATGATACCTTCTCACATAGTATTTGGCCTAAAGGTCTTATGAAAAAGTATTAATTCAATTTTTTTTTACTTTCAATAATATTATTTAGTATCATTGGTTCTACAACATCAAAATCCCTTTTTTCTCCACTATCAGAAAATACATATCATCATTTACTAGCAACATCATCAGCCTACGTGGAAGATGACCTGGAAGGAAGCAAGCTGGAATCAACAGATCAGAAGGATCTAGAATAAAGATGAAAAACCAATCCAACTTGCTGGGAGACAATTCTGTTGAAGGCACATGTTTAGATTCTTTTTTGTATAGCATTTTGTATAGCATTTCTTCTCTTTCCTCCAGTCTGTTGTAACCATTATTGGTAGAAGATATTCCTTTTGCTTCATGGTTAAATAGTGGATGCCTTTAGATTGTAAATCATCAAGTTTGGAATACAATAAAGAATTCCTTCAAATCCTGAATTGTGTTTATTTTCATTTCTAAAATTTAAGCCAATTCTTATATGGTATCAGAGCTTTAATGGCAGAAACTGATTCCACAAATCCAAATGTTACTCTTAACCCTTCCCAAAATTCCAATGTCAATCCCAGCTCCTTCACGAAGCGGGAGCAACACCTTATGACCCCACATTGCCAAGTAGTCCTTACTACATCGGCAACAACGATGGCAGTGGTGCCACACTAGTTACTCACCAGCTTGATGCAAACAACTATTATTCCTGGGCAAGGTCCATGAAGAGAGCACTTAGGATCAAGAACAAGTTGGGTTTCATTGACGGCACTATTTGTGGGCAAGCTAACCGATCCAAATGATCCTCTCGTAGAACATTGGGTCGCGTTGCAACGACATTGTGATCACTTGGCTCCAAAACACCATGGCTATAGACATTAAGTGCAAGACCTTGTCTATGCCGAGACAGCCCATCAATTATGGATTGAGCTAGAACAACGATTTTCACAAAAATGCTCCAAGAATTTTTAAGATCAACAGACATAGCGACTACTTCAAAATCGGGATGTCGCAAATGCCTACTTCTCCAAGCTTAAAACTCTCTTGGATGAATTGATGAATTATGAATCAATACCAAATTGCTCTTGTGGTGGATTAAAGACCGTGATTAGCAACCAGAGAGAGATTGGGTCATGAAATTCTTAATGGGATTGAATGATTCCTACAAAGCACTTAAGGCTCAAATTTTCGTTAATCAAGCCATTCCCAAGCCTAAATGAGGTATATGCAATCATACAACAAGAAGAAAAGAGGAGACAAATTTCTTCCGATAGTGTTGTGGTAATCGATTCTATGGCACTTGTATCAAAAGGAAACTTTAGAGATGGGGGAAGGAGTTCATTTGGGCAAAGGAAAGACAGATATTACCGCAACCATTGTAAAATGGTCAGTTACTCCTTGAGAGGTGCCTCAAGGTGAATTCAAACAAATCGATCCGTACTAACGTCGATGCCGTGCCACACCGTGGATAAATGCTACAAGTTGAATGGCTATCCACCAAGCCACGAATCTCGAAAATCGAAATAAGAACACATCATCCTTTGCAAATCGATCATTGCTTTTTCATGTACCGCCAAGAGCAGGTAAGTGATAAGGCTCAAATGTCTTTAACTCAAGACCAATATGTTCACTTATGGCTTTGCTTAAACCACAAACCTCCTAAAGCTACTCACCATCAAGAAACCGCCTCATTCCATCATCTCATCTCACTCCAATGAAGACAAGATGCCAAAGATTTCGGTATACCCTTATGCTCTACCGCTCATACCACTAAGATAATTAACTCTTGTTGTGCCTTGGATCTTAGATACGAGGGCAACAAATCATATGATCCGCTTGCATCCCTATTTACCAAAATCGATCGAGGCTTCCTACTCGGTTGCTCTTCCTAACGGTGATATTGTTCCAGGTCACTCATGTTGGAACGGTTAAATTTTAGTCATTAATACTTGAAAATGTGCTTTGTGTGCCTTCATTTTCCTTCAATCTTATATCACGTAAAAATAGCACACACCTTGAATTCTTGTCTCATTTTCTTCTCTCGATTTTTGCTTCATACAGACCTTTCAACTTGGACAACGACCCGGAATGGGTGAAGTTAAGCAAGGCTTGTATCATCTAATGCAACATGAAATTTCTCCACATGCCTTAACGAAAAACTAGCCGATTCCATGCCCAAGATGCCCATGTCTACCTTCCATTATAGCCGATCACTCGATGACTTTGACCTTTGGCACTATAGGTTAGGACATTCTAGTAACACCAAAATTCAAAATCGTACCTCCAAAGCCACAAAAACTCCATGTTTGATCTCGCCCCTCGGCCAACCGAAATTGCCTTTTCCCCTTAGCCAACATAAATCCCAGAAGTGTTTTGATCTGATACACTGTGATCTATGGGGACCATGTAATGAGATCAGTTATGAAGGTTTTCGATATTTTTAACTATAGTGGATGATTTCGCAGATGTACTTGGGTATATGCCTTGAAATTAAAAATCTGATGCCGCATTTAGTTTGCAAAGTTTTTATTCCATGATTGAAACTCAATTTGAAGCTAAAATTAAAGTCATCAGATCTGATAATGGTGGGGAATTCGACCTAAAACAATTTTACACTCAAAAGGGAATCATTCATCAAAAGACATGTGTAGAAACGCCTCAACAAAACTCCATCGTCGAAAGAAAACACCAACATATCTTAAATGTGGCCAGAGCTTTAAGATTTCAGAGTGGATTACCATTGAAATTTTGGAGTGACTGCATTTTTACCGCTGTATACCTTATAAACAGAACCCCCACTCCACTGTTGGACCATAAAACTCCTTTTGAAAAACTCTTCCAGTCTTTACCAAATTACAGTCATCTTAGAGTATTCGGTTGCCTCGCTTTTGCCACCACGTTGATAAATGGGAGGCATAAATTTGATTCTAGAGCAAGGAAGTGCATATTCTTAGGATACCCCTTTGGAATCAAAGGATACAAATTGATGGACTTGGAAACAAGGAAAATTTTTACATCTAGAAATGTGATTTTTCACGAAAATATCTTTCCTTTCAAACAAGGCTCTGGTAATCCTTCACCTGAAAATTTCATCTCCCAAACTTGCATTGTTACCATTTCAGAAAATTCGGAACCAATTTTTGATCATCACAATTACTCAAATTCGATTCCCACCAGTCCTGAAGTTAGTTTTCATCAAATCAATGGACAAAGTAATCCTTTCCCAGACATCACAGATAATCCAGCCCCTTCACCTCAAACAAGTCTTAACTTTTCTCATTCTTTAGATAACTCACAGGACAATATGGAGACTAACCAAAATCAGTCCTTGAATGAACTCTCTCTTCGAAGATCAAGCAGAATTAAGAAAACTCCTGCACATCTGCAAGATTTTGTTTGCCAACAAAGCCGTCACTTCCCCATTCACAGGACTTGGCCAAGAGAAAGGTCAGCATCCTACCAGGTAAACCTTTCCCTCTAAAAGCTACTTTGTCCTACCATAGATTATCCACATCTCACAAAGCTTATGTAGCCATCATCAGCACACACACAGAACCAAAGAACTTCAGGGAAGCTTTAGAATCACCTGAGTGGTGCAATGCCATGAGAGCTGAAATAGATGCTCTTGAACTTAATGACACTTGGACCATCACAGACCTGCCACATGGCAAAGAAGCTATAGGTTGCAAATGGGTATACAAGATCAAGTACAATGCAAATGGAAGCATAGAGAGATACAAAGCCAGGCTAGTTGCAAAGGGCTACACACAACAAGAGGGGCTTGACTACCATGAAACATTTTCCCCTGCAAAGATGGTTACGGTTAGAACCTTACTAGCAATGGCGACCATTAAAGGATGGCATCTATACCAATTTGACGTGAACAATGCTTTCTTACATGGCGACCTAGAAGAAGAGGTTTATATGCGCCTCCCTCCAGGACACCCAAATGACAAAGAGATCAAAAGTTTGTAGACTAAGGAAAAGTCTATATGGCCTAAAGCAAGCATCCGTGCAATGGTATTCCAAGTTATCTAGTTTCATCATTGAACAAGGATACACGCAATCAGAGCGGATTATAGCCTATTCACAAAGAAGACAGAAAACTCTTTCACGCCCTCCTAGTTTACGTGGATGACATTATAATTGCGGGTGATTGTTTGAATTCTATCAATGTTCTAAAGGCCTTTCTACATAAGGAATTCGAATTAAGGATCTAGGGCAATCGAAATTCTTCCTTGGAATCGAGGTAGCAAGATCGATAAAGGGATACACATATGTCAAAGAAAGTACGCGCTAGATATCTTAGCCGAGGTGCAGGAAATTGAACGCACCAGCTCGTATCCCGCTTGATCAAAACTTAAAGCTTTATAAGGATCAAGGAGAGCTTATCCCTGAACCAACGGTTTACAGAAGGCTAATTGGAAGGTTGCTGTATTTGACCATAACAAGGCCTGACTTGGCATACTCAGTCCAGTTGCTAAGCCAGTTCATGGATAGTCCAAGGTTGCCTCATCTTAATGCGGCACATAAGGTTTTAAGGTATGTTAAACAAGCACCAGGGCAAGGCATATTATACCCTTCACAATCAGTTTTACAAGTGACAAGTTATTGTGATTCAGATTGGGGGGCCTGCCAAGACACAAGAAGGTCTGTTAGTGGATATTACGTTTTTATAGGTTCCTCTTTGGTATCTTGGAAGTCTAAGAAGCAAGGAGTTGTGTCCAGATCATCCGCAGAGGCGGAATACTGAGCAATAGCAAATCTGTGTTGTGAATTAACATGGCTAAGGTATCTCCTCAATGACTTGCAAATCAACCATCCACAACCAGCAACTATATTCTGCGATAACAAAGCTGCACTCCATATTGCTTCGAACCCTGTCTTCCATGAGAGGACAAAACATATTGAACTTGATTGCCACCTTATTCGAGACAAGATCCAAGATGGGAGCATTGTTACTGGACATGTCAGCAGCAGTAATCAAATAGCAGACCTTCTAACTAAGGCATTGAACTCGCGAAGTTTTTATTCTCATCTTCTCAAGATGGGAGTAGAAGATATATACTCTCCATCTTGCGGGGGGCTATCAGAAAATACATATCATCATTTACCAGCAACATCATCAGCCTACGTGGAAGATGACCTGGAAGGAAGCAAGCTGGAATCAACAGATCAGAAGGATCTAGAATAAAGATGAAAAACCAATCCAACTTGCTGGGAGACAATTCTGTTGAAGGCACATGTTTAGATTCTTTTTTGTATAGCATTTTGTATAGCATTTCTTCTCTTTCCTCCAGTCTGTTGTAACCATTATTGGTAGAAGATATTCCTTTTGCTTCATGGTTAAATAGTGGATGCCTTTAGATTGTAAATCATCAAGTTTGGAATACAATAAAGAATTCCTTCAAATCCTGAATTGTGTTTATTTTCATTTCTAAAATTTAAGCCAATTCTTATACGCGTGACGTTCAAATTCTCCTTCTTTATGCCCATGTTAGTTTATGCCATTTTGGTCATCACCCAAAGGGATTTTAGAAGCGGCGTCGTCAGCAATGCTCTGCAGTGGCTCTCTTTATGAACTCTGGGATATCAAACGGATGCCTCACGTCAGAAAACTCAAGACTTCATACAGAATATTGGCAAGAAACTGAGCAATGTTGGTAGCCCGATTTGTGAAAAGAAATTTTTAAGTTAAGAGGGAGAATGTGTACAGTGCAATTTACTCAATTTTGGTGGTTGTCATTGGTCTTCCTTGTGTGGTTGTTCATTTCATTGTTGTTTCCGAACGTAAAGAATACAAAATTAGTAAGAAACAGTCATAACGATTGAATTATCGTTTCGACACCACGATAAGGATTCTCCTATGAGCTATACAAAAGCGTACACAACCAATTAAAATGCCTATTAATGTTATTTACATCAACTAATGTTGTTTCGAAACGCAAAAAAGAGTGTGAAGTGATCATAACGACAATATTCATGCAGTTCCATGTCATCACCAGGATAACAATTCTCCCACTGTTATGGCTCGAAACGCTTGCAAAGGCATACACGACCAGTGGAAAAATTCCTATAAATGTTACTTATACCAACTAATGTTGCTACGGAACGTAAAAAGTAATAAACGAGTGAGAATGGTCATAATTACTGCACTGCCGTTTCAGCACAACGGTAAAAGTTCTCATTTTGTTATGTCTCGAAAAGTTTGTAAAGGCCTACACGACCATTGAAAAAATTCTATGAATATTATTTAAGTTGCACAAAGGAAAAAAAAGAAGGATCTTTTAAATTGATTCTCAGACTTATAGGGGTGTAAATCGACTCGATTCTAGCCCGATACCAACTAAGTACACACTATATTATAGGGCTATATATGGTACGTTTCGATTCGATTTTAAATCGAACCAAATCGAACCCGAATTTTCGGGTATTTAGTAAGTAGAATCATTAGATTCAAATTTAATTATGGAACCGTTCGGGTTCGGTTCCCGATTTCCGGACAATAAATATTTTTTTTAACATTTGCAATAATGCTACATTAATTCAATTAATGACATGTTCAATCTCATTTCTTACAAAATCACGTAGTTCAATCCCGTGATATCTTTGCGTCTCTCTTTATTGAGTTTGTCATAGATTTGTTCGTTAAAATCATAAGAAGAGGAAGTAAGCTTACAACAATGAAGAGAGATGTAGTAGAGCTTCAAATTCAATTTTTCCAGAACAACAGAAACGACACTACAATATAATAAGATATTTGGGTAAATTTTAGGTAAATTTGACTAAGTTAGACTTTGTTGAAAATTAGAAATAGGAAAAATCATATTTTGGGTTTGGTTTAAATTAATTAGATAACAAATTTATTTAGCAAAAAATGAAATAATTTGACTCATTTAAAATAAAAAAAGTTAAAAAAATTAAAGAGATTCGGTTTTTCGATCCTTGTTTTAGAATCGAGAATCGAGAAACGAACCGAACTGAACCCGTCGGTTCTCGATTCAAATACCCAATCGGGTATTTAATTTAAAAAGAACCGCTCGATTCAAGTTCGATTCAATCCGAAAATTTTGTCAAGTCCTACTATATTAAGTGTGTTACAATCATAAAAGCACATTCAAGGCATATCATAGCCCATACTGAGAACATCTCTAAAATACTCTTTATCTATAAATAGCACTTCATTTTTTTTTTCAAGAAACATTTAGCCCATGTTTGGGCTCCATTTTTATTTTAAGAAAATGCATTTTGGAATAGTAAAAGTTGGAAAATGAGTGGTTAAAAAAATAAGAAAAAGATTTCGATTTACGTGTAACATTATTTTATAGAAGAATGTGTAGTTGAAAAATGAGTTCTTATAAAAATGGAGCCCAAAATGGGCTTATTGATTTTCCTTCATCTTATATTTAATATAATTTATTATATGCCAGGATTAGTCAAATCAAATATGATTTGAATGACATAAAAAAATAGACTATCGAAATATGTACTTTACTAAATGCAACATTATAAAATAAGAATAAATAATGAGTTCGACTTTTTAAATTTAGAGAGTAAACTCACTCTCTATTTTAAAACGTTAGAATATAGAATGTCTTTGAATTTATTTTTAAGTACTGAGTCTCTAAAATAGAGAAAAATTTGTATTTAAATAATCTTTTGAAGATATTCGAAGTATATCCTAATAAATTTGTGGTCTCTTTGTATGGTGCTTTGTTCACGAAGTCGGATTCACTTAATTTGGACTGGTGGTGATCTTTAATATAATTTTCATAAATAGCTACTGGAAAAATAACTTATTATTATAAAACCACGTCATTTGAAAACATATAACTAATATAACTATTCGAAAAATGGTCGATTTATTTAAATTTATTCTTCAATACATATGCTTAGACGGAAATTTCCCTGTACAAATGTAAGTGGGAAACTCAGATTATGGTATACTTTTACACGGGCAAAGAAATTACACTTCCTCAGCATCTCAAATACTCGTTGCTTCATATTACCACTCGAAATATCTTTACAGCATGCATATATTTGCATCAGTTTAGAATATTGGAAAAAAAGAAGTCCAAGAATTTGTCCAAATAATCAGCTAAAGTGCTACCAACACTCATGTCTGTTTCTTCGTCCCATGGGAATGGCTTAATTGGTTTAGTTGCTTCCAGAAGTTCATCAATTGGAATCTTCGGTTTTGATCGTTGCAGTGGAGCTACATCAGTGACCTCTGGACTGTAATCCTGCAAAAATGCCATGGAAATAAGAATTTGAAGAATGAATAGCCTGATTTATTTCTTTAAAGGTTATATGTACTTACCTGATCAGCATGCATTTTCTCGATAAATGTCTTAAATATACTGAAGTTCTTCCGCTCTAGCAGCTCTTCTGATAAACGAAGGTAGGTCACTCCAGCCATTTTCAGTTTTGGGGGACCATTTTTGTTGACACCATTTGGCCTTGCATTCAGAAGGATTTGATTGTAACCTGCACGATCATATCTTGAAAGTGCATTTTCACCGGCTACGCCAATATTTTCTGTCCATCCGCCACTCAAAACCTGCCGAAAATATGGTGCATTTATTGCCAAAGTACTCATCTTATTGTGGTAAAAGAAAATCGAATAATGCTGCTTGGCCAGGGTGATTGACTGGAAATTGGGTGACAAGGTGGGATGACAACAATTGATTGGGTGTTTTTTTTTTCAAATTATCAAATCATGTGTCGACAAGTGTTCCCCTATTTTTTAACTTGCCATTGAGCCTGTTTATACAGCATAACTCAAGAAAATCATATCTGACAACAATCCAATTTTTTGCTCACATGGCCTATGTCGAACCCACTATGACAAGACATTATGCATATCTACTATTAAGGGAGTTATATCATAAATTGCTACTCCCATCAAACGTTTTAAAACTGTTAAAATTCGTATTTTTTAATTTTCCAAGAAGTTGTGATGGAAAATTGACTCAAAGTTCAACCTGTTGTACAAGTTCTTGAGGTCCACTTTTAGCTTCTGTCGCTTGTTCAGTGTTTCTCATTTCAAGACATGTGAAATTTAAGGTTCCATAATGTCTGCACAACATCCTTGCTATCAGCCGATATCCATCTCTGTCAGTCAGGTTATAGTATCCTGATGTTAGCTCACAAGCATGACTCTCATCCTTGTACCACCAGTGGATGCCAGAAACCTTTGTGCAAAAAAGGAGAATTGTAGTTTTGTCAAACACAGTGCGAAATAAGACCAAAAGTCGACTTTAATTGGAGTGTTGTAAAAGGTTACTATGACGTTCATAAAGACCCTGATAGAATAACACTTTTCCATGACGGTAGCAATGATTTTTTGGACCTTATTTAAAAGCTTAAGTTGCTAATGCATACCTTAGCTGATAGGTTGACTTTGCAACCCGAGAAAGTTTTGTTGGCCTCCTCAAGTATCTGATCTCCATGTTCTAATAGCTTGTTAGAGTACCATGTTAAGAAAAACTTCCCCTTTTCTGTCTGGTAAGTCCCGTTTGGTCTGAAGAATCCTGTTTTCTCCGGCGTGTCATTATATGTTCCTGCATCATCTGGGAGATCCCATTCAGGTTGCCCTGCCTTTGTTGCAGCCTCTTTAAAATCTTGTCTCAAATACTTGTCGTAGCACTGCAATTATAATTTCATTTCCTCTGTTAGAATGGAACTCAATATATTTACTCGAGAAGGGAGTCTGATCAATAATTTGTACGATTTACAATTGTGCTTTGAATTGAGACAAAGCACATATCGACTATTTCACTATCAAACATGCAATTTATGTTCACTTTGTCACTGGAAATTCTCTCTTTAATGAACAAGAAGAGTACAAGTTGATCTCGCATCCATCCCAGTCCCACACTATCGAAAATTTGGCCCCATAAAATTCTTCATATAGTAGGAATATTAGGGCAACCTAATACATGTAACAAATACCCAAAATAATCCAGAAAAAAAATGTCAATTTGCAGTCGAGGGGACAGGCATACAATATGATTAGGCTACTCATAGTCGAACAGATTAGTATTTATTTAGCGTCTGTGTGGGAGAGTTTTTTCTCCAATTTTAGCAATTAATTGACCGTTACTCACTTGAACATGGGTCCCATTTTGGCAGCAATTTTTGACATTCTAAAAATGAATTACCGAAAATGCCTACCTATCATGAAAAATGAATTAAATGTTAAGGGCAAAAATGTCATTCTGCATTAAAATGGTCCAAAATTGCGGCTGCCATGTCTGACATTCTACTTTAAAGTACCGTTGACAATGAAAAGCAACGGTCACAATTTAGCTACAAATTAGAGAAAAATCTTTCCCAGACAAGCCCTTAGTCCTACCTGAAATTCTCCAATGCCTGGGAACTTCCATCCTTGAGTCTCTGGATAAGATGGGTATCTGAGCTCTCCTGCAGGGCCTAATCCTACCTCAATGTCTACAATGGTTTCAGCTTCCAGAAAATCTGATGTGTGCTCTCTGAAGCTCTTCATGTAGTCACTATAAATCTATACAAATGCATTCATATTTATCAAAATCAAACAATTAGACTCCAAATGATCAAACGAATAATGCAGATGATCTTATGTTACTAACGAAATCCTAGTTCTTACAAGTCATACCTCAACAGCAGTTCGACCTCCAAAGAGAGGCAGGTTATCCACACCAAGTGAGAGGTACTCTTGGTTCCTGGTACCTGATCGGTTAGTGTAGAAAATATCGGGGTCTTTTTCTTCGACCGCAAGTATCCAATGTGGAATAGGAATGTATACAGCATCTCCTATATTGCCTCCACACTGGTGGAATGACATTATAGCCTGTATTTTTAATCCACAATTTTGAACAAGTTGGAACAATTTCCTGTAGGAAGACCAATCATACTGTTTGGGACCTTTGGCCTCTACAATTCCCCACCACACATCTACCATTACTCCATCAACTCCAGCAGCCTTTAGCTCTTTGAGCTGCTTCTCTAGCTTTCCCTTGTCCAGGAATTCATTCTCTCTCGTAACAACTCCCAACTGTCGTTAAAGAATAAAGGGCAAAGAGTATATTACAGGTTTGTTTGGTACAGTAAAATGCAATTGTACTCGACAGAAGGCTTGATAATGGAATTTTTTGATACTTGGGCCCTGTTTGATCCACATTCTTAAAACAATGTATTCTTTCAATACTCATTTTCAACCACACAATTTTCAATAAAATAATATTACACGCAAATCCAAAACTTTTTATTCTTTTTTAATTACATATTTTCCATCACATCACTATTTAAAATGCATTCTTTCCTTAAGAATGTGCATCAAACAGGGGCTTACCTGAAGCATTACATAAAGTGGCACGTAATTTGCCAACTTGCTGTTGCCAGATTTTGAAGCCATTTTCTGGGACAAGGAGAAATGAAAAAGTATTACTTTGCTTTTGTGAGCATGAAAGCGAAGATGCTATAATTCAATGTAGATTGCATCCCTTTTTTAAAAAGAAAAATTGTAGATACAAATGCAATGGTGGGTCATATAAATTTAACATTAATTAGGATATAAACATTCTTAAAGAAGTGAGTCATTACTCATTATTAAGTAGCTCAAAGTAAAATCTTGCAGCCAGCCCCAGTAATACGTTGGAAATTAAATTAAAATGAAGGTATAAAATTGTCTTTTTCAACGATTAAAACTTTCAAATGGAGTGATTTTGACACGATATAATATTCCAAGAAAATATCTGGAATCCAAGTCATTTGCCACCTATTTATGAATGTTGTAGGTTATTCTATTTGCGAATAATGAGGTGTGTTGAGAAGCAACATGTACACGCTACATAAACACATTGACACATAATTTTTTCATAAAGTAGGATACAAACACTTTTAGGACGTGTCGATTTTAAATTCTTTAAATTTTACATTTATATGCTATATCTTTATACTTTTTAACATGTCACTACACATGACATTTTGGATACTTGGCATCCATCAAGAACCAGAAATTAAAAAAAAAAATAGCAGGTGGCTTGTCTGACACAACTTGAAGTATCTAAAGAGGAATCTTGCTACACTTACACACCTTGGTACACACCCCTTTCACATGTGTGTGGGTCCCATTGTGGACCCCACACACATGTGAAAGGGTTGTTTACCAAATGTGTACAAGTAGCATTTTTGATCTATAGAGTGTTCATGTCAGACGAGATATGATATTGGAATTTGTTTTAGAGAATGAAAATAAATTAAGTATGGAAAAAGTGATATGTCCCAACAAATGATACGTATTGGACACGGACGTGTTACCCTAGTACAAGTGTCCATGCTTGATAGGAAGCTTGTTATAACCAGAAGAAAAGAAGAAGAAAATAATATTTAAATAAATTCAAGTAATCATTTTTGTCTTGTGCATACTGGGTGGACCACTAAGTCGGCAATTTGAAAGGAGAGATTGATGGTGAAAGATTTTTGGTGTATTCTAGACAATGAAATAATAACTACGTGCAAGTACAAACAGAGCCTGATCAGCCATGCAAGATATATGGACTTGATTTCATTTCCATTAAGGTTTCTCTGCCACATTCTTGTTGCTGGAGGAGATCATGACACCAAGGATCATCAATATCCAAAAAATATGCGGAGTGCAGTCGTGTTCACTACTGCGTACTCATGAACAATATACGATGATAAGGGAGAAAAGGAAGATGAAGGTTTTCGATTACTCACCTCTGTAGGAGCATCAGTTGTGACAGCTAGAGGGCCTCTAACTAATCTGCGTGAACTGAATTGCATCTTTTGTTTGAGTCCTCCATTCCCACTTGTTGGCTCGGTGTTAATTGGCGTCGTACCCGGTAATTCTGCGGGGAATGACACTTTCTTTGGCAAACTACTGAGTTTAAAGGTTACAATGCTTGCCATAGTAAATAACGAGGATTTCTTGTATTGTTCTGAAGGAAATTTGTAGTTATTGATGAAATGAGTTGAGATACAGCATGAATTTATAGTGTTGGGAAAGAAGGGATCCCAAAAAAATCTAGAGTAAAGACGCAGAATACAGGAATAAAAAATTAAGCTATGGCGTTATTGAAACCAAGAGGAATCACGAATTGGAGAAGAAATGTTTTCATTAATTGAAAATCTAATACAGCTTCATCAGATTAAATAGACCAAGGGCAGGAAAGAAGCGGGAAATCAGTTTAGCTGAAGGAGGGAAGAAAAAGGATTAAAAGATAACAATTAAAAGATAACAACCTAACTAATTACAATTAAAAGGGTAAAAACTTAATAGAGGAGAAAGTGCTAAAACTATAAAAACGTTATTTCAAATACTTCCCCTCAAGGTGTGCGTAAATGTCTTTGACGCACAACTTGGACAGCAAGGGAAATAGACTGGAAGGAGGTAATGGTTTGGTGAAGAGATCGGCCAGCTGATGTCGGGAACGCACAGGAAGAAGCTTAACCATTCCAGTATTGATTTTGTCACGGATGAAGTGACAATCAACCTCGATGTGCTTCGTTCTCTCGTGAAAAACAGGATTAGTTGCAATCTGAATAGCAGCCTAGTTATCACAATAAAGTGCAGTCGGAGCCGAAGTACAAACTTGAAAGTCGTTTAGTAATTGCGTGATCCAAAGAAGCTCACTTACAGCTGAAGCAATGGCTCTATACTTTGCCTCTACCGAAGAACGTGATATGGTTGGCTGTTTCTTGGATTTCCATGAAACTAATGAATCACCAACAAAAATACAGAATCCAGTAGTGGATTTTCGAGTGTCAACACAGGAGCCCCAATTAGCATTTGAGAATGCTCTAATGGTAATGGATTTATCTGATATCAGTTGCGAAGGGAAGTAAAGACCTTGTCCAGGACGCCCTTTTAAATACCTAAGCAAATGATGAACTGCCTTCAAGTGTGTTATTCTAGGTTGGGAAACATATTGACTGAGCTTCTGTACATCAAAAGTAATGTCAGGTCTTAACAAAGTCAAGTATAGGAGCTTCCCAATCAATCTCCTGTAATGAGATACATCAGGAAGTAGGTCCCCGTCATGGCGACTGAGAGTAATCTTAGGATCCATAGGACTGTTAACAGGTTTGCAATCCAGGTAATTTGCATCCTCAAGCAACTGCAGAGTATATTGTCTTTGGGAAATGACAATACCAGAAGCAGACCTAGCCACTTCGATCCCCAAGAAATATTTCAAAACTCCCAGATCCTTGAGTTTGAACTAGGTGTGTAAGAAGGACTTTAATGAATTGATCACTTCAAGGTTAGGTCCAATAATCACAATATCGTCCACATAGACCAATAGAGCTACAGAATGTTGTCCTGAGCCCTTCGAGAAAAAAGAGTAATCTGACTTCGATTGAGTGAAACCATGCTGGATAAGGGACTGAGTAAACTTAGAATTCCACTGTCTAAAGGCCTGCTTTAGGCCATATAGTGATTTATGGAGTTTGCAAACCAATTTCTCCCCTTGTTTAGATAGTCTAAGCAAGTCATATCCAAGTGGAAGCTCCATATATACCTCCTCAAATAAGTCCCCATTCAAAAAGGCGTTATTAACATCCAATTGTATTAAATGCCAGCCAAAGTGAGCAGCAAGGGTGAGTAGGATTTTTACAGTGACTGCCTTGGCCACAGGTGAGTAAGTGTCAAAATAATCGAGCCCTTCTTGTTGGGTATACCCCTTTGCAACAAGGCGTGCTTTGTACCGTTCGAGTGACCCATCAGACTTAAACTTGTTCTTATAAATCCATCTGCACCCCACAGCATGCTTCCCAGGTGGAAGTTGCACAACAGACCAAGTGTGGTTATCCTCCATGGCCTTTAGTTCAAGTTTCATGGCATCACACCAATGAGGAAATTTGACAGCTTGATGAAAGAATGTTGGTTCAAATTGTGAGGAAATGGATAAGGCAAAGTGCTTACAAGGGCTGGAAAGATTTTTATAAGAGATAAAATTGCTTATGTGGTATGGAGAAGGAGTCAAAACAGGATCAGTATGGGACATCAGATTACAATGGTAATCGTGAAGATATTTGGGAGGTCGAAATGATCTTGTGGACTTGCGAACTTCAAGGTTTGATGCACTGATAGAGCTTAATTCATTCGGTAATTCAGGAATATATGGATCATCAGAATGATGTAACTCAGTAGAAGGAGAAGGAATGATAGCTTCTTGAATATTGGAGTTTTGATGAGTAGGTCTATCAGGAGGATCAATGAGTGTAGATAGATTGGGAGATGGCAGTACCAAATCAGGAAAAGGGTCAAGTAACTAATCTGATTGGACTATAGTATGAAAATGAAAAGTTTCTTCATGGAAGACAACATCTCTGGAAGTAAAAATCTGTTTAGATGCAACATCAAGCAACTTAAAACCTTTGATCCTGAGGGATAACCTAGGAACACACATAATCTAGCACGAGGTTGGAATTTATTCCTATGTACTGTAAGCGTGGAAGCAAAACTCAAGCACCGAAACACTCGAAGATTTAAATAATCTGCAGGCTTGCTATATAAAATTTCATAAGGCGTTTTGTGTCTTAAGATGGGAAAAGGAGTTCTATTAATGAGGTAAGCTGCTGTTAACACGCATTCAGACCAGTAACAAATAGGAATTCTGGACTGAAAGTATAAGGCTCAAGCAACATTCAACAAATGCTGGTGCTTCCTTTCTACAACAGAATTTTGCTGAGGCCTCTCCACACAACTGAACAGATGTATAACCCCTCTGTCAGCAAAAAAAACTTTTACAAGCCAACTCATGTGCATTGTCAGATCTGAAACACTTGATTTTAGCATCAAATTGTGTGGCAACCATATTAAAGAAACGAATTATAGCAGCTTCTGATTCAGATTTCTGATGCAACATATAAATCCAGGTAAATCTGGAACAGTCATCTACTAAAGTCAGGAAATTTTTGTGTCCTGTGTGGGATGCTGTATGATATGGCCCCCATATATCACCGTGCAACAATTCAAACGGTTTATCAGACAATCTATTATGTGATTCAAAAGATAACCTCATTTGTTTAGCTATGGGGCAAATGTAACAAGGTAAATGTCTATTCAGTTCTGAAGTATTACATGATACTTGGTTCTTCAAAACATCTAACCTTTTAAAAGATAAATAGCCTAGTCTATTATGCTAAACGTGAGCAGATACATTGCCAAAAAAATTATTGGAAACAGAATCGAAATTTCTAGTATCAAGAACATATAACCCTTGAATATTACTACCCCTGCCAATCATCTTCATGGTGGAATTCTCCTGTATTTGAAACTGGCCCTGAGAGAAGTGTAATGTAAGTTGAGAATCAACAGCCAATGCACTAACTGAAAGTAAATTGAACTTGAACTGAGGCACGTATAAAACATCATAGAGCATCAGACTAGGACTTAGCTAGATTTCACCACACAGATTCACAAAAATTTTGGAGTGATTTGGCAAAGTAATACTGGCATTTTCAATAGATCTCATAGTTACAAATGCTTCAGCATTACATCAGACGTGTTTAGTTGCTCCTGTGTCTACTATCCAAACTTTCTTAGTAGCAAAAACAGGATCAACGGATACAGAATGGCAAATACCTGTAGTACTTGTAGTCTGCTGTCTTTCCATTTTAGTAGGATCAGAACTTGAATGATGTGGCAAATGATTAGATAACATGTTCATGAGCTGCTGATACTGAGTTGAGTTCAGATTTTGAAAGAAATCTCCCATGTTAGACGGATCCTTATGCTGATTAATGGAAAACTGATTGACATGATTATTAGCATAATAGCCTCGAACACCTTCTCTGGCCTTTGGTTTAAATCCTAGGGGCTAACCATGGATTTTATAACATTTATCAACAGAATGACCATGAAACTTACAGTGAGTACAATATGGCTTATCCTTTCTCTTGAAGGTAGAAGCATTTCCAAATCTGGATCCATCATTTCTAGGACCATAATTCATCATAGGTTTCACAACTTCAGATCTAACATCAGATCTGTATCCATCGTTTCTAACATCATAATTCATTGCAGGCTTCACAACAACATCAGATCTAATGGAGAATGCTGCAGATGCATTAGTGGACATGTTTTCAGTTCTTAATGCCTGTGCACTTATCTTTCTCTGGTTTTCCTCTTGCACCATAAGTGCAAATACTTTATTAATAGGCGGCATAGGATCCATAAGCAGGATCTGACCCCTAGCTTGAGAATAGGACTCATTCAACCCCATAAGGAAGGACATGATGTACTCTAATTGGTGATATTTGTTCATCTCCTTAACTCCTTCACATGTGCATTTTCCACAGTTACAATTAGGCCTAAAATTGATCAACTCTTCCCATACGGTCTTCAATTTTGTGAAATAAACACTGATAGAATTTTGATCATGTGTCAAGTTCATCAGCTCCTTTCTAAGTTGATATACGTGGTCCATTACTTTGTTGGAACCTCTCTTTGAGGTCATTCCAGATCTCGTGTGCAGTAGAGGCGTAAATTATACTAGCCGAAATTTCCTTTGAAACTGAATTCAGAATCCAAGACATAACAATGTTATTGTTACTAATCCATGAATTAATCAATTCTGGATGCGATCCATCTGGTTTCTCCATAGATCCATCAATGAAAGAGGTCTTATTCTTCACTGATAGTGTGATCATCATCGCTCGATTCCACGAAGCATAATTTTCCCCAGTAAGAATCTGTGACACCAGTACCAAACTAGGATTATCCGAATGGTGAAGATAAAATGGGCTAGATGGTTCGTCGATAGCTGATTTACTCAGCGACGAATTCACATCCGTATTAATTTGATAATTTGCTGCATCCATATCAGCACAATTGCAGAAAACTCTCAATGAGTTCGAAAGTCAGAGTTGCTCTGATACCATATTGAAACCAAGAGGAATCACGAATTGGAGAAGAAATGTTTTCATTAATTGAAAATCTAATACAGCTTCATCAGATTAAATAGACAAAGGGCAGGAAAGAAACGGGAAAATTAGTTTAGCTGAAAGAGGGAAGAAAAAGGATTAAAAGATAACAACCTAACTAATTACAATTAAAAAGGGTAAAAACGTAATAGAGGAGAAAGTGCTAAAACTATAAAAACGTTATTTCAAATATGCGTCTTTTCCTTTTATGGTTGATTTAAGCAAGCAATGGTGCTTTCTGATTTTGCAGTGGTGGTTGGCAAATTTCATTCATAAATAATAGGGAACAATACATATATCAGATCTTAACTATATACCATTTCAATTTTAAGAAAGAAGGTTGAATATTTCGATAATCAGGTGATATATATTATATATAAAAATTAAAATATATTAAATATACATCCTAAAATTCAAGCATTTAGTTGCCAATCCAAACTGGACTCTCCAAAGAAGAACAAATTGTGACCACTGTCGAATAAAAGAAAAAGCCACAAAGATCTATCATATTCTCGACTACCACCGTCGGAATCTGGCAATTGAAAATAATCGGATATTGAGCTCACAAATTGGAAGTTATCGTCACAGTATATCAGAATTTTTGAAGGCAACGATCACAAATTGAGGTGATAATAGCAAATTGATAATTGTGATCATCCCGAAGTAGATATGAAGGGTTTCAAAGTCACAATTGGTGGCAGCTAACATTGTATTGTTATTGTATTCTCCTATTTTGAATTTACGAAACAATGTTGAAGTTATGTGACTTGTT
The DNA here is from genome assembly GCA_035079005.1 of Fraxinus americana. Lineage (NCBI taxonomy): Eukaryota > Viridiplantae > Streptophyta > Magnoliopsida > Lamiales > Oleaceae > Fraxinus > Fraxinus americana. Next base: position 11,156,876 of record CM068713.1, on the reverse strand, counting down.
GATATGGATCTATGCCCTATGAGCTATGATATGTGACCTGTGACCTATAAATTGTTACATATGATATTGATCCAATGAATTGAAATTAGTTCTCTTCGAATGCGGCTTGTGTACATTGATTTGTTACATATGCAATATGAAATGTGACATGTTATCAAAGCACATAGACACGTTACACCTGATCTGTGATCAGTTAATATTGATAGATGATTTGTTGTCATTGATCCGTGATCTATACAATATGACATGTGACATGTAAAGTGTGACCTATGACCATAAATCAGTTATCTGTAACCTATGGAAATTGATTTGTGACATATGCACAATGACCTGTGAACTGGTACCATAACATGTAACAAGTGCATATTAAATTTTGACAATTGAATTATGACATGTAATAAGGGACCTGTGACCTGTGCAAATGAACACGTGACCGGTAAAATTTAACAATTCGAACAACTTATCAATACTAATGACAACCAATAAAAATCACTACAAAACCTCACCACCACCCGTAAAACATCAACAACAACCAATAAAAAGGGTAATTAGCAGAAATGGTCCCTATCGTTTACATTCATTGCTATAATAGTCCCTATCGTTTTAAATTTGATATTTATACCCTTATTTCAAACCTTTGTTGCAGAATTGGTCATTTCCATCCACTTCCATTAAATCCTCTGTTAAATGAGGCAAAATGGTTTTGAATTTTTCTTAATTTTTGTCTCAATTTTGTGTGTTATTACGGGATGTTAAACGAAATCAAAATATTCAATTCTTAATACCATTTCGAAGTGTTCACGACCTAATTTCCTCCATCCCTAACGGCGTGCGAAACGGCCAAACGTAACTAAAGTACCACTCGTCGAAGTAGGCCGTTCCAAAATATATAAACAATATTTCTTATTTTTGTCTCAATTTTACGGGATTATTACGAGATATAAAACGAAGTTGAAATATTGCATTCTTATTATCATTTTGAAGTGCTCACAACCTAGTTTCCCACATCTCTAACAGCGTACGAAACGGCCAACCGTAGCGAAAGTTACCACTTGTCGAAGTAAGCCGTTCCAAAAATAAGTTAAAAAAAAAACATTTTTGTCTCAATTTTGGAACGGCTTACTTCGACGAGTGGTAACTTTCGATACAGTTGGCCGTTTTGCACGCCGTTAGGGATGGGGCAAATTAGGTAGTGAGCACTTAGAAATGATATTAAGAATGCAATATTTCGACTTCGTTTTGATATCCCTTAATAATCTCGCAAAATTGAGACAAAAATAAGAAAAATCGTTTATATATTTTGGAACGCTTACTTCGACAAGTGATAACTTTCGCTACGGCTGGCCGTTTCTCACGCCGTTAGGGATGGGAGAAAGTAGGTCGTGAGCACTTCGAAATGGTATTAAGAATATAGTATTTCGACTTCGTTTGACATATCGTAATAATGCTGCAAAATTGAGACAAAAAGAAGAAAAATCGTTAATATAGTTTGGAACGGCCTACTTCGATGAATGGTAACTTTCGCTACGATTGATCGTTTCGCACGTCGTTAGGGATGTAAGAAACTAGGCCGTGAGTACTTCGAAATGGTATTAAGAATGGAATATTTCGACTTCATTTGATGTCCCGTAATAATCCCGTTAAATTGAGACAAAAATAAGAAAAATTCAAAACTATTTTGCCTCATTTTACAGAGAATTTAACGGAAGTGGACGGAAAGGACCAATTCTGCAACAAAGGTTTGAAATAAGGGTATAAATATCAAATTTAAAACGATAGAGACTATTTTAGCAATGAATGTAAACGATAGGGACCATTTATGCTAATTACCCGAAAATATAGACTATGTTGCAGGTCTGAAAACCACCTCAAAGAGCTTCGCACAGCAGTGAATTGAGTGCCGCTACGTGCAGCTCTCTACGCGCCACTACGTGCAGCTCTCTACACGCCACTAAACAGCCAGTTCTCTGGTTGAGCAGCCACTGAGCATTGTTGTGCGAGTTCAGTTCTCTTGCCGATCGCTGCGCCAGTGCTCACAGCGGTGAGTGGTGTCGTTGCTATGACTATCGGTGATGAAGATAGAGTAGAGGATAAAGAATAGAGAAAGAAAGAAGAAAAAAATGAAAATGTGTTTGGCGTGGGATGGGCCGGAGGTAGGGTAGAGTGTGAGTGGGTAGGTAGATTAATTTAGTTTTATAATATTATTATTTAAAATTAAAAAAATGAATTATCACCTTATTTTTGTACAATAAACTTTTAAATCTTATTTTTGAAAATAGAACTTAAAAAAAGGAAGCGGTGTAATTTTCACTAAATAATATTCTTGCCTATTAAATACTAGCACAGGGCACATCCAGGTGTGGGTCCCAAAAGAAGAAATTGGAGAAAATTTACAATGGGTAAAGCCCCTTGTACCGGGACCGGTACGTACCGGGCGCCGAGGTGGCGCCCCATGATTGGTGGAGGCTGACACAAATGTCAGCCTCCACCAATCATGTGTTGCCACCTCGACGCCCGGTACGTACCGGCCCCGGTACAAGTAGGGCGATCCATTTACAATTGCCCTATTTCACCAAGGTACCTGGGTCAATTTTGAATTAAAATTCCTGAACGTTAGGAAATATTTTTGATACGTTTTGATGTACTCATGACATATTTCGTAAAATAACTTTCAATTTGTAAAATCGTAAAGGATGAAGTTGCAATGGATATAAAAATGGTTGCACGAAATGAATTTAATAAATCTAATTCGTGACAATCACACTTTTGGCTTTTTTTTTTTACCTATATTTCTCAATCATCAAGATTAGATCTTGGTATCACTTTGAAGAACTCGTGACTAGCTATCTAACACATATCAACATGAAAACTATCAAGCAATGGACTTGAATAGCTATTCCAAGATGACTACTAAAATAAATTTAATAATTTTATTTCGATTCTACTAACTCTAATGTCAACTTAAATAAAATTCTATTTGATGCTAAATGACACTCGGCTGCCAAAGTCCTCTTTCAAAAAAATTGCAAGTCCCCAGCTCATTAATCATTGTTCCACCCCTATACTAGCATTCATAATATAGAAAAAAGAGATGTCGCGCCGAAAATTATATATGATTGAGATAAGAGTTTGGACTCTTTTATCTTAAGACGATAATGCCCAGTACAAGTATTAACAAACTCCGACACTCATATTTCAAGATATAAAGATCACGTCATGTGATAGAAAAAATTCAAATTATGAAGAATAATGAACATGGTGATGTTTAGAACTCTCTTTGTATGATAACAGGACTCAAAATAGATGCACACAATATTTTCAAGTGAATATGAAGAAATATGATAGTGTAGGGTCAAATGACAGAATCTGCAAATGACTGGGCCTAGAAATAATAGTTGAAAGTTGTGTGCCAAAAGACGCAAATATTGTAATTGGACATGTTTCAAAAGACATGTTTGTGTGGAGAAGGAATGGGGAGGAGTTGCATGTGGTGATGGTGGTTTTTGTGTTTGAGGAAGAGGTGGAGGTGTAAGGGTAGAATGAGGGTTTTGAACAAGTGGTGGTGCTTTATGGGCATCGATGGCGACGATGGTGACAACTGTGTAACACTATGTCACACGTGTAACTCAAGTATGTTAAAATTGGGTTATACTTGTAACATGGCGTATAACAATTCATAGTGGTAATGGTGGATGGTCGTGATGATGGTGTAACACAATGCGTTACAAGTGATGATGACAGTAATGGTAGAATAAGCATAATAAAGTTTGTCACATGTGTTTCAAGAAAATGCAACACTTTTTGTTACAAAAAAGAACTGAACGTCATTTTGAAAGCTAAAAAAATTTGGTTAATAATGTGGAAAATTGTTTATTTTTTTAGGTTGACCGTGAAACTTTTCATTAATTAATCATATTAATTAATTAGACCTATTATTTAATATCTATACAGCCCGTGTAGACAATTAATTAAATCTTATATTTGTCATTTAATCAATTTTTCATTTCGATCTTCCAACTTTTATCCTTGTGTGTAACCCTTTAGGTTTTGATCCACGATGACGATAATATAATTATTATCTTGATATAGTCAAATAAGAATAAATTCATTAATTCACTGATTAATTAATTCATATTAAATGTCCTTCCTTGGCATCTAAGAATAAGTCGTGGTATGACAAGTCCTTTTGTGCCCTGCTAATGTGAAATAAAATCCCTTCATTTACTATATCTCAGTTGGTTACGAAATACAAAATGTGTCAATCTCAGATCACCATTTATATTATTGTTTTGTCACTTCAAGTAATTGACTTAAGAGTGTTCATATTTGAAAACTCATTTTCAAATCCAAGGAATTAGTGTATATAAGTCGAATCATGCTTGAATTACAGGGACCTGGTTCACAGGTCCGTGTCAGGCAAGACACGGGTGGGGTCCACGCCATTTTTTTTATTTTTTTAAATACATGTGGGGCCCGCCCCTTTGTGAGATGCCAGTGAAAAATTACCCAGTACACAGGGCATTATTCATATAAGTCTATGATTGAGATGATAGAACTCTTATTATAAATCTTCACGTGATTCACGTCAAAACCAATTATTGTCATATTAGTAATCATTGAGTAGAGTGGCATATAACACCATCAAAGTGTAACAATCCTTACATAAGATTCCATGATGATTTGAAGTTGAAACATTAGTTTCACAACTATAATTGTGAGATGGTTAATTGACACTGCCCAGTTTGATATCTGACAATTTCCTTGGAAAACATTTTCCATTTTCCAACTTCTTCACTGTTTGATTTGCAAACTTTTCCACTAATTTTCTTTTCCCACTTTTCTTCCACGCGCTTGATTTTCCAACTTTTCTATGAAATTATTTTCTTCTTGTTTTGATGGTTTTCGGTTTTCCAACTTTTTTAATTTTTTTTTGCAATTGAAACAAATGTTAGACCCAATGGTAAAAAAAAAAAATATTACTTTAATGAACAATTTCCATGAAAAACAAAACCAAACGGACACCAAACTTTCAACATTTTTCAAGTGAAAAATTATACCAATCAAACACAATTAATTACAATTCCCAATAAAAAAATTTCTAAACAATTCAATTTCCTAAAATTCATTTTTTTTCCACTAATTTTCCACATTTGCAATCAAACGGACCCTGAATTTTATGTGGAATTTGTATGATATGTCATCCTATGAACTTGTTCCATATATCAAACATTCATATATTCCCTTCCAAGTGTACACACACTTAAATTCGTAAAATTAACTACCTTCTCCAAAAGAAAGGAGTGCAATATGTGCTTCCCATGTCTCATTAGTGCATATGGCTAATGACAATTCAAGAATAAAATACCACGACATATATTTCACTATCACAATTCTTTATGATTACTATGTCGCAAGTACTTATTCTTCTACCTCTATTATTTATTCATCTGAAGCAATAAATAATAAGATGAATAAATAATAACCCAGATTCTAACAAATAATAAATAAATAGATTTATAATAATGTAGTAATTATTCTCATAACTACTAGATATTTGGCACAATACTAACACCTTAGACGTGAAAAAATAATAGACACTCGATTATATTACTACTATAATTGTACGATAAATGGACATTAGAATGTTTGATTAAAAAGTAGGAAAAAGTTTTAGGTTTACATAAAGAACATTGTATTGTGTGAATGTGTGGTTGAAAATGAGTATATAGCAAAAAAAAAGTTCGAAAATAATGGTTGTGAAACAGGGGCTAAATTTACTCTTCAACGCGCTCTCTCATGAGCATGCTGAATTGGTTTTTCACTAAAGATCTAATATATGTATACTTTTCATATATTAGTGGTGGTGAGATTTGAAGATGCATGACCTTTATCTACTATATTAAAGATACATTGTTAAAAAACTTAAGCTGTCCAAGAGAGGACAAGTTTATTTATTTCAACTTCTTATTTTACACAAACGCCGGACCAAATTTCCCTGTACAAGTGGAGGTCGGAAACTTGGATCCTTTTATTCAGATATTACACTCCTCAGCATCTCAAGTACTTATTGCTTCATATTATCTCATTCGAAAGATCTTTATTACATGCCCATGTTTGAAGTGGTTGATCTGCTACCCAACGCTCATGTCCGTTTCTTCATCCCAGGTGAATGGCTTGATTGGTTTGGTTGCTTCCAAAAGTTTATCAATTGGAATCTTTGGCTTTGAATACTGCAGCGGAGCTACGTCAGTGACATCTGGACTGTAATCCTGCGAAAATGCGACAGCGATAAGGATATGAAAAAAGAATTAGCACTAGCTATATCAGTTTTTGTTATTATGTCATTAAAATGCAGTGAACTGCATAAGTTAATTGACGGATTTGGTCACATTTTTCTTTTCCTTAATCATGTTCAATTTTGTCCAGTTGTACATGACATGAGATTGAAACTTGCGGATTTTGTTTCACGATTTATCCCCTAAAAGCATTGGGAGAAGGATGCTTACTTGATCAGCATGCATTTTCTTCACAAATGTTTTAAATATGCTGAAGTTCTTCTCTTCTAATAGCTCGTCTGACAGACGAAGGTAGGTCACTCCAGCCATTTTCAGTTTTGGAGGACCATTTTTGTTGACACCATTTGGCCTTGCATTCAGAAGGATTTGATTGTAACCTGCAGGATCGTATCTTGAAAGTGCATTTTCGCCAGCCACATCAATTTTTTCCGTCCATCCATCACTCAAAACCTGCATAAATATGGTCCAAAAATTACCGTAGTTTACATATTATTGTGTTGAAGAAAATCATACGTGACATGACTCAACATGAGATAAGACATATTTTTACTTACGCAGCCGATGTTGGATTTATATGACTCAAGACACAATATGAAGTATAGATCTATATGATAGATGATACACTGCAGTGGCGGATCTAGGATTTTGAGTCAACACGAGTGATCGTTGACCGTTGGCAGCAATAAAATATTAAAAACCCCGTTTGATGTCTATTTTTTTGCAAAAAATGCATTTTAGAATAATGATTTGATGGATCATGTGAAGTTAAAAATAAGAAAAAGTTTTGAATTTGCATGTAATATTATTTTATTGAAAAATGTGTGGTAGAAAAGAAGAGAGAAAAATATATTTTTAAAAAAAAAAAATCAAACAAAGTCTAAATTTAAATATAACAATTATTTTGTTCAAATTGAACATATATAATTTTGTTGTACAAATTAACAATATTCACAAAATGATATTGTGGCCAAATTTTGTATAATTCAAAGTAAGAGCACGTATTTGAATTTTTACAATTGCATTAAAACTACTAAAATATAACATATATTATTCTCCTTCCTATTGCATTAAATTTGGTAAAAATTGTAGAACTAAAAATACTTCACAATAAATTGGTTGAGATAGGATTCAAAATCAGGACTTCTAATATAAAATTATAAATATGCAAGTTCTAACAAGTTGAGATACAAAAAATACTTAAAAATAAAATGAATAACCAGTTATATAACCTAAAAATATTATCTATTGCAAACAAAAAAAAAAAAAAACTGCTTTCGGCGAATCCAGCAAGCGCGGCTGCCGGGCTCGCTGGGTGCTGGGTCCGATTGATAACCTAACGCATCATATTTTGCATATCTACAGTTTAGGGAGTTATGTCACAAGTAACTAGTACCAAAGGTACCTAATAACATTTAAAAAGTTAATATTTTTATGTTTTCAAGAATTTGAGGGAAAATTTGACAGTTCAACCTGCTGAACAAGTTCTTGAGGTGCACTTTTAGCTTCCGCCGGTTGTTCGGTGTCTCTCATTTCAAGACATGTGAAATTTAAGGTTCCATAATGTCTGGACAACATCCTTGCTATTGGCCGGTATCCATCCCTGCCAGTTAGGTTATAGTAGCCTGATGTCAGCTCACAAGCATGACTTTCATCCTTGTACCACCAGTGGATTCCAGAAACCTGTTTGTGCAGAAAATCGGAGATTTGTGAAACACAGCACAAAATAAGACCAGAAGTCCGTCCATAACTGATACCGATCCGTAAAAGGTTACCACAACATTAATAGAGACAGTTACTTGTAGTACTTTACTATGATGATAGTCATGAATCTCATTAAATTTTATATTCCGGAATATCATAAGTACTTTCACGTCCATTCATATTAATCTTTTGCTAATAACACGTACCTTAGCAGCGAGCTTGACTTTGCATCCCAAGAAGACTTTGTTGGCTTCCTCTACTATCTGATCCCCATGGTCTAGTAGCTTGTTAGAGTACCATGTTAAGAAAAACTTCCCCTTTTCTGTCTGGTAAGTCCCATTTGATCCGAAAAATCCTGTTTTCTCAGGGGTGTCATTATATGTTCCTGCATCATCTGGGAGGTTCCATTCTGGGTGCCCTGCCTTGGTCGCAGCCTCCTTGAAATGTTGTCTCAAATACTTGTCATAGCACTGCAATCATAATATCAATTTTCCTGTTAGAATGGGGCTCGGTTGATTTATTTGAAAGGAGCGGGTAACATACTAGTCTTTATCTCACCTGAAATTCTCCAATGCCAGGGAACTTCCATCCTTGAGTCTCAGGATATGATGGATATCTGAGCTCTCCTGCAGGGCCTAGTCCTACCTCAATGTCTACAATGGTTCCAGCTTCCAAAATATCTGACATGTTTTCTCTAAAGCTCTTCATGTAATCACTGTACATCTACACATAAGAATTTGTATATGTCAAAAACATATAAAGCAGAAGAGTTCATATTACTAACAAAATACGAGTCATAACAAGTCATACCTGTACAGCAGTTCGACCTCCAAAGAAAGGCAAGTTATCCACACCAAGTGAGAGGTACTCTTTGTTCCTAGTACCCGATCGGTTAGTGTAGAAAATATCGGGATCTTTTTCTCCAACAGCAAGTACCCAATCTGGGATAGGGATGTACACAGCATCTCCTACATTGCCACCACACTGGTGGAATGACATTATAGCCTGTATTTTCAATCCACATTTTTGAACGAGTTGGAACAATTTCTTGTAGGAAGACCAATCATACTGTTTGGGACCTTTGGCCTCTATAATTCCCCACCAGACATCTACCATTACACCATCAACTCCAACAGCTTTTAGCTCTTTGAGCTGCTTCTCCAGCTTTTCTTGGTCCGGGAATTTGTTTTCTCTGTTAACAACTCCCAACTGCCATTAATGAACAAAGGAAAAAGTGTACATTAGAGTTTTGTTTGGTAAGATGAATTGTATAGTACTAGACAGTATGTTAGTAATGGAACTTTTTTTATACTTACCTGAAGCATAACATAAAGTGGCACATAATTTGCTAACTTGATTTTGCCAGATTTTGAAGCCATTCTCTGGACAACGAGAAGGGGGAAACTAGTATTTTCCTTTTTGAAGGTTGGAATGAAGATGGTAACGTTCAGTTCAGATTGCGTCCTTTATATAGAAGGTTGGAGACCCCAAAATATCTTGAGCAGTATGATCGATGGCATCTTTTCCATTTGTGGTTGATTTAATCAGGCAATGGCGTTTTCTGGTTAACAGTAAAAGAAGGGGACAGTGATGAATATACCGACGGTGTTGCATTTTCTGGTTAACAGTAAAGAAGGGGACAATGATGGATATACCGACGGTGTTGCATGCATTTCCTATCCAAACGCGCGAAAACTGCCAAAACACGTCTTGGATTTTATATGATTGTAATCTTTGAAATCTCTATCAAATTCTTATCTACTTCGTATTTCCAAATGAGAAGATGCCAACACGTATTCCCACTTCCCAAGTAGAGTGAGGTGTCATATATAAAAATGCATTGATGGGATTTATTCAGATAAGAGCGAATTCGAGACAGCACTTCTCATCATTAAGAAATAGAGCGACAGGTTCACTAAGTGTAACAAACGAATAGGCTAATCCGGACCGACCGACATGCATATAGACTCAGACTCAGACTCAGACTCAGACTCAGTTCGAATTATTTTTTCTTTTTGGCGAGAAGTCTTCATAGGAGAGAAGAATATAGTAATATAATTATTAAAGATATATTATTTAAAATGAAAGTGGAAAATATATTATGTAAATGATGCCGTGAAAAAACTCGACTAAATGTTAATTTATGGAGGAATATATGACTATGGAAGGAAATGACTATGAAATAGTAATTGAACTTTTAGAGAATAAAAAACAGTTAAAAAAAAAAATTGTTCTTAAATTATTACTGACATAATGTATTACGAAAGGTGTGATTTGTGGTGGAGAAGTATTTACTTAAAAGTTAAACGATCATTTTATTAACTATTTACTTAAAGTTAAACCATCATTTTATTGAACCTTCTCACGAGAAAGGTTAAACTACTAAAAAAAGGACAATTTAATTTCTACATTTATTCTCTCAAAGTTAAACCGTCATCTTAAAAGACTTTTTTTTTTTTTTTTTGGATCAAAGTTCTTTCATATGTTTGACCTTTTTGCGGGATAGATTCTTCAAGGTGTTAAATCATAATATATAAGGGTCCATTTGATTGCAATGGTGAAAAATAAGTGGAAATAAATGAATTTTAGAGAAAGTAATTGCTTAGAAAATGTTTTGTAAGAATTGTTAATTAAGTGTGTTCAATTGTTATAATTTTACATCCGTAAAATTTTTAAATTTTGTGTTTGTTTGACTTTGTTTTATATGGAAATTATCCATTAAAGTGATAATTATTTCAACAATTGGTTATAAAATTTATTTCCATTGCCAAAAAGTAAAAATATATATATATATATATATTTCGTAAAAAATCATTTTTTTATCAAAGTTTAGTGTACGTTTGACTTTGTTTTACATGAAAATTGTCCATTAAAGTGGAAAAAAACTTTTACAACTGTTTATGAAATTTGTTTTCATTTCCAAAAAAAAAATTGAATGTAGACTGAAAAATGTTTTCCCATCAAAATTGGTAGGAAAGCATTTTCCCTAAATCCAAGGAAAAGGGGCGCGTGGGGAGGGGGGAGGGAAAAAAATTTCTTGGCCAAATTTATGCAATCAAACACCACATTTTGACAAAGTTGGAAATTATTTTCCTTTTTCCTAGGAAAACATGGTCCATCAAACAGGGCATAAAAGTTTAAACATGTATAGAGAAGATAAATATAATTATTTTGGTGTCTGTAGCCATCACCAAGGGAAGGCAAAAAGGGTATTTACCAAGACTATCGTATCTTCCCAACGACGGAGTCATTTTCATGGGGCCTCAACGATCCATGTGGCGATGTCACAAACCAAGCCAAATCGAGGAGTTTTTTTTGTGGAGACAGGTTTCGGCTTGTGAACCAGTCACTTCTATCCTAGATGAACATTGCTGCACGTACAGAAAAAACACACAGAATATTTACAGGATTTTGAAATGGAGAGATTTCATTGGAGGAAAAAAAGAAAAGATAAAAAACAAACAGGCCAACAGCTTTTTGCCACATCAACTTCTTGTCAAAACCCAGTTAAAAATCCCCGTACTTGCATCTTTTTCCATCCTAGATAACAATAATGTAGCAAATACCAAGGACCTAAAGGAGTCTCGACATATAACCTATAAGTTACACTAATCCTAACTCCGTCTTAGATTTATGGAAAAACAAGCAATGAAGGATTCGATTGAGATAAAAAATGATGTCGAACGATATTTATTGGATGCTCGTGAAATCATAGAGAACAAGGATTTCGAAGTTCTAGATTGGTAGAAGTTGAATGGAAATAAGTATGGTGTCTTGTCCAATTTGGCCAAAGACGAGTTGGCAATTCAAGTTTCAACTGTTGCTTCAGAAAGTGCATTTAGTACGGGAGGAAGGATACTCGATCCTTTCCGTAGTTCCTTAAGTCCTAGAATGGTCGAGGTTTTAGTATGCAGTCAAAATTGGTTAAAGGCTTCTCCGAATTTGGATGGTTTTTGCATGGAAGATGTTGAGCATTACAACCAAATGGATGAACTTTTAGAATCAATAAATTCAAAATCAAATGAAGATGATCAAGAGCCCAACGCTAAGTGATTCATTCATTTTATAAGCTCTCTTTTGAGGTAGGCATATTAATCTGTCAATAATTTCATGATTTCTATGTGTCCATTTGTTATCTTATTTCTGTAGAACTGACTTTTACTATTTTTATGCGAATAGGTCACTTAATACTTCAGACTACAAAGCTCTAGTATTGCAGAATTACTTTTAAGGTAGGCATATTAATCAGTCAGTAATTTCATGCTTTTTATGTTTCCATCAGTTCTCTTATTTATGTATAACTGACTTGTACAGTTTTTGCTGTAATAGGTCACTGAATACTGCAGAATATAGAGCTCTAGTATTGCAGAATTACTTTTGCTATACATTAATATTATTGAGCTTGGTCATAATTGCTATTCCTGCTGTGTTTGTAAGTAAAAATCTTTATGTATCTAGTCTTGTTAAAATCCTTTCTTCTTCTAATTCTTTTAATTGGAATCACTGTGTTATGCTATGTGTTTTTAAAATCTCTAAAGATTGGCAACTTCAATAAACAAATTATATGTTTTAAAAGAGGTGCCTGGAACCTCATTATCCCTCAAACTATCTGTTTTGAGTTTTTTGACACAACAACTTGCCTTGGGATCAAATATTTGAACAATCACTTAGCATTCTCAAGTAATATCCTCCTCTAGAATTCAAAGAATTCCATTACTAGCTTTACTTCATATCACATCAAGTTTTATACTTTACTGCACAAGATTAATAAGAACTACATTTCTAATTATCTGTTTGAAAAGATTTTTATAAATTTGTGGGAAATAAGCACACTAAACTTGCTCTTGAAGGAATCTTATGTATTATATTGCCTCTAGAAGAACCGATGCTGTATCTGTCTGTAGTCGAATATAAAAAAAATCAGCAACAGAAAATTGAAATTAAATCAGAAACATGTAAGCTATGTTCTGATAAATTGATACATTGCAATCATAAAATGAAAATTTTCAATATGTACATTTCTATAGGGTGAAGAATATGAAGTTTCTACCTTTAGGTTGAATACTGAAGTCAGTTTTTTTGGCAATTACGAGATCAGGTCACGAGTTTATCTCAACGGGAAAATGGCTGTTAGCATCATATTTTCGTCTTTCATAATTATGTTGGCATATATACACATACATGGCTTAACAATGGCTTCTGTACTTCTGGAAGTGTTCTCTCATTTATTAGTTAATAATCGTTTCAAGTGTTGCAATTTATTCTTTCAACTGCTTAATCTTTCCAGCAATGTAGGAGTCAGAAGGGTGCCAGAATAAGCTAAAGTCAGATTTTTGCAGCCAGAATCAATTGAAGTCACAGAATTGGGGCTGAAATCAGATTTTTGCTTGTGCCAAGTCCCAGGCTCTCAATAGTTTTGCAGGGGCTGAAGTCACCTATTTTTGCTTGTGCCAAGTCCCAGTAATTTTTTGCCTAAGTATTGTAAATTTGTAATAAATTATGTAAATTGTTATTGGATAATTATTTTGATGGATATTTGGAGGACTTTACTATTTTATATTTGAAATGTATTGATATTGGAAGACTATTAATGTTGCTTGTTATTTAGTTTAAAAAGTCGGTATTTTAGGACTTTAATATTTATTGACAGGTTGTTTCAACCCGACCAAACCAACCCAATCCGACCCGACCGACATTTACTTGGGTTGGGTTGTGTTGGGTTTCAATCTTTACGTGGGTTGGGTTAGGTTGAATTTCAATCAAACCGATCGTGTTGGGTTGGGTTTGGATTGAGTTAAAAACCGACCCAACCCAACTCAACCAACGCCCACCCCTAAATAAGGGTTTAACGAGGCATATTCTTTTTGTGATGAATGTCCATAACATACAAGATATTTACCCTTAGAATAATATCTAATATGTACGAAGCGCATGAAGAAATTAATAAGATCTATTTTCTAAATCATTATGTTACTATAATTATCAATGGTTGATTAATATCTCGCATGAAGATAGTGTTATTTGAAGGCTATACGGACAACATGAGAATATTTCATCAGAAATTGAAACATGAAGACATTGACGTACAAGATATGGATCGCTTGATACAAGAATTTTCACTTACTGAAATTAGGTGAGTAGCTGTACTTTTTTTTCTTCCATCAAGTTTTGTCCCATTGAGTTTTCTTGATAAAGTTTTGACGAGACAACAATTTAGTACTCTAAATTATTTGTACTCTTTTTCATCTGTTGGTATTTTTCCCACCGAATTTTTGCCAAATAAGGTTTCAATGAGATAGTCATTATGCAAATAATTATCAAAGGGGAGTGTTGTAAAACTATAAGATAAATATTGATGATTATGTAGTATTATCATAAAGTATAGATAAGTTTTATCTAGTTTAGATAGTCTATTTCATTCCAATTATAACTCTCATTTTGATCCCTATAAATACGAGTCTTGATTATTAATAAAATACACACTTGAATTTTGACTCTCTACTTTTTTCTATTTATTCTCTTTTATTTATTTAATTTTATAACAGTTTCATCTAACTCTTTTAACTAGAAAAAACTATTTCATAAAATTAGTCAAAAGAGTCTAAAAGCAGTTTTGTAAAAATTTATCAACTTTTTAAATAATCAATTTTAATTTTAACTTCATATTTTTTTTCGAATTCACAACTCTAATATACTTTTCAAACACATTTTTTTTTTCATTTTTTTTTTATCAAAATCTATTAAGTCTACGTTTGGCTCATGCTCACAACTTGTTTATTCACACATAAGTCACTTTTTAATCGTATATTTTGAAGAATCCACAAGTACTACAGCCTACTATCACTCATTTTTTATTTATTTATAATTTAAATTGTTCGTAGACACTCCAAAGATGCTTGAAAGCAACAACAATTGAGAGTCAAATTGTAGTCAGCAGGGAGAAAATTACACTTCTGTTGGTGTTGAATTTTTAATTTTTTCTGCTAACCTGACATTGGGTTTGTACTACATAATCAATCTGGAGAAAATTACACTTCTGTTGGGGTTGAATTTTTAATTTTTTCTGCTAACCTGACATTGGGTTTGTACCACATAATCAATCTGGTATACATAGGGGTATTAAATGGGTCGAGAATATTCGTACGGTTCATCTATTATCGGACTCAGCTCACGAGCTTGATCCTTGACGGTGGGAGCCGCTCGTAATATATATATATTTTTTTCATCATATTATTCAAAGACCTAATTTCATTAATCAAGGCTAACATAATGGTTGATTGGAAGAATACTGTAATATACAGTGACTAATTAAAAATTAATTAAAGTTCAATGATCGATTTAAAACACACATAATAGTTTAGTGGCATAGTGAATTTTTTACCCCCAACCCTAAACAGTAGCAGCCGCCGCCGCCGCCGCGGCCCAGCGGTGGTGTGGAGAAAGGGCATGGCATTGTAGAATTTTAATAGAACATCGAGGGCATTTTTGTAGAAGATGATAATTTAGGAACAAGACTGACATTGCCAGCTTCATCAAAAGCATGACACGACAGGAATACTGTTGGGCTCGACTCCCAAAATATCCTCACACTTCCTACGTAAATGAAAAGAGTTTATTTCCTTGGGTTAATTTTGGGTCAATTTTTATTAAAATTATTTGTTCATGTCGCTTGAATTTTTGATTATTATATTATTCATGGTTGATCAGAAAAGTTGACATTAAGCCCATGTTTGGCCTCCATTATATTACATTTCATTACATTAATTTTTTCTCTCTTCATCTCAACCATACATTCATCAAATAAAATAATAATACACACAAATCAAAAACTTTTCAACCACACATCTCCCATCAATCACTATTCTAAAAATTATTTACCCCCCAAAAATTTAATTTAATGGGGGGCAAACAGGGAGTAAATCTCATGTAACACTATAAAATGTCGTTGGGTCGTCAAATGACATTATTTATTATTTTAAGTCAACAAAATTATTTTTAAAAAGAAAATGGTGATTTTGCTTTTGTTTGGTAGAGATTATAATTATCCTTTATTTATCATTTGTTTCCCTTCTTTTTTCTATAACCTACCTTAAGTTTTTTTTGTTGACGTAGGAACCTTAGCTGCCAGGGGTGGACGTAGAGATTTAAAATTAGGGAGGCACAATCGAACTTACAAAGAAGTTGGGAGAAATTTAACAATCGAAAATTTACGTTTAAAAAAATCATACCCCGTGTAATTTTGCATTCGAAAATGTATATGGGATATAATTTTTTCGGATGTAAAATTTCAAAAAACTTTGATGTTATATTCCATATAAAAATTTCCTAATAAAATGATGAAAATTATATTGAGAAATTTGTATCGCAAAAATAATAAATGTTAATGAAATAATTGAAATTTTTTTTTTTTAAAAAGCGAGTTAGACGTCTTTCTTTAAAACTCAAGTTTAACGTATTTTTAACTATTTTTGATATATGTTTGGACTATTCGATATGCCAATAATGTAGTTCTCAAAATAAGTTTTGAGATAACATAAGCAATTTATATATTCGATTAACGTATAATCGTTGGAGAATTTTTAAAATTAGCATGTTATCGAAATTCAAATTTATTATGATTTTACCCCTATTTGGTGGATATTAAAATCAATTTTTTAGTAAATTTTGATAAAAATTAAATAGTTATGAATTTCTTGAAATATGTTATTAAAATTAATTGTTAACTTTAATTTAAATTAAAATTTAGATTTCAATCGAAATCAAACATAATTTTAGAAACAAAAAAAAAATATAATAAATCTCAAAAGTTGGGGGGCAAGTGCCCCCCGAACCCCCCTGGGTCTGCCGTGGCAGCCGCTACCCGTAGGAAGCCCCGACCACCTCGAAGGGACAGAGGCCCGACCAATATGAGTACGCACTAGGTAAACCACAATCTATGTGCAGTAGCCCGCAAACCACACAGTAAAGGTAAATCGCACGAGGCAAGTCAGGTGTTACGGGCTCAACCGAGGAAGTGTTGGCAGAGAATTCAAACTCGTGTCATTTGATCTCCGTGTTCACATGCTCGACCAACTCGACCACCCCCAAATGGGTAACCTACCTTACATCTTCCTTGTACAATCATTTGATGAAGTATTATCACATTGCCCTTCCACTTTGATTAGTCACATAGTTACAAACCCAAACAAACATAACTTTTAATAGATTTTTGATATAAGTGATGAAATGTGTGGTTGAAAAAATGTGGATCTCATGAAATGTGTTATTAAAATTAATTGTTGATCTTTACTTAAAATTTTAATTGAATTTTAATCCAAGCCGAACAATGACTATATCCTACGATTTGAGTCAAAAATCATACCAAAACTAAATCTTAGCCCAGCTTGGTAGAGCTTAAAATTCATATTTTAATTTAATTTAAAGTCAACAATTAATTTTAACTGCATATTTTATGGAACCCACAACTTTTCAATCATATATTTAATCATCTTTTATTTAAATCTACAAAAAAATTGATTTTAATTTCTACCAAATAATGAGTTAATCTTTAATTTTTAACTCTCCACATTTGTTGATTGATGTAATAAATAATCTAGTTTGGTGATATATTGATACTTAATTGTGCAATACAAGATTTAATATTTTTCTTACGAATGACTAATCGTTAGAAATTTAATTTACTAGTAAGAAATTAGCTTCAATAATAATTAACATTATTAAACCAATAAAAAGAAGGAAAAGGAGAAAAGGTGGCCATTCCAACTCATCACATGCAATTCAAATTTAGTCAAAAGTCTCCTCTGCAAAGTACATATTCCTAAAATTATATTAAATTAAATTTCACTGGCGGCTAATGAGTAATAAACTTGCTACATGTACGTCAAATTTGATATTGTTGTAAAATGACAACATTTTATGCATCGATTTTAAACAATCAAATTGTTGTAAAATGACAACATTTTATGCATCGATTTTAAACAATCAATTACACGAATTTTCACGCATTACACGTAATTGAATGAGCAACAATTAAGCAGACAAATACCTGTCATTTATTGTTTTTTTTCTCCTTTACTTGGCTTCACGCGACTCAGCTATTTACTTCCCCAACCACCTCTCACATTCCACGCAAACTGACAGCCCCGGGAAAATTTCATTTACAGTCACCGAACTTTTAATGAAATTTCAATTAGGTCACTGAACTTTAATTTATCTCAATTGAATCTCATTAAATTTCATTTTAGTTTTAATTTTGTAACTAATTAAATGTCACATTTCACCACTTTGTCACATGTTGTTCCTAAATTGATGAAAATTACTTAACTAAACTAATAAAAGTTGCAAATATTTTACACAGTCATTATGTGACATGTCAACTTACCACTACACCACGTCACATTGTTAAAAAATGTACGTTTTAATCTTTTAGTATAAGGCCATTACCATAATTCCCATTATACCATTTGCGTTTCTAGGATTTCTAGAAACAATTACGTGAAAGATTAGTTACGATATAACTAAATAATTTCCATCGACTTTGTAGGTAATTTCTTACGGAATGTGATAAAGAGTGGTAAAACTTGAAATTAAATTGAAGCTTAATAACCAAAATGACAAATTAAAATTTAATGAAATTTACCCTATTTACTTCCCCAACTGCTCCAACCCTCTCCCAAAATCCAAAAGTCCAAGTGCAAAACTCACAGTCCCTCGTTGTCCTTAGCACCCCAAAAATAAAAATGACAAGAAATCATAGAAAGGAGGAAAAAAACCAACATAGTGCAAAGAGAGTAAAAACCCACCCACCCCATCAAAAAGTATTATCTGATTCATTTCATCAATTCTAAGCCAGAGAAAAAAAAAACAAAAAAAGTTAGAAAAAAAAATGATGTGCTATGTGGGCAAGGCAACCAAGATCTTCATCTTCATTGTGACAGTGGTGGTAGTGACTGGTCTTGTCTTGGGATTTGGGTTACTCAAGCATGCAATTCATCACAAGACCCAAAAATGTACAGATGAATCTTGTCTACAATACACCGCCCCAGTAATCTTCCTTCCACCACCGCCGCCGCAGCCACCAGGTGATAATCCTAGCCCAAATGTTCCTAATCCCATATTTCCTCCACCACCACCACCACCCAGTGACAGTCCTGGCCAAAATGTTCCTAATCCATCTGTATCTCCTCCTCCTCCACTTCCTCCACCACCGCCGCCAGCAGTGTCTTTGCCGCCGCCGCCAGCAGTATCTTTGCCGCCGCCTCCGCCATCAGTAGTGCCACCACCAGCAGTCAGTCCTCCTGGCCCAGTGACCCCGGGTCCAGTGAATTTTTAGTTGCATTTTTTTTTTTGGGTCTAACTTTTTTTTAAAATTTTTGGTCTTGATTTGGGTAATTCTTGGATGGATTTGTATATGGTTTATTTTCAAGTGGAGAATTATTCCCAATTTTCTTAAATTTTCATTAATTTGTCAATTCACAGTATCTTTTACTGATTATAAATTTATAATTGAATGTCGTTGTCTTTTTGGTTCCGATTTCATTGCAAATTATGTAATTGACTTATTTGACTAAATCACAAATCATTATGCTGGATTAGTCCTCTAATAAATTAGAATTTATTTTCGTTATTAATACGTTAGAGGCCTTTTTTTTTATTTAAATGTGGATTATGTACCTAGAATTAGACCATACCCTTCAAAATTGTGTAGTCTCTAATAAATGTCCCTGTCCCATGTTCTAAGGGCTACAACTTTGAATTATCCTCCATGTACAGAACTATTCACTACCAGAATTCTTACAGATACTCACATGGTGTGTGAGTCCCACATGAATTAAAAATTATTTAAAAAAGTGGACCCCAACACGCTTGTGTCTTGCCTGGGAAAATTCTGTGAAGTTTTTCCCTGTAATTGTAGCAGGGTTCTACAACTTTATTGTCTAAAAGAGATTTTGTTCTGTTTTGGTTGTTTTTTTTTTTTGGTTCAACTGTTGTGAGCTTGTGTAAGAGCATGTTTATATTAGCTTAAAAGTCAAATTTACTTATAAGTAATTTTTTTTAAACATGTTTGAATGGACTACCTTCTTATTTACAATTAAAAGAAAATTATTTATTTTGAAGTACAATACAACTTACTCTTAAAGATAACATATTATTTATTTTTAACCCTCGATATATTATTTATTTTTGCCATTGAATTGTAACATGGTGCCAAGAGCAAGGTGATTAATGAGGGAAAGCTATAGCATTATTGACGAACGAATATGTTGCACCAAGAATGTCACATTGTGGCTTAGGACTCCAGTAAAGCTGCATGTACAAGGTTTTTCTACAGAATTTGAACACGTCAGCACCCTATTCGCTTGTTTTTTTTTCTTCTTCCAATGAAAACCTTCCAAGTATATTTTCTGTTGATTTTCTCTGTACTCATAGTGCAGTTCTAAGGAGCCCGAGAGACATGTCTAGTTTTGGAAACAAGTTACGAATCAACTAGTTAAGATAATGTACAAAACTCGATTTCTATAAAGGAGCGGACTACAATCCTTTGCTCACCAAGAAAGATAGTAAATGTTGATAGAGAGGTGTAGTCATATGTATTGCTGACTGATCTTACCAAAAATCGTCACCTGTTGAATCCCGAGCTTGATCACTGAGATTGAGCACGAACAAGGTCTTCCGTACCTGAAACGAAGGCGTCGAGGTGTGTCCTCGTCGCCCCTCCGATGCTTAAGTCAGACAAGGAAATTGAGGAAATATATTGCTGAATATATATGTGTAAAAACGTACCTTGATAATGAATGAGAATGCCATATTTATAGTAGTAGGTGGTGTAGTTTAAGTAGGATTTGTCTCCTTGTTTCTAGGAGTAGGTATTGGAATGTAAGTAGGAGTTTAGACTTACCTTATTCGAAGTTGTTTCCAAGGATAGGACTCCTTTTGTGATCTAAGGTTCTTAGGTTGGGGTGTCCGCGTAAGATTAGGGATCCTATATGAATGAGGACAGGCGATACATGGTCAAGGAGTATGCTGGATTTGGTTAAGTAAATATCTCGAGGCCTTTTATCCCGACGACTCCCACCTTGGTTTTTAGGGCAATCGGCGAGGTAGTGCTCGAGATGTCTCGAGGACTTATTGGTCTCGAGCAGTATTCGAGCAAGGAGGAGGAATTCCAGTCCATTATGCCGAGGACGATACAACCCGAGGACTCAAGCCCTACTCTCGAAGGAAGGGGGACATTGCGAGTCCTCGTGCTCGGGGGCAATCATTATTGACCACATCATTGGCCCCCGTGCATCCAAGCCTCGAGTTTTGAGGATGGATGCAGTGCTCTGAATTACTCGATGAATAGCTGATCCTTGTATGTTTGATATGCCCTAGGGCATTCGTCATGCTGACGTAAGCCCTGGTAATAAATGGCGATTAAAAATGGTGGGCTGGATGGGCGACGCGTGGCAAGATCCAAGGGTCAGGGTGGCGACTCTTGGTATTCCACCCTTTCAGGCCTATAAATACCCCATCTCTAATTCATTTTTCACCTTTCGACTCTCAGTAATTCTCTCAGACATCCTCGAGATCAAGTATTAAGGTACGAGCTCGAGAACTTAAGTTATTTTGTGTAGAATGGAATAGTTGCATCCTTTGGGTATTATGTCGTCGAGTAGCGATGATAGTTCGTCATCGTCCTCAGGCACAGTTCCTGAGGACCATGGAGGGTAGATAGTTCCCATGGCCATTCCCATTAATGTACATCCTCGAGCTCAATCAGTTCCCACCCCGTTCACTTATCCCGACCTTCCCTGTAAGTTTAAGGAACACTTAGCAATTGCGTGTGCTCGAGAATTTAAGGTAATGCCGTGCCGATTGCTAGGTGTGTCCCGGGACTCGAGGATAGGATGGTTATAGCTCTGATAAGGAGTTTGTTATTTTTAGTGGATACTTTGAAGGCAAAGGTTTTAGGTGGCTAATCCCTTCTTCCTCGCGCTCCTGGTCGAGTACAATATGTGCCCGGGTCAGTGGGTGCCAAATGGGTGGAGGATGTTAACTTATTTCTTCATTGCCTGTAGATACCTAGGAGTAGTCCCCTATCTCGACTTGTGTAGAATGGTCTTCGACCCAAACAATACTCTCAATTCACTCGTTTTGCCTACTCTATCAACCCGAGGAGGTTTTAAAGTCCCTAGGCCGCCTACTTCTCTAAAGGTCGGAAAGAGAAATGGTTTTATGTTATTCCTCGAGATTTACGACCTTCCTTTTAGTCCCCTGGGGATTTCCTGACACGTCGAGCTTTTTGCGAGGGCCAAGCGTACTTCTTGAGCCTCCTGAGAGGGATAGACTTAGGTTAGAGAATCTCGAGCCCCTCGTGTACGACATAGATGACATTCCTGGGGAAGACATCCTCGATCCGCGCAGAGATGAAGGGCCTCGAGGGTAGGACTTGCTCATTTCTTTTATTCGAATTACACGAGGACATTGTAGCTCGAGCCAATGTGTTTGCTTTGTGCGCAGAAACGACGTTCGACCCAAGTGCACTACGACAAGCCGTCGGGGAACAAGAGCGTGGCTCCTCAAGTCCGGCTCCTGGGCGTAAGAAAGGAAAGAAGAGACCTCGGGATTCAAGGTATGACTGCTGCAAGTGGCGAGAGTCGTCGAGGGCCACCGTCTCGTCCCCGAGGTCGGGCGGACCTACGGCCGGTCGACTGTCTCCAAGCGCCTCGAGGATCTACTACACCTCGAGCTGAGGCTGTGGTTGTGGATCTCGATGATGAGGTCATTCCTCCGCGCCCTGTACCTCTCGAGGAAAGGGACTTATGTCGCCTCGTCCCCGGCATTGTTGACAAGTATCTCGGGGATAAGGGTCCTGAGGATGGTGTGCTCGAGACCCTACTTACCAAGGTGAGCTCGAGGCGTTATCTTTTGCTTCTCAATTTTATTTCATCTTTCTTTCTCGATGACGAGCTTGTGCGATGGATTTCAGGCCTTGAGTGTTGCTCGAGGACTAACTTTGAAGGGGGCTGAGGGCTCCCGGAAACTGGCCGGTCTCCTCGAGGATGTCAGGGCTCGAGATCAGCAGATTGCTGAGTTGAAGGCCTAGCGCGCCCTCCTCGCGAGGGAGCGTGATGAAGCCAAGGTCGAGCTCCAAAAGGCTCGGGATGATGCAGGCTCATTCCGTGATGAAGCCGAGGAGCTAAGGTTGGAGCTCGAGCGTTCCCAAAGGGACTTCGAGGAAAAGCTAATGGGTGCCCGAGAAGAAGCTACTGAAGACTTCAAGGCATCCGATGAATTCAAAAAACTGCAGGGCGAGTACGGCATGGGCTCGTACTTTCATGCGTTAAAAGAAGCCCGAGCATTCATGCGCTCGAGGCCAGAAGCTAGGCCCGAGGACCTGAAAGGCATCCCGGAAGTCGCCGAACAGCTCGAGCTCTCTGATGATGAGGAGGCTGAGGACGACCAGGAGGTGGATGTTGATGGGGAAGGAGTGGAGGTTGATCCCCCGACGTCTTTGGCCGCCCCCGATGCCGGGGATCTAGACTAGGAATTCTTGTAATAGGCCTGTATTTTTGGCACGAGCATTTGCTCGAAAACATTGTAGTTCCTTCTTTTTTTTGCTATGTTATCTACTCGACCCATTGGTTCTTTTTTAGTTAGGATTTTGACGTGTTTTTAACCCGAGGATGTGAAGAAGAATATCTTCGACTATTACAAGGATTGTAAAGCTCGACGAAAATTTAAGAATTCAAAAGCTCGACGACAATTAAGAATTCAAAAGCTCGATGACAATTAAGAGCTTAAAGGCATGACGACAATTAAGAACTTAAAAGCTCGAGGACAATTAAGAACTTAAAAGCTCGAGGACAATTAAGAGTTTAAAAGCTCGAGGACAATTAAGAACTCAAAAGCTCGACGACAATTACGAACTTGAAGGCGCGACGACAATTAAGAACTTAAAAGCTCGAGGACAATTAAGAACTTGAAGGCACGACGACAATTAAGAGCTTAAAAGCTCGAGGACAATTAAGAACTTAAAAGCTCGATGACAATTAAGAGCTTAAAGGCTCGACGACAATTAAGAGTTTAAAAGCTCGAGGACAATTAAGAACTCAAAAGCTCGATGACAATTACGAACTTAAAGGCTAAAACACCAAGTCATAATCTCGAGGATAGCCCGTGTAATAATGAACATATGTCTCGAGCACGGGCACTATGTGAGTACATTTCTGGCCAAAGTAGTGACATTGGAAATGATCGTGCTCGAGGATCATTATCTTTAGAATGGGGATTCTTCACCTAGGCCTTTTCAGAGGGTCGACATCGAGGTTGCTTAATAAAACTTGAGGACTGTGTAAAGTATGACAAGTTTTTAGCAGGTAGGTTTCGAGGATATCGACGACGAACACCTTAGGAAGTCCTCAATTTAAAGTGACCTGACAGAGGATCCCAACGGGATAATGAGCCAAGTTTAGATTTGACCATGTTTTAGTGGGCGATCCCGAGCTCGATGAGAGTCAAGTCCAAAAATTAAATTCGTGAGCTTGTGAAATTGCCCTGTGGCAGGCAATAAGTTCGAGGAAAGCTCTTTCTGTAACATAGGAATGAGCTTGAGGATAGCCCCTTCACTCAACAGAGTAAATGAGCTCGAGGAGTATTTGGGGAATGGTATCGAGCCCGAGCACCGACATAGTTTCAAATCGCCAATATTGTCATTCTGGGACTGGTCGTGCTCGAGGACCATTCGCACTATACTTGGGTGTCGAGGCATGCTCGTGATATATTGGAGGTGTTTCGCTCGGAACGTGCCATGAGGGCCCGTTGTGTAGATCATGCCGGTGGCAAATCTCGAGGCATGCTCAGGACATAGGTGAGGTATTTTGCTCGAACTACGCCATGAGGGCCCGTTGGTGACGGGACTTTTAGGGAGATCATGCAGGTAGCACGTCTCGAGGTATGCTCACGGCATAGGTGAGGTATTTTGCTCGAACTACGCCATGAGGGCCCGTTGGTGACGGGACTTTTAGGGAGATCATGCAGGTAGCATGTCTCGAGGTATGCTCACGGCATAGGTGAGGTATTTTGCTCGAACTACGCCATGAGGGCCCGTTGGTGACTCCGGACTTTTTAGGGAGACTGCGTGTAGCACGTCTCGAGGTATGCTCACAGCATAGGTGAGGTATTTTGCTCGAACTACGCCATGAGGGGCCCGGTGGTGACGGGACTTTTAGGAAGATCATGCGAGTAGGTCATCTTTAGGAAAAATACTTTCTGACAAATCTAGCAGTTTAATACAAACTTGGGTGTTCTAGAGTAAACATGGGCTCATAAGCCTTGGAAAGTGATTTGTCGAAAAATGCAGAGGGCGTGCAAGCCCGATGAAAGTTCTTGAAACTAAACGTAAACAAACTAAATGCATTGGGCGTGCAAGCCCGAAAAATAAAGAAGAAAATAATGCCCGTAATACGATGAAGGTCATGATATTTACTTGTAATAAATTTTGAGATTGTCGGCATTCCATGGTCTCGGCAGTGGTCTTCCCGATGTGTCTCGGAGGCTGTATGCTCCTCCCCGAACTTGTCGGACAACTTCAAATGGTCCTTCCCATGTTGGACCGAGCTACTGGGTGTGACAGTATGGCCTCGGCCGCTTCTAAGTACTAGATCTCCCATTCTCGAATCTCCGGGGCCGGACCTTGGCATTGAAGTGCGGTCAACCGTTCGTTTGGTAGAGGCTGGTCGCGCCGCGGCTTGTTCCCGTACTTCCTCCAGGAGGTCGAGATGTTCAGTAGTGGGCTCCCCAGCAGTGTGCTCCAAGCGCCTAAGTGATGGTAGGTTGGCTTCAATGGGGATTGAGGCTTCCACTCCAAAAGCTAGCATGAATGGGGTTTCCCCTGTCGTGGTTTTGTGCGAGGTCCTGTAAGCCCATACTATCGAAGGCAACTCATCGGGCCAGTTACCATGAGCACCTTCAATCCTTGTACGGAGGTCCTGGAGTATAATGCGGTTGGTCACTTCAGCCAGACCATTACTTTGGGGGTGCGAGACCGAGGTTAGGCGATGATTTATCCCGAGGTTGGCGCAAAAATCTTTGAATCTAACGTTGTCGAATTGTCTTCCGTTGTCAGTGATGAGCACCTTTGGCAACCCAAACCTACAGATGATGGACTTCCAGATGAACACCCTGAGCTTGGGCTCCGATATGGTTGCCAAAGGTTCCGCCTTCGCCCACTTAGTAAAATACTCCACGGCTACTGCTACGAACTTTGCTTGTCCTCTTGCTATCGGGAATGGCCCGAGGATGTCCACCCCCCATTGCTCGAAAGGGGCAGAGCAACATATGGTAGTGAGCTCTTCAGCTGGAGTATGGATGACATTACTGAATCTTTGACACTTGTCACATTTCTTTACGTAGTCCGAGGCGTCCTTCTTCATGGTAGGCCAGTAATATCCATACCTAATAAGTTTGTAAGCAAGAGCACGGGCTCCCTGATGGTTTCTGCATATTCCCTCATGAACTTCTGTCATAGCTTGCATTGATTCCGAGGGTCTGAGGCATCTGAGGTATGGGAGCGTAAAACTCCGGCGGAAGAGGACTCCTTGGATCATGCAGTACCTAGATGCTCTAGATCGGATACTTCTAGCTTCCCTTGGATCCTCGGGTAGAGTCCCATGAGTTACAAACTCAACTATAGGGTCCATCCAAGAGGGCTCTTCGTTAATGTCCATGACTATCTGTTCTTGACATATACTTGGTTCCGTCGCAATTTTGATGTGGACAGTCTTATCGAGCCCATCTACTCCCATGAAAACAAGTCTCGATAACGCGTCGGCTTTACCATTATCAGTCCTGGCAATTTTCAGAATCCGGCAATCGCTGAATCGTCTCTGCAGGTCATGCACTTTTAAACAGTACATAGTCATTTTTTCATCCTTCCTCTCGAAAGTCCCTTCAATCTGCCCTACCACGAGTTACGAGTCGCTAAATAGCTTGACGTGCTCAATTCCCAGACTATTAGCGAGCTCCAGAGCAATGACCACAGCCTCATACTCTGCTTCATTGTTGGTGGCCTCAAATTCGAACCTAAGGGCACATTGAATTTCGGTCAGTTTGTCCGGGCTGTTGATGATAATGCCTGCACCCGAGCCCGACGAGTTAGATGCCCCATCTACAAATATCTCCCACGGGTCAGCTGGAGTCGTCGGGATGTCCCCTGGCCCCCGAGCCCTCGGGGTGAGCTCTGCAACGAAATCTGCTAACACCTGTCCTTTGATGGATGGCCTGGGTTTGAACTCTATATCAAATTCTCCCAGCTCTATAGCCCACTTCAACAATCTACCAGAGACGTCTGGCTTCTGGAGTATCTGCCTGAGTGGTTGGTTAGTGAGAACTACAATGGGGTGTGACTGGAAATATTGCCGTAGCTTCCGAGCTGCCATAACTAGTGCCAGGGCCAGTTGTTCTGCCAATGTGTACCTCGTTTCGGCGTCCATCAATACTTTGCTCACATAGTAGATGGGTTGCTGAGCCTTCTTTACCTCTTTCATCAATACCCCGCTCACTGCGTTTTGGGACACGGCGAGGTACAAGTATAACGTATCCCCGGGCTCAGGTTTTGTGAGGACTGGAGGGGCTGCCAATGTTTGTTTCAGTTCCTGAAGAGCTCTTTCACAATCCTCGTTCCAAGTGAAGTCCTGATTGCCTCTTAGGACTTTGAAGAAGGGAAAACACCTATCTGCCGCTCTAGACATGAATCTATTCAAGGCTGCAACCCTACCCGTCGGCCTTTCGCACTCTTTCTTGTTCCTTGGTGATTCCATGTTAATCAGAGCCCGTATCTTGTCCGGATTTGCCTCGATTCCCCTGTGAGTGATCATGAATCCCAGAAACTTTCCCGACGCCACCCCGAAAGCGCACTTCATCGGGTTCAACTTCATCTTATACCTCCGCATTGTCGAAAATACTTCCTCAAGATCGGTGATATGCTCATTCACTTGCTTGCTTTTGACCACCATGTCATCAACGTAGGCTTCGATGTTTTTCCCTATCATATTAGCAAACACTTTGTTGATGAGCCTCTGGTATGTCGCCCCTGCATTCTTTAAGCCGAACGGCATGACCTTGTAGCAGTAGATGTCGGAGTCCGCTACGAATGACGTCTTCTCCTGATCCTCTTCAGCCATATGGATCTGGTGATAGCCCGAGAAAGCTATATAACTTATGACCCGAGGTGCTATCCACCAAATTGTCGATCCGAGGTAGAGGATAACTATCTTTTGGGCAAGCTTTGTTGAGGTCTGTAAAGTCGATACACACCCTCCACTTTCCGTTAGCTTTTTTCACAAGAACAACGTTGGCGAGCCAATCCGGATATTGAACTTCTCTAATGAATTGGGCACTGATGAGCTTGTGGATTTCCTCGCGTATAACCTCCCTCATTTCTGGTGCAAATTGCCTCTTCCTTTGCTTTACAGGTCTGGCATCAGATTTCACATTTAAGCGATGGACAATAACGTCAGCATCAATCCCAGGCATGTCTTCGACCATCCATGCGAACACATCAATGTTGCGGGATAAACACTTGACGAGTTCTTCTTTCAACGAGGCATCAAGCTCCCGGCCGACGGTCACCTTCTTATCATGCTCGAGCTCGACCTCCACCAAATCTTCCACGGGGGCAAGTCTATCATGCTCGAGCTCGAGCTCACTGGTAGTGCTCAATCCTTGGATGCTTGTGACATAGCACTTTCTAGCCGCTGACTGATCCCCTCGCACGACTCCTACGCCCTGGCTTGTTGGGAATTTCATAGCGAGGTGAAAGGTGGACACTATGGCCCTGACTTTGTTCAATAGTGGTCTTCCAAGTATGGCGTTGTATGGCACTGGCATTCGGACAACATGGAAAGGTGTGATCTCAAGCACTGCCTCGCGTGCCGAGCCTGTGGTTAGGGAGGTCTACAATACCTTCGGATAATCGCTCCGCCCCGAACCCTTGGAGGGGGGTCTTCACCATCTTCACCGGTTGGTAGAAATTCCCATCTTCATGTAAGCGTCACGGGACAAGATACATTGGTACACTTCCGTTATCCACAAGTATTCTTTTGACTTCAAAGTTGGCTATTATAGCGGATATGACCAAGTCATCATGAGGATACGTTATGCCCTCCGAGTCTTTGGATCCAAATGTAATGTCTTCTCGTGTCATGGAGGTTGGTCCTCCGGATCGACCCGTACTCGTTTCGGGCATATTGCTTCCACCCATTGTGTGAATCGCCTCCGGATGCTATCCCACCAACAATAATGTTGATCGTTCCTGCTGTTTGTTTGTTCTCTTCCCCAGAGCCCGAGGCCCTTCCTCTATTGTAGTCATTCCTCGGACGTTTGTCATTCCCGACATAAGCCTTCAGGAATCCCCTTCTGATTAATGCCTCAATTTCTCGTTGCAACATCAAGCATTCCTCTGTGGTGTGCCCATGATCTTTATGATAGTCACAATATTTGGTTTTATCCCGGGCTCCGGGTGGAGACCGCAACCTCGGGGGCCATTTAAGTTCCTTCATGTCTCTGATCTCCATTAGTATGTTGGTCTTTGACGTGTTCAAGCGGGTAAAGGGCCCTGGTGGCCCATCATGCTTCGGCCTTTCCCTGCTGTAATCGTGCCTCAAATTTGGTTCACTCGGCCTCTTCAGCTGGGTCTTCTCAGAGCTCGGGATAGTTTTCATCGCCTCCTCCATATTAATGTACTTTTCTCCTCGGGTAAGAAGCTCAGTCACGGACTTTGGTGGTGTCTTAGACAAAGACATCTTGAAGACCTCACACTTGACCGCGTACGTAAGAGCCGAAACAGCAGCTGTGATGTGGAGATCGGGTATTTGCAACTTTTCCCCGTTGAACCTAGTCATGAAGTTACGTAGAGTCTCATTCGGGCCTTGGCGGAGCTGCATGAGGGTGGCCGCAGTCTTCCTGATGCGTTTACTACTTGCGAAGAAGGCGGAGAACTTATCAGCAAGGTCAGAGAATGATGCTACGGAATTAGGTTCCAACGTAGCAAACCAATCCCTCGCCGCGTTCGTCAAAGTCTGGGGAAAGGCCTTGCACATTACTGCATCTGGTGCCACTTGTAGGTTCATGACGTCTGTGTACACATTTAGGTGGTTGATGGGGTCAGTGGTCCCATCAAACTCCTTCACGCGAGGGAACTTGAACTTGTCCGGGAGGGGGTAGGAGAGGACTTCTGGTGTAAAAGGAGTGCTAGGGATGAACCTCGTCATTCCTTTGGTGTTCTTCTGTAGTCCTGCCGTAATCCCATCCTGTATGATTCGGGCTATTTCTCCTGAGTCCATAGCCACCAATCTCGAGGCCGAGGCTATCGGGGGTACGCCCGAGGCCCAAGTCCCACCATTTTCGTGGGCTTGACGGTTATCCCGAGCTTGAGCATCGTCCATGAACTCTTCCGGAGGAACCGGTGTACGCTCTGGTGCTGGATCCTGGGGTGTATTCCTCCCAATCAGCAACTGGGTTAGTGTAGCAACTTGCTGGCGGAGTTCTTCGAATGCTCCAGCCAGTGAACCATTCAGCCGGTGGAGGGGCCGGCATAATCGACGACTCTCCTTGGTGTCGGTGTTCCGGCAAGGCTGGTTCGGGGCGGATGAGTTTGCCGGAAGATGACCTGAACATATATTCACCATGACTTTTGGTAGCGTTTCCCACAGACGGTGCCAATGATCTTACCAAAAATCGTCACCTGTTGAATCCCGAGCTTGATCACTGAGATTGAGCACGAACAAGGTCTTCCGTACCTGAAACGAAGGCGTCGAGGTGTGTCCTCGTCGCCCCTCCGATACTTATGTCAGACAAGGAAATTGAGGAAATATATTGCTGAATATATATGTGTAAAAACGTACCTTGATAATGAATGATAATGCCATATTTATAGTAGTAGGTGGTGTAGTTTAAGTAGGATTTGTCTCCTTGTTTCTAGGAGTAGGTATTGGAATGTAAGTAGGAGTTTAGACTTACCTTATTCGAAGTTGTTTCCAAGGATAAGACTCCTTTTGTGATCTAGGGTTCTTAGGTTGGGGTGTCCGCGTAAGATTAGGGATCCTATATAAATGAGGACAGGCGATACATGGTCAAGGAGTATGCTGGATTTGGTAAAGTAAATATCCCGAGGCCTTTTATCCCGACGACTCCCCTCTTGGTTTTTAGGGCAATCTGGCGAGGTAGTGCTCGAGATGTCTCGAGCACTTATTGGTCTCGAGCATTATTCGAGCAAGGAGGAGGAATTCCAGTCCATTATGCCGAGGACGATACAACCCGAGGACTCGCGCCTTACTCTCAAAGGAAGGGGGACATTGCAAGTCCTCGTGCTCGGGGTCAATCATTATTGACCACATCACTGACCTTGATCTCTATATATTTTTTATATTTTATTTTGATCTCTATATATTTTTTATAATATTCGAATTTTTTTTAAAGACAGTTC
Source organism: Fraxinus americana (assembly GCA_035079005.1). NCBI lineage: Eukaryota > Viridiplantae > Streptophyta > Magnoliopsida > Lamiales > Oleaceae > Fraxinus > Fraxinus americana. Next base: position 11,125,412 of record CM068713.1, on the reverse strand, counting down.
TTTTTTAAAAAAAATAAAAAATATCCTCTTTATGTTGTCTCTTGACTTTTAAGTGACATTATTGTATCACTTCGACTATTTAAAGACTAATATTTTTCAATTATTCTAAGTATTTCATTTGTTATCCCAAAAAAAAAAAAGGAGGTACTTTCATTTTATTTGCTCAAAATTAGGATTTATGAATTAAATAAAACCATTTACATTAGTTGGGTTCAAAAAGTCAGAAATGATCAAAGACAAGGTTTGGCGTTAAAACATTTATGTTATATTTTCTATTATATTTATATTTCAAAAACATGGAAAATCCATAAAAACTGTGATAATTCAGAAAATCATTAAAATCAATCATCAACATAACTTTGTGTGTTCTTCATATTCAGGGACGGATTGGGGTGGGGGGGGGGGGGGGGGGGGGCACACCAAAAAAAATTTTTTTTTGTTAGCAAAAAAAAAAAAAAAAATTTGTGCAAGCCCACTTAAAAAAATTTAGCCCATTAGCCAAAAGAACAAGAGAAAATTACCATAAACAAGGTGTTTAGTTTTGACTTTTAAAAAATCAGGTTTTTAGTTTATTTAAGCAAAAATCAGGTTTTAATTTTACAATTAATATTAATAATAATATTTTTAAATTAAATTAAATATATACCCAAAACTACCTAACCAACTTCATTTAAATATAAAACCCTAGCCAAACCTAATTCATTCTATTTCATCTTCTTCCATTTCTACCGCCGCCTCCACCGCGCCGTCGCCCGCCACCGCCCGTCGCTTCGGCCACCGCCCGCCGCCGCTTCTCCCCTCCCCTTCCCCTTCTTCCCCCCTTCTTCACCTGTGACGTCGTTGAACCAAGCAACGTCGTCGCGACGTTCTTCGCCGTTCGCTTCGGCCACAGCCGTCTGCGACGCCGTCACGGCGTCGCAGTGGACGGCTGTGTCGCACGTCGCGACGTTCCGCCGTGCAACGACGTCGCATGCTGCGACATTCTGCCGGTCGGCAAGCGTCGTTGCTGCGACGCCGTTGATCCGATGACGGCAGCTGTCGTCGTGGATCGAGATCCGTGATCCCGGATCTTTTTTTTTTTTCCTTTCCTACTACCAGATCTTGAGTTTTTGATTTATGGTGATATTGTGTTTTTATTGATTCTCAAATATTGTTGGTGATTTGCACATTGTGATTTTTTTAAAAATGAAAATGCTTAGGTGGTGGTCGGGTTGGTGGTGGTGGTGATTTTGTAGTGGTTTCTCGGTTGTGGTGTGACGATCGTATGTGTGGTTGGTTATCGACGGATCTCTGTGTTGTTGTTTGTCGACGGTGTTATTCGGTGGTCGGTTGGTGGTGGTTTTGTGTTTTGGGGTGGTGTTGGCTAGCTTTTTTTGCGTGTGATTTGTGACCTAGGTGGGCGTCTGGTGGTCACAAATAGAGTCGTGACATGTAAAAGTTATTATTTTTTCCAATCTGTGACCTAGGTGAGTGTCTGTGACCTCGGAATTGTGACTGTGACTCACTGAGATAGAGTTTTGAAAGTAAAATTTTTGATTTTTTCAACCTGTGACCTGTAAAATATAACCTGTGACCTATAATTTCGAATCTTGTGACCTTAAAAAATAACCTGTGACCTATAATTTTTTATCAGTTTTGATCTGTGACTTCGAAATAATCCGTGACCAAATTGTATATAACTGTGACCTTAAAAGTTGCCGGAAACGGAGCGGTCGCCGGAAATAAGTACTGCCGGAGAACAGTCGCCGGAGTAGTCGCCGGTTGCCGGAGTAGTCGCCGGAGCAATGGGGGGTGGTGGGGGTGGGGGGGTGGGGTGAGGTAGATTATTGCAGTTAAATATTTAATTTAATATAATAATTGTGAAATATAATTAATTAATTAAAAAAAAAACCTGATTTTTGCAAATTTAAATTTTGGGACCTGATTTTTAATTTTGGTAAAGTAAATGCCTGAACCATAAATTTTTCCCAAAGAACAATCCAATTTATTTATAACCCAACCCAAATATGATTCATATCCAATTCTCATTCAATTTCAAAGGAGCAGCTGCAGCCTGAGTCACGAGTGCAGATTATGGGATTCATAACTCATTCAAGTTTAAACCCTAAAATGTAATTCCCAAATCCCAAACCCATAGGTTGGTTTTTTTTTTCCTTGCCGGTTTAGACTTTTAGTGCACGAAAACAAGCAATCGGCATTCGGCAATACGTTGTGGAATATAGCTGCCTCAGTGCAAGAAAACACGCAATACGTTTGTGGAAAAAAAAATCAGTTTTTGGCAAACTCAGGGCTATTGTGTCTGATAATCTGATTGTATATTTTTAATATACATTATACTGTTTAATGAACCATTGGATATAAATCAGTTTACAATTATACGTTTGTGGAAAAAAACAATCAGGTTTTGCCTTTTTAAGTTGCCTAGGTTGTGGAAATTACCAGTTCTCTGATTTATTTGGGTATTAAATGCATCAATATTCCAAGAACTTTGGTTTGAGTGTTCAATAGGCGGGGGCTGCGGCTGCGGGCTTGATTTTTGCTTCCAATTCGGCAGTTCCGGTACGCTTTCTTTCTCTTTCTCCCTCGCGGTTGTTGTAATTCTTGTATCTTTTCGTATGCTATCGTAGATTTTGTGAGAAACATTAAACTTGGCAACTTGCTGTAATTGGAAATTTGGAATATTGGATAATGGTATGGTTTGGCGCATCTTTTATATGGTATATAATTTTGCTTCTTTGATAAATGGACTTCTGATAATTCATTATTGAAGATATTTGTACTGGTATAGATTTGTTTCCCTTAAACTTGCACATTGTAGGCTTAATGATTTCTATTATGCTATCAGGGAGCCAAAATTGCTTTTAATGATTTTTTTTAGTACAAGCAAATTTTATTATATAAGTAATTTCAGCCCCCCCTAAAAAAAATCCTGGATGCGTCCTTGTTCATATTCATTTGGTCTTGAATGTTACATGAATATCTTGGATGACACTTTGGTTGACCGAACACACACACATGGAGGGGTCGACATTATTTAATTCACGCGGGACCCAATGTGCAATGTGAAGGTTGGTCAATCGAGGCGGCACCAAATTCGGGCAAAGTGACTTTATAAAAGAGCCATGTTACTTTACTTTCATTACTTTCTACAATTTTCGCTTTGGTTGGGATGGGATAATTTGAAGTGTTTGACACACATTCTTTCAAAATACATTATTTTAAAACTAGTTTTCGACCGCACATTTTTCATTAAAATAATATTTTTCACCATATCAATAACTTTTCCTTACTTTTTAACCACATATTTTCCATCATATCATTATTTAAAATATATTATTTTCTCAATAATATTCATCAAACACCCGTCAATCCTTTTTGAAAAATGGAAGAAGATATAAAAAGTTATCATAATGGATATGTCTCAAGGTTTATGGACCATAATCGAAAGGGGAATGTCAACTTTTAGATGGAAAAGGTAATGAGTGCTAGTTTTCTTTTCTTTTTTTTTTTTCTTTGATAAGAGTGCTAGTTTTCTTTATATTTCGCTATTACAGGAAATTACATTAAATTATTTTGATAATTAAAGGGACTTTTGATTGAGTGGAATTATTCCTATTTCCTACGTTTTTCCTTCTAATTCCTATAGAATATGAACTTACGTAAATGAAGAGGAATTAAAATTAAGCCCATGTTTAGTAGGTATTAAAATTTAGAATTTTATCAAAGTTAACGTCATTAATTAATTTTAACTACATATTTAATGGAATTCACAACTTTTTAAAGATATATTTCATCAACTTTATCAAAATTTGCTAATTTTTTTATTAATTTGAATTCAAAAATTAAATCTTAATGTAAACTAAGCGTTGCATATTAAAAACATTAATTTGCAAGATCAGACCTAGCTTAAGTGGTAAAAGCGAAACTTGACCAAGTCAGTTATATGAATTTCAGTCTCATTTAGGGGGTGAGCGTAAGTAAAAAAACAAAAAAAACATTAATTTGCTAATTTTCATTACGATTATATTTGAGAAATCAATAAAGTTTTACAAAGATAACCATAATTTAACATGTCTTAAAAGGTCAAAACTAATATTATTATGACAATATGTCATCTATTAATTATAATGTATTAGGTGATGGCAAAAATAATTTTGTCACACTTAGTACGGATAGTCATAGCCCAAGTACTATCCTAAGTAGAAAATGACATGCACAAAATATCAATTTTGAAGAGTTTAGTCAATTGCAATTTGAAGGTCTTAGAAAATTTCCTAGATAATATTCCAAATTTCCATAGTTGACTATGTCGTTGTAGCCCTTCACCCACTAGATACTGCATATTTTTATGGGAAAATTGTAGCATTAGTCTTCAATCTATACACTTGGTAGCAAATGCATATCAATTCTTGTTTTTTTTTTTTTTTTTGACATTTACATCCTGATGTATCATTATGTTGCATCGTCATCCTCAACTTGTTTACGGAAGTCTCACACCATGACCTCGTACTCCTTTGTTGAGAGTCAATGGGTTTCTAGGTGTAGTCGTACATATTCAACCCATGTCGAATCTTGATGTGGTAGATTCATATAGTGGTTGAGAAGTTGGAGCTCAAATAGAAGAAGAACAAATAGTTAATGAACTTAAAGACCCGTAGAGGAAGGGATGACTGGAATGAGGGTACAATAAAATGAAATAATCATTGAGTACGAATCAACTGGACGAAGCAAGAAGAGTGACGAATCATCTGGGTATAGAAACTCAACTGATTTCGTCAAAAGAAAAAAAGAAAATCACATATCCCCGAATGAAGAAAAAAGAGACTCGGATAGATTCGATGCCCAGATGATTTGACATTGTTCTGGCTTCGCCTGATCCCTACTTAGTGATTATTTCGTCTGGTTATACTCTCACTAAAATCTCATATTTCAATATGTTCCATTGTGATTTTGATCACTGCACAAATACAAAGTGAAAAATCGCTTCAAAGAACAACCACCCACCACACTAATGTATACCAATATAGATGAAATAAAACTCGAATTGCATTAAACAAGAGGAATCAGATAGTATTGTGTGCAATTTATGACATTTTCGGCCCTCAAAATAGTTTCATTTGCAAAGATGACGGACTTTTTGGTGGATTCTGTAAGTTGAGGATGACAGCGCAACATAAATGATAGTTGCATATTAAAAGTTGCAATTCTTCCTAGTTTTATCCAAAATAGTGCTTAGCACTCAACGTCCGACCAACCTAAGGCGTTTACTTTTAGGAAAATAAAAATAAAAAATTGATTATGAAATATGCACTGTAGCATGCTCAACGCTGCCATCACTTCACTGCCGTCCCAAAAACATTCTTAACCCAGTTGATGATTTTAGTCCCACAATCCAATCATTGTTGAGTGACTCAGTTCCAGAATGGAAATCAGTTCTACTGAGAATTCTAACTCCACCACTAACTGGTTGTGCGACTATGAGTTGATGGATGATATCTCTGCCGTCTCGGCCGCAGCAAGCTTCCCCAGTCCTCCTCCGCAGCCGCTTGCCACCGCCACCGCCACCACCGCCTTTGGCTTCTCCTGGTTCCCCAAAGCATTCAGCTGTAGCTCTAATGTTAGGTGTGTCAATTCTTGAACCCATTTCTTCATTATATTGTGACATTGGCTGTTCCATTTTTCTTCAGCAGTTCTTGCTTGATTTAGTCAACCTTGTAAAAAGAATTTAACCCTTTTCAATTAAGTTTGTATTTTTCCTTGGAGATCACGAAAATTTTTTAGGCAAAAAATTAATACTCAAATCCTTCGAAGCGTGCGAAAAACAATTAAAAAAAAATGGACTGATGTAATTGAATGCTTCTTAAATTATAAATTATGCTCGAATTTATGAGAATTTGCATTATATATTTTTTAGGCAGGATTGATGTTTATTTATTCTAAGCTGTGACAAAGAAAACACGACATGATGCTCAGTTCTTCAAGCTGATTTGTTAAGTAACTGCTTGATAGAAAATGAAGAACAATAACTGTTTGAGAGATAATTAGGTCAAATGGACACATATGAATTTTATGAATTTCAGGAAGCTAATGTTACTCGACAAAGTAACCCGAAATATGTGAAAGCTGGGGCTGTTAACCTCATGGATAGAGATGGAGCAGATTTGAATACGTATTTGGTTTCTGACAGCATACTGATGTGATTTTCTTGACTCTTTGGACACAAAGTTTGTAGAGGGTGAACAATACTTGGTTTGGGAGATTTTTGAACTATTTCAAAGCAAATTATTTTAAACGGTTTTAACATCATTTCATTTTCCAGACCAACCATCGTTTGCAGTTTGATTTGGTTTCAAACCACGGTTTTAACGACATAGAAATAATATATGTCACACACTTGGAAAAAAATAAATATATTGGTATAAAATTCACTATAACACTTGGATTGAAATCATCCAAACATAAACGCTACAATACTAACATATTTGTCTCAATACAAGCAGAGGCGGATCCAGGAAAAAAATTAAGATGGGCTAATACGCATACGGAAACATTTTTTTACAAATAAAAAATTGTTTTTACTTAATTTTTATAATTTTATTTTTTAAAGATGAATTGGGCTAGGGGACGGGCTTTAGCATAGCCCATTTGCCCCTAGATCGCCAATGAATACAGGCTTAAACCAATAAATTAAGGGAAGAGTTCAAACTCAAAAGTCAAGTGTTTGGAATGAGGCAAATCAATATTCAGATTTTAAGATTCAAAATTCATAAATTAGGTATTAGTTAATTAATTAAATATATATTTATTAGTTAAATATATTAAGGTCACTGTTATAATTAATGGTCACGTATAAAAAAATTTGTAGGTCATAATTAATTCGTCGGTTACAGATTTCCAAATTAGATGATCAAAGATTCTTTTGCGATCACAGATTATATAATTTTTAGGTCACTGATAGTTAGTCACGGTAAACCAAATAGTTGGTCACATGCACCAAATACCCTCACCACGAATACTTGGTCACAGATCAACCAAATAATTGGTCACAAACGCTATCCCCCCACCACCCACAACCGCCGCACCATCACCACACCACCACCAACTACCTCCACCACCAACAGAAACGCACAACCAACGCCATCACCACAACCACCGTCATCACCGCCACAGCCACCATCACTGCCATCGCCGCCAACCACCACTTGCACGACTATCATCTGACAACCACTGAACAACCACCAACACCACTACCACACCACAACAAGCACCACTATAACACAACCATTTGCAAACAAAACCAAAAAAACATAAAAAAAAAGGAAAACCACCAATCTTCCTCCACCACTGACGGCTCGTGTTTTCTGGTTTGGGCTTTAGATCGACAAATCTGAAGGAGCCATAGAATAGGCGAGGGTCTGATGGGAGCCACAACGGTAGTCCTGTGCAAGCGACACTCCACTACATAAGGCGGTCCTACTGCACGCATAGCGCCGCTTTTACAGCGGCTTCATCGCACAGTGAACTTAGGGGGTTCTGGTGCCGGATGAGGGGGTGTGTGCGACATCGGAATAGTTAGGGTTAGAGGTGGGGAAGGTAGAGAGAGTTTGACTGATGAGAGAAATGGCGATGTGATTTTCGATGCAGCAGAGAGAGAGAGACGAGAGAAAGAGTGAGGGAAGAAGTGAGTTAGGGTTTTAATATTAATATATTTATTAAAATATAAAATTATTACCTGATTTTTGAATAAGTAAACTTTCAACCCGATTTTTGAAAATCAATCTTTAAATCCATAAATTAATAGGATTAAACCATAGGGACAGAAAAAAATTTGACAGAAGTTTTACATCCACTCACATGTGTGGGGTCCACCAGAATAAAAAATGAAAAAAAAACACACCCACCCCCTACATTTTGAGTATCTGGTTTTCTTCTGTGAACCTTCTAGGGATGACAAAAAAGTTCGTCGGCTCGAGCGGCTCAGGCTCGGCCATGAAAAAAGCCCGAGTAGGGCCCGGCACGGGCTCAGTTCACCGAGCTGAGGCTCGGGCCTACCCGTGGCTCGTCATGGCCCGTGACTAAGTAATATAAAAAAAATTAAATTTTTTTATGTTTCTTTTAAGTTTAAATGTGTTTTTTATATATATTAATATTTAGTTATTATTTATAACACATATAAATTGCACAAATTTTAAATAGATTATAAAAAATTATAGATTTATAACGAATTTTTTAAAAAAACACGAGCCGAGCCTCATTTTTTGGCCGAGCTTTTGCTCGGCTCGAGTCCAAGGGCCAGGCCGGGCCGAGCCTCATTTTTTTGGCCGAGCATTTGCTCAGCTTGGCTCGGGTCCAAAAAAGCTCGGACATGTTTTGCTCGAGTTGAGCCCGAGCATTGAATTTCGGCTCGACTCGTTGACACAGCTACATGCTTGTGTACGTTAAGCATGGTTCAAATTAATATAAGTTTAACTAAAAAATTTAAGCTTGCAATTTCATTCTTGAGAAAATAAAAGTTTTATCATAAATAAATCATTTACTGAAGAGCCAATAGAAGCCTACTAACAATTAAATTTGTTGAAGCATAAATAGATGTAATAAATAATATATTTTGGATAAAATGAGATATATATATTTAAACAAAAGAACATCGGGTCAACTGTTTGGTTTGGTTTCAAGCGGTTTTAAAATATTGAAACCTAAATCGAATCATTTCCAATGGTTTGTTCAGTTTGAAATGATCGACCTAAACCACGTGAAGCCAAACAACGGGTTCAAAACCACGATTTCGATTCGTTTTGGCGGTTTGTTATTCACCCCTGCCATAAAGGATGAAATGCTGTGTGTGGATAACATCAAAGTTAATTTCTTGTTTTCACACACCAGTTAATATATTGGTAGAAAGCCTGATTTTATTACTAATAATTTATACTTAGGGATGAATTACGATGCTAAAATACATTGCGAAATGTGGAAGTTCAGGCTGAGTGATGGAAATTTCCTATGTATGAAAAATTTCGTCCAGCTTTTATTGTACATATGCATAGTATGATAGTCGAAAGGCAAAACAAAGGAAGATACGAGTTTTTGACTCAGAATAGTAAGGAATGCTATCTGATTATGCAATTTCAGGCATGCTCTTACTTGGTTCTTGTCTTCTACGCCGTTGAATGAATTCCAGTATGGCAGCGGAATTAGCTATTTGAAAAGTATTTACCTCTTCCAAGCCTCTGTCATATGACACACAGCGACATATCAAGCCCCGAAACTGAAACACATTTTCATTTAGATTTAACAAGTACTAATTCAAAGGATATAGAACTCGAAAGTAATGTCCCAATGTTTAAATTCATTCTAAATTGCAAGTTTTAGAACGTAGACTGAAGATTAATATAAAACATAGGAGGTCAATAACCATATGGTGGTCTCTTTTCTTAAGCTTTGTACCAAGAACTCGTTAGAAACAACTTAGGACAGTGGAAGTACAACTACATCTATGTCATTTCGTTCTTCACATCTGATGACTTAGCTTTCTATTTTTAGTTCGGAATTGGACTGCTCTTTTGAGGATTCTCAAGGCTTTAAGGAAGAAGGTCCTCGTAAACGGTACGAAACTTACGCCTTATTTCTCTTTGATGTCAATATCTTGGCATTTTGTAAACCATAGATTCTCATGTCATGGATTCTTTTCGGCCCACTTAAATATCTAAATGTGTTTACTGTTCATGAAATGATCGAATTACCAGCATTTAGTTTCTAGAAGCCAGAAAAATTTATGGAATTTGATTGGATTACCTAAATTCTAACGTTTGCATAGCTAGACAAAGTTGAATACTTGTAATGCATATAAAGAGTCAAGTAATACCGATTCTTACGGAATTCTACACTAATTATTTTACATAGCTATGACTGATATTTTCTTCTTTGCACTTGACGAAAACATAAATATATTCTGTTTCTTGATTAAGCGTTCCTTTTTTATTAACAATGAAAAAGTATATGCATGTTGCAGTAACTTATATGTTAAATTGCCTCAACTATTCAGTCTCTACCCTGTCGCTTGGATTTTCCCATGTTGCATCTTTCCTGAGTCCTCTTTCTAAGTATGTGTTCATCATTATAAGCATGCCTGTACACCCATGGAAGATAAAATAGTGCGGAATGTTCAGTTAGCATACCTAAACTGGTCAATACGATAGCCATCTCGTTTAAATGAAGTATACTGATGATATGCTGGCCATCAGAAGACTTCTATATTGAGTAAACTTTCAGCAAGAATCCAATAAAAAAATCCCGATATGAGCACAAACACCGTTGAACTCTGCATAAATGTCAAAGCATAAGGACACATTATTTTACAGCTTGAGATTAGAGAGCTGTATCACTTGAGTCACCCGATACTAATATAACGGAGGAGAAGTTGAAGTCATCGTGTGTAATAAGATCAGGATTGAACCTGAGATCTTATGGACATGATATCGATCATGTGTCTAGTATCTTCTACAAATTGTCCATCCTTGAGGTGTCATCAGTCTCTCTCTATAGCGCGCGCACACAAATTTCAAGCATTCTGGGTAAAGATTCAATTGTATTCTACAGCTTAAAGTCAGAGTCATGTAATACATCTGGATCTAAAGCATGTCGAGAGAAGTTGCGCAGAGACCGACTAAATGAGAGGTATTATTTTTCTTTCCTCGAGTTGCTCATAGAGTGTCATTTGAGTTTCACAGTTCACTTACAATTTGGTGAAGGTTCCTGGAACTGAGGTCTATCCTTGAGCCAGGCAAGCCATCAAAAACAGACAGACGTGCTATTTTATGCGATGCTGTTCGAATGGTAACTCAGCTGCGTCTTGAAGCTCAGCAGCTGAAGGAGTCAAACAAGGATTTGCTGGAAAAGATCAAAGAATTGAAGGTGAGAGTTTGATCCTATCAGTGTGTAAGTAAATGTATAACATAATTGAGATCAAGTTTTAGTTTTGATCTTTATTGTAATCAACTTCATATGATAACTCTTTTATGACTCCACTGCCTAGTCTATTTTGTTCTATTTAACTCTCTTTTATGGGCTTATATCTTTCTTAAGAAATCGGAAATATTTCTCCTTACATGAATTCAATTTTCATTTCATCCAAGAAAAACTATCTTTTTTCTAAATAATTTCTTCGTAGTTTGATCCAATAGATCGTCATTATGTGGGAAAATATTTGATAAATACTGATAACTATCTGATGGATAAATTTCTGTCACCGCTCTCTCTTCAGGTTGAGAAGAATGAGCTACGAGATGAGAAATTAAGGCTCAAGGCCAATAAAGAGAAGCTCGAACTGCAAATTAAAGCTTTGGCTGCACAACCCGCGTTATTAGCCCATCACTCTGCAATGGGAGTTGCATTTGCAAAGGAAGCAGGGAACAAGTTAATGCCCTTCATTGGTTATCCTGGTGTTGCCATGTGGCAGTTCATGCAACCTGCTGTGGTTGACACATCCCAGGATCACGTGCTTCGCCCTCCTGTTGCATAAGCCGGAGGAGCTGATTGTGGCGTGGCTCGGGAAAATGTTGATGTTTAGCAGCTGTATAACTGTGTGCATCTCTTTTGAAAGGATGTGAAGTAAATAAGAAAGTATACTGGTATCTGCTCTTTTGCTTACTGTTCGAACTAAGCCAGGTGTACTCCTGCAGCAGAATTTGCCCTTGTTTGAATGTCAAGAAATAATAAATCCTCTTGCAATAAAAGACAGCATTTTTCTTCAAAAGTTCAACTGTTCAATCAAAGTCCTCTGTTTGTGAAACATTTTTAGCAACTTAAAAGTTACTTTTACAACACAATCAATGTCAAAATTTAATTTCAATAATACATTCAAAAAGTGTTTTTTTAAGGATGCAAGATCAATCGTGCTACACAAACAGGCTCATTGACAATGATTAAAAACAGAAGGACGTGTGGTGTAACATCATTAGACAATTTGGGGGAAAAAAATAGCCACAGGTGCTGCCAATGCAGCCCCTGCCCCTGTTTGCAATCCCTGTTTGAGTAGCATTATTCTAGCCCCCGACCCAGTCAAGTTCATGGCAAAGATCTATTCGTGTGAACTATCATTAACTTTGGTAACAAGAATGAATCAAATGCTAACGTTGTTTAGAATATCGTTATTTTAACTAATAAATGAAAAATCAGCGAAGGAATTGATGCAAGCAGAATTTCGATCGAGGTGAACAAATGATAACAACAATCCAGTATATGAATTTCGCTCAAAATCTCAAAGGTTGATGAGCATCATCATGATATTAAAAACCAAGCCCCAGTAAGGAACCAGCAATGACATTCACCTTAATGGCTGATGAGTGAGGAGGTGCAAGCAAAGAAACACCCCGAGGAGATGACGTGGGGCTCCTGTTCGGAGGCGACGAAGGGTATATCTTAGGAGCAGGCAAGTGTGAATGCTTTGGCAAGGGAGTCGAAAATTTGGTGGGTTGAGAGGAAACAGGTGGCTTGACAGGGGAACCGGTTGGTGGAGCTGATGGAATTGCTGGCGAAGGAGACGAGGGAGTGGCCAAGGAGGTGGCTGGTGGTGGAGCAGAAGCTGCAACAGTGTCGATTTCTAGCTTCATGCCTTGTTCACAATGTCCAGCAGTTCCACAAATGAAGTACCTCTTGCCTTGAAAGAGTTATGACTGTTCAGCCTCCAGATTGTGGATTCAACGGGTTTTTGCTCGGCATGAGTCGAAATCAAGCTTTAACACTTCAAGAACATCATAGTTTAATATTGCTAAGAATTAGAAACCCTAGTTCTATATCACCAAGAACAATAAAATCATAGTAAGGAAATAGACATACAAAATCACGCTGGATTTATAAAAATTCATCTCAACGTGAGACTATCCCTTGCTTACCCCTAAACTTGGTTGTTTATAACAAAATGGAGTTTGCTTGAGGGAGAAATATGAGAAAAGGTAGTGCATATTGATGGGGGAATACCTTGTCTTGCATTGTCAAGGGGGGAGAATAAAGAATTGACAGGAGCTTCAAGGCAACTATATATGCTTGCTATCTGATTTATCTTGACTTGTACAAGCCTACATTGTGATATTTCATTTCTACTATAAATATACAGATGAGTCTAATATATTTAGAGTAGATATAGCTCTTAAGCCTAAAAATAAGAACATATCAAAGACAATTGCAATAACAGCGTTACATTTTTAAAGTTTACATGGGAAAGGAATAAATTGACTACGAAAAATTATAATATATTCACCTCAAAAAGTTTCTTGCAAGATCAAATGTACATTATCTTAGAATACAATGAGTACATAATTATGAACGTCAACATCTGATAATAACCAATGTAGTACCCACAATACCAAATGAAGAAATTCTTCTGAGAAATACTTTGAACAGTATATTATCAGTCATTGTAAAGTCAGTAAATGCAGGTGATATATTAAATCCACTGAACTTGAAACAAAGAGAAAAAAAGGTTGACAACTGTGTTTCAATACTGCGACAAATTAGATGCATCCAAAGAATTGTTCCAAGGATGTAGAGGTGCAAACGTTGGCAGCAGTACCCTCGGGCTTTATAGGAGAGATGTGAAGCTGGTACTTGATGAATCTCTGAAAATATTAAAAATGGAAAACAAGATGTTGATGCAAAAGAGTGTGAAAACCAAAAAAACGCAGAGAACCCCGCCAATTAAAGTAACAAGTCTAAAAGATACATCTTTTAAGAGCTATTTCTGAAAAGTTATATTAAAAATAACACACACTCGGCACAATTTCCGGATGGTGACAAATTGGAACTCACACCCTCTGCGAAACCTTGTATCTTCTCAAACAACAATCAGAAGTGGCAACCTCTTATTCAAAAGCAGGATACAAACAACTGGGCTCGGCTTGAATTATATTAGGTTAAATATTATAAGTTTGGACATTGAAAGAAATTACTTACAAAACCCAAACACCAGTTCCTAAAAATTGAATCACAAAAAGATGAATTTGGATTACCCCTGCCCAATTATATTGAACATTACTATAGCCAATGTCAAAAGTTTTATGCATCATCATAGAACTGAAGGATCTAATTGTAGTAGTGGGGAGTGCCGTTTGTTCAATTATTATGGATGGAGCCGCTGTTTTTCACCAGGATAACTATTATTTGCCGTATCAATTCAATGATAGCTTTTAGCAGTTGGAACTTGTTGATTGCTGTAGACTTGAACTTGTTGCCATGCAACGCAAAACAGAAGGTATGATTTCAATCCAGCTCAGCTTGTAGCTCATGTTAGTTCCTCAACCAGTCATGAGGTTTGAAGAAAAATGTTTTGCTAGCATGAACTTTGCAAAAACAAAAAAGTCTTTATTAGTTCGAGAACCTGCACAATGAACACTTTAGTTCACTTGGCCTGAATACACTCATTTGAGTTGTCCATAAATGAAACTTAATTATTTTTAGACTCAAAAATTGTTCATCAAAGTTGGGAAAAAAATGGTATCCACGTATAAAATTATTCAGAAACATGCAGTAGAAAGTGGAGAAAAAATTTCAATTTAAAATAGTCACAGCATTGTGTAAAATATAAAGGTGATTTTCTAAAACACTGCCCAACAATTTGGTAGAGGGAATATCCTACATTGAGAGTCTTCATCAACTAAAAGCTAACCATGAAAACATAAATTCCTGGCCAAATGTTTCTAACCAGAGCATTTTAAATTTATCACATAGCCCTAAATCCATATTTAATCATTGATCTAATGGAAAATAAAAGAGTACATAAATTAAAATGGAATAAAAATTATTTAAGGAGAAATTTGAAATATACCGCTAATTGCGTTACAATTTCAGGATTTGTGTCTACATGCCAATCCGGTTCAAGTTGTCTCACGAAAGATGTCCGTCCAATCTCTGTGCTACAGAAAAGAACCTGCAAGTTCATTTCTCACAAAATAAAATACGAACAATAAGCAATTGAATTATGTTGAAAAAAAAAATTAAAATAGGTAAGTTGAACAAAATACTGACTTGTAGACGAATTTGAAACAAGTCAGAGACTACATAATATTGAATCGGAAATAAAAATTAGCCACATTTTATTTGGGAGTTTTAGCCAAAACTAAATGAAATTTTTTGATGAATTTTTGTGGATGTATATAAATCTATGCCTCAAACTGTTAAAGACCAAATTTGCTAGATATCATACATACAGGGGTGTATATCGAGGCAAATGGTGCTCCTCCACCCCATATTGAGCATTACTAAGTCATATAAATGGAAGTAGGAGCGAGGGAAAGAGAAAAGGCAAGGGCACTAAGGGCACTGCAGCATCGAGTTATATTCTACCATAGCCTGGGAGGGCCTTTGGGCATGTATCAAAAAATAGACAAAAACAATTATTAGGTACATATATAAAATATTTGTTCATAAGATGGATAATGTGGTGTGGTAGCATAAATTGTAAGCTTTGTAAACCTTACAAAATTTGTCTGGCATCCTTCCTTCATATAAAGAAAAAGGGTGAAATACTATAGAGATCACAATACCTAATTGGTCAAACCATACTAGTCCTCCTCTATTCACTGTATTTTCCTTTTTGATAATTTATTTTTTTCCTTTTAATTGAACTTCTCTACAACCCTTGTTCCTTTCACACGTCTCTCTATTTCCAACTAATTTTGTGGCAGTAACCACTATTTTTTGTGTGCTTTCAACATTTAGAATGGGTAATTTCCAATTGTTCAAGTCCAAGTTATTAAATTTAAAAATGCCTTGAAATAGTGCTCTCATTAACTCATATCGCCCTTTCATGCTCCAATGCCAATAAATTTCATTATGTCCCCTTAATGAAATTTAGGATACATATTAGAGGATAACTTCGATCAAAATAGGGAATTCACCCCGGTAGACGGTGGGCATCAAGATCTATTATATTCCCTCTATGGATTTGCATCTCTTTTACCAGAAATTTCTAAATGCCTTTTTTCTATCCTGAGTTCCAAGATAACTATACAACTCACATGCTTTGTAGAACCCGGGCACACTTTCGGCTTCCCATCAAATTAACTTTTAACTTTGGAAAACCTCAGAATTTTCACATTTCAGTAAATTCCAATGGCATTCACTTTAAGCTTTAATTGTCATCAAACCTTCTAGTTCTACCATGTTTTCTTTATTAGATGGTGGTTTCAATTTTTATTCTCCTAATGTCTACTTCGCTAGCTTTTGAATGCAGCTAGCTACTACATTCCCATTTTTATCCTGTGGGTTCCCTTATTATTTTCTTGAATGCAAACCTCTTACGTACTTCTTTTCCATTTCTTAATAATGGCATAGCATCGCTAACCCATATTATGTAGCTAGGCTCTCACCAAGTATCACCTTAGAATTCTAGCACAATGACCTTTCACCATCTAGTAAGATTAAAAACTTTTTTTCAGTTATATCAATTATTAGGTCAGAGTCAATCTCTTCGAATCATGTATTCACCAGTAGCCTTCATGTTGGTCCTCAAAGCTAAAATTTCCATATAATCTTTCATATCCTGACTCATGTTTCTCCTCATGACCACTAAAATCTTCAAAAAATCTTATCTTGACTAGGGAATGCTTGATTCAGCCAATAAAGGTTTTACCAAAATTGTTACTTTGTTGCCTTTTCTATCATATTCCATGATATAAAGACTAATAACCCTGACATCATTAGAAAAAGACTTAACAACCCTTATCGACTCTTGTCCTAAAGAGGTCTACCTAATATAATAATATATTGTCCCATCTAACTTCTGACTACCGTAGAAATTGACCTTTTTGATTGTTACTTTAAATAATAAACTAATCTCAATTACTCACACGTGCAAGCTAAACTAGCCATTAATCTCTATACAACTATAGAGTTCTAACATTAAAGTTTGGGTTTTCCTTCTGAAGAAACTGTATTACACCAAGAATTGAAACATTTGCGTTCTTCGACTCGCAATTGGCTTCTGGGAACCAAGCTGTTCGAACCCATCTAAAACATGTATTTTTTCCCCTTCTCGTGTTTCTTTTAACTTTTCTTTCACTTATTGGAAAACTTTTGTGGTTTTCTAAAAAAAAAAAAGGTTAATTCAATCTAGTGTAACATGAATTGGAAATTTTTTATTAATATTTAAATTCATTTTTTTACGAAATTAAGTTCTATGGCCACAAACATAGAGCATATCTGGGTGAGCTTAAAATGGTGCTGAGTATCTCCAATAGTGCAATTTATTTTAAAGAGCATCTTGAAGAATATTTAAAGTAGAACTTCTTATACAAGTCCAAAGCACTCTTTATATTAAATCATGAATTTGATTTTTTCCCATAAGCAATTATGACTCATTTCTATCCATTTTTACCTAGCTACCCTCTTTTTATTTGATCATTTTCCCTCTATTTTGAAAAAGGTGGATGGAATTCGTGAATTAATAAATGAAATCACTATATTAGAAAGGATCCAAAGAGAGTTTCTTTGGGAAGGTCTAGGGGAGGAGAGGAAACTACATTTGGTTAACTGGCGTGTTGTTTGTTCTCCTATTAGATCCGGTGGTCTCGGTTTGAGAAGCCTTGTTCTGTTTAATAAGGCCTTGTTGGGTAAATGGCTTTGACGATTTGGAGTTGAGAGGGAGAGTTTTTGGAGAGAAATTATAGGGGCTAAATATGGCGTCATGGAAGGGGGTTGGTGCTCGGGTGAGAGACGTGGCTCTTACGGGGTGAGTTTGTGGCGGTATATTCGACGAGGGTGGAGTGACTTTCGGGACAGTTTGACTTTTATAGTGGGGAATGGAAACTCCATCAGTTTTTGGGATGATTGTTGGTGTGGACATCAACCGCTTAAATTAGGATTTCCTTCTTTGTACCGAATTGCTTTGGAACCGTCTGCCATGATGGATGATGTCTTAGACTTCCATAATGGGAGCTCCAGTTGGAACATTGTTTTTGGTCGGGGTTTGCAGGACTGGGAATTGGATGATTATGCGTTGTTTTTGACATCTTTATATGAGGTTCCTATCAGGGTTGGAGAGGGTGATTGTAGCAGGTGGAAATTGACAAGTGATGGTATCTTCTCAGTTCGCACTTATTTTAGATCTTTATTGGGTATTGAAGAGAGTTCATTCCCCTGGAAGATGGTTTGGAAATGTAAACTGCCCCCTCGAGTGGCATTTTTACTTTGGACAGTGGTCAGAGGACAGGTGTTGACGGTGGACAATCTTCGAACAAGGGGTTTCTATGTTACAGAGTGGTGCTACATGTGTAGGAGGGACGGGGAGACGATAGACCATTTGTTTCTTCATTGTGATGCCGCTCGCTTACTTTGGAATGATATTTTGGCGTCACAACACGTGGATTGGGTTTTGCCAAGGCGCATGGAGGACGTGTTAAAGGCTTGGAGGAGAAAGTTTCGAGATAAGGATAGTAAACTTGTTTGGGACCTTATTCCGGGTTGCATCGTTTGGTGCTTGTGGAGAGAAAGAAACAACCGCTGTTTTAAAGACCAATCACGGACAAAAGCGCAGATTAGGGAATTGTTTTATTTGACATTATTTACTTGGTTTAATGTAGCGGCTATTAGGCATATAAATTGGCTGCCTAATTTCATGTCATTCTTTTCTGACTTGAAATGATTACACACTCCCCGTGTATTATGCATTGATTAATAAAATTTTGATTACCTTTCAAAAAAAAATAAAAAATCACTATATTAGTATATAGGGAGTTCGCTTTTTATACTTGGAGTCATTTCCAATCTTTACTTTAAATTATAAATACAGTGCTTGTTGGACTCCCAAAAAGAGGGTTTGACTCTCTAAAATAAAGAGGTTCGGCCTCGTAAAGAAGCTACTGGAGATGTTCTTATAAGCAACCATTTAAATTTCACCCAAACATGCTCTCCATCTTTTAAAGTTGGTTAAATAATTGTTTATGCCCCTCCCCTACATTTTTCCTGTTTGTATACCAAAGTACACATCATTATTTTTCCTAATTCTTTCACCTTTCCTCTAATCATTTAATCACTTGCATGCAAGCTATGTTGATTTTCCACTTAGGCATCACATCTATTAGTTCTAATTTCCTGTAACTTTCCCCATATTATGAGTTTGTATCCTAATTCTATTGTCCTAGATAAATTTTCCATCACCCGTCCATTAGAGTGTCGCATATGGAATACAGCCTAGATAACCTAGACAACTTTAGACTACACCTGATATCAAATGCAGAGTGTGGGGCATGCTGTACTGAAATTTATAGAAAGTTCACGTCATAAAATGTGATAAAAATTTGCGTTTATTGTTAACATGCCACCACCCTCCTTTATCTAGGTGTGGGTGCAACCAAACCCAAAAGTTCAACGTTCTTAAGTGAGATTAGTCATAAATGAGAGAACCCCTCGATAATCATCGCATTGCACACCTTTTTGTTCAAGTTGTTCAACTTTCTATTCAAAGTTGATAATTAAAAACAAAGACAGGCCTTGACATGTGACGGAAAAAAAAAATGGACCCGTTTATTCCGTAAATCTTATCGATTTTCTAGCAAAATGATAAAAATATTTATTCATTCCATTTTTATGGAAAGCTAATTGATAAGCAAAGGGTTCTCATTGACTTTACAGGAGTAACAACATTCAAGGAAAAAATAGCACAAATCTGAATACTTTTCATGAAAAGAGCAACATTATTTAAATTATCATGTAGAAATAATTTTTTCAGTCATTACCTTGTCTTTGACTAAGCCACCAGATGTAAAGACCCCAGCATCTTCCAAAGCTAGGAGAACTTTCTTCTGCAAAAGTTTATAAACCTATTAGTGACAATGAAATCTAGGGTACACGTAAAGCAATGACAGAGTTCGTCATAACAGAACATGAGGTGTTGATAGAGAAAATTAATTATTACACATGCTCATTATTAGAAAAGTACATAGCACTTGCTTGGAAAGCAATTTTCTTTTTCTTTTTTTTTTTTTAAAACACCAAAAAACCACTTTATAATATATTTCACCGCAAACTACAGCTGTCATTGACAATGGAATACAATCAACCGACAATCTATCGTCTCTACTCATCGTAGCAAAAGATGTGAGTTTATAGGCCACTTCATTCCCCTCTCAAGGTTTGAAGAGACAAGTCCCACAACCCACTTTGCTTAGAAAGCAATTTTATGGAAAGCAAACAAGCCAAAAATATGTCCCATATGATTCAAGACGAATCAAATGCATTAGGCACTGCTAACTATGAAAACAAATGCACAACATAATTGAATTCAAGAGAAAGCTGTACACATTTCGTGATTTCTTTTTTTTTTTTCCAAAGAGACTCTTCAGTGCATTAAAAATTCTGAAAAAATCAATTTTGTATTCTAGATTTTATTTATATTCTGAGAGATATTCAGCCTGATCATCTGAATACTGTGAGTAACATTCCCAGAAAAGTTGAACACATTGAAACAGGCCTATACAACCTATTCAACCACCTCTTAGGTTGTTTTTTACCTACATTTAAACTTTAGAATATATTATACAAGTTCAGCACACATGCAAATTTGAGCACCTGTTTGACATCCATTAAAATAAGCTTTTGTAATAGTGGTATTTTGGAGAATGTTTGGTTAAAAAGTAGGAAAAAGTTTTGGATTTACGTGCAAAATATTTAATTGTGTGAATGTGTGGTTGAAAATGAATTAAAAAAAAAAAAGATCTAATGAATGTCAAACAGGGACTAAATATGTACAAAAATCATGTCAATAGAGTTTTGGGTTAAAGAACACATGAAAAAAGTTAATATGCAACAAGGTGTCAAGCTCGCTAATACAAACTATTCCATATTGGTAGATATGCAATTACTTTGTATGTATTACCTCTAAAAAGCGCGTCTAGGCGATGCGGGAGACATGCCACGCCTTGACAATAAGTTTTTTTAGTTTTTTCTTTTTTTAATAAACATTTTATTTGACTTTAGTTTCAAGTTTTTAAATTACTTTATTGGTGCAAAAGAAAAAAAAAATGACTTTACCCGATAAAGAGTTAGATAAGATTTAAGCAACGAAGCTACCCACATTATTTAATTATTATTTTGAGACTTATTGTTATGTTGAAAACTTCGCAAATATGTATGAAGTTTCTATAAATCTATTAAGTAAAGACTTGTCCAGTAGAAAGTTGAAACTATAAAAAATAATCTAAGTTTTGCATTTCAAAAACTTGAAAATTGTATAATTGTAGGAATTATTAAGTAAATATAGTATTTTATAATTTTAAATGTTTGTATGTATTATTTTAATTATTATATGATTTTAAAAATGATTAAAATTTTAAAATAATAATAAAAATAAGAAAATATTTTTTTACGCCTAAACTCGTAAAGCTTGGCTTCCACGCCAAGCCACATTTTACGTTTTTTAGAACACTAATAATTACTATTTCTAAAAAGAAAAATGAAAGAGCTTATAGGTGACTTTTAGCACCTTCGAAGAAGGTATAAACTTTAATATTCTGAATTTAGATTCTTCTATATTTTTTATGTATTGAATAACATGATTAGTTTAAGTTGAACTCAGGACTAAATGTAACGACTCGAGCCTCATACCCTTTATATCATACATACTGTCTGTTTTAGGAGGACATCTACCCTATTTTCCTCTCATGGATTTTTGTCGCTTCTCACGGGATTCGAACTTAAGACTCCAATTGATACCGGGATTCAATTTAAATCTCTCCTAAAGCATAGGTATTGGATTCGAATACTAGGGACTCGACAGAAAGCCATGAGGGGTAAGAAGAGCTTAAGCTCTCTCATAGCGGGTAGTACGTAAGTCAGTGAATTCGGCATAAAGACCAAGTCATTACGCTAGACATAAAACATCTGTAATATGTTATTGTTACTTTAGCACTAGAATTGGATACATCCAATAACAACTTAAACCAGAACTTTCTATCAATATTTTTACACCTAAGCGAGAATTTAAATAACTAATTTTTTTTGGCATGTAGATCAAGAATAATCAAATCTGGGGACAAAGCTACACAAGACACTACATTTATTTTGACAAATATTTATACATGACAGTAGAAAAAAATTCTGAAAACTGATAGCTACCAGCACTGTCACTGAATAGATTGCATGTTTTGGCAAGGCCACGATAATGTAAGCTCTTAAGCTAAAACTGATAGAGCACATTTATGTCACATAAACAAAGCAAATGTGTTTTTTAAGATGCATTTGCATGTATATTTCTTTACCAAAATACATGCATTGCTTTATTTAATACAATTAATTTGCAGATAAGCTTAAAGAGCTCTGCAGACATTTTTAGTGGTTGCAAAGATGCGAGGTCGTTGTGTGGGGGAGAGAGAGACTATGGTAATGGATAATAATAGAAGACAAAATATAAGCTGAAACCCAACAATCTATTGATAGTTGAAAGTAAAAGAAACACTGAAAACACACCATCAAGAAAAGAACAAACATTTTACTTGCACTACTCTGCACAGAAAGAAGAAAAGAAGAACGATGATAGCAATTAATAACGATTAACATGTGCCATGTTGGGCATACCTCACTTTCATCATCCAGAACCCTTTCCATGAGATAAAGATCACAAAATTTTGTGATCTCAAGCAACACCTCTACCACAGACGATCTCACAGTTGCTTGTTTCTGCAAATAAATAGGTAAACATGAGATCAAATGGTTCCTTGAATCATGTTTCCAAAAACATGAAAGGAACGGAAGAGAGTAATAACCTGCAGCTCCTCTGGGATGCTTTCCACAAGAATTACACCAAGTAACCTGCATGTTACCTGAACAACAGAATTTGTGAAAGTATCAAAAGAAATTGTCATGTAAATGATAATAAAGAAATTGATAAGACTACAAAAACAAGATTGCATTGGATCTCTATGTTCGATATAGGTCTTACTATGATATCTATGTTAATACTGGAAAAATATAACAAGGACACTAAATAAAATTATTTTTTTTGTTCTTATTATAGAACAACCGCCACGACTAGTCAAAAGTGCCCCAAGCAATTTTAGAAGCTTGAATCAAGGTAAAGTTGACATTTTCTTAGTCATACTTCCTTTTCCATGTTTACCTCGATTAATAGATACATTTACACATTCTGATGTCCAAGAGGTTGAACTATTATATTGCAACCACCTCAACGATGGTTCTTGTTGAAGTGCATCTAGCCCTAACTGAAGAAGAATAGAGAGATGGCCAATGAAATTGACGAAAAAGTTTATTACTTGCATGGGCAAGCTAATGGTGTTGTACAAAAAAGAGTACATATTCTTTTAAAATTTTGATTGGGCAAAGAAAATATTACTTTGTATTTACGATAGAAAAATGGTCCTATATAGCAGTTATGATGACAACGGAAGATCTTAGTATTGCTTATATCTAAAACATCACTTCTGATTAATCAAGTGTAATGTAGTTGCAGTTAACTACTTCTGGGTACATCTAAGATGAATATATAACATTATTCGATAAAAACATACATATAATATATTATTAGCAGCGATAAAAATGAAATTATGGGTAATATGCCCAACTAATGGAACAGTTATCAAAAGTAATTTGTCCTACTTGCAATTCTTTTAGAAAGCCTAGCAATTATGATTTTTAAATTTCTTGATCTAGTTTTAGCAGATTGTAATGAAGTCAATGTTTTCGAATTGAGTTTGCCTTTGAAACGAGGTTGTATAGTGAATAGAAACATCATGATAATAGGCGTCTAAAATGTTGATAAAGAAGTGGATAAAATTCACAATTTCCCATTCAGTTCTCATTTTACCAATGAAAATGGATAGGCTCAAATACATTTTTAAACCATTATTTTAAGAATTCATGTCTATGAAATAGTTCCAACTTACTGCTTAAACACATGCATACAAACAATGAACATGAATATCAGGTATCTAAGTACTCAACGAAGTACCTTCCTCCCTTCGCTCAACCTCTGGCGAACTATTTGACCAAGAGTTGGCTGCATTTGAAGAAAAGAATATCAAGTAAACCATGAATCAGTTGAAGCACCATACAGTTTTGTAGAGAAGGATGAAAAACAATTCCCACATACCTTTACAGGCTGAAAGAACTCATCTATCACATTTTGAGTTATTGAATCTTCTGAAGAATTGCTAATGCCTGAAGATGTCACATTTAAAGTGGCATTTGCATGATTACTAGCGCTAGAACTACCAGTTGTAGGAGCCTGCCTTTTCGGTTGCCTTCTTTGCGATCCACGAGATGTTCTCAATAATCTCCAAGTAAAAACTACAGCAAGTGCTAGCCCAGCTATAGCCCCAACAGATCGTGAATCCTAAAATTGATCCAACCAAATTTATAAATCAATTGGTGTGTGTTTGTGTGTGTATAAGCATGTTACGATCATTGAACTATTAAACAGACATTAATTAATTGTTAATTCTGCACCTCAACTTTATAAATACGTATCATTATGTTTCCTACAAAAAATTAAAAATAATGTGATAAGCCTCCAATTCTAGAAGAGCCCAGAAGAATTGAGAAGAATATACATGAACAGAATTCTGTTATGGCAAGGCGGGGGGGAATTAGTTAGAAATGATCCATAAATAGAGAGGCAACTTGTAGGGTAGTGGGGGGAATGAAGTGAGGCTCGGGAGAGTGTAGTCCTCTCGAATGACTAAATGTTATCTTCCTTTTATGTAATCATTTCCGGCATTCAATAAGAGTTTTGCTTATACATATTATGTTCTTTGTTTTTCCGTGTTAGAACCTTAAAAAATGGTATCAGAGCACGTCGATCCCATGACGCAAAAGAAGATAGAAAGTAGAGTGGAGGCCATGGAGAAAGAAATGAAAGATATTAAACTAGTGGTGCAGAGGTTGCCGAAATCAGTGGAATACCTCACCCAGATCATGGCCAAAATGATGCAAACCATGGAAGAAACTCAAAAGGCAGTATCATCTCTTATTCGTCAGAAAGCAGATTCGAGTAGAAAAGTTGAAAAGGATGGATCGGGATGTATCACTGGAGGATCAACTCCAACAAGCCCATTCCAAAGTAATCACTAAATTCCAGGAGAAAAGCACCAGGCGAAGCCAATTATGGCAGAGTCACGATGGAAATAGGCCAGTACTGGGAGGAGAATCAATGGCTAGAAAATTGAATGTGCCAATTTTCAGGGGGGACAATTCTGGCAGCAACTTTTGCTGCAGTTCCAGCCAACCCAGGAAGGCAGTCTTTGCGAGAAAATTTTGGCGGTGAAATAGGATGGTTTAGTGGCTGAAGTCCGGCGATCGTTTGAAGCCCTGGTTGCACCAGTATTGGGGATGACAGACGAAATACTAGAAGGGATTTTTATCAATGGACTAAAGCCAAATATAAGGGCTGAAATCAGGTTACTAAGCCCAATAGGGTTGGGCAAACTAATGGAAGTGGCGTAACACATAGAGGAACTCAATCTGATTTTAAAAGCGGCCAGGAAAACCTAGCCCAAAAGTTAAATAAAACACCGTCAGCCCCAAAACTAATTGAAGATAGGAACACTACAGTAAAGCCACCTAACGAAACCGTGGGCTCCAAATACTCCAAACTGGGGCAGATTCGTGCAGAGACGAAAGGGAGCAATGCGTTCCAAACGCGAACATTGATGGTGGGGACGACAGCTTATGGAGTTTGCTTGGGCACTATACAACTAGTAGTCAGTCAATCAGTCCTGGCCCTTGGATTGAACTATTCCTTTTCCGCATCAGCATCAGCATGGATTCATACCAAAGAAATTGTTCAACTATATGATAATCGAGAATTTGCAGTTAAATCTCACTTCCACCTTGAGGACAAGGTGCTCCAATTCTAGAAAGCCCAGAAAAATTGAGAAGAATATACATCAACAGAATTTTTTATGGCAAGTGGAGGGGAAAATTAGTTAGAAATGATCTATAAATAGAGAGGCAACTTGTAGGGTAGAGGGGGGAATGAAGTGAGTGAAAGTGAGGCTCGGGAGAAGAGTGTAGTCCTCTCGAATGACTATATGTTATCTTCCTTTTCAGTAATCATTTTCAGCATTCAATAAGAGTTTTGCTTATACAAATTCTGTTCTTTGTTTTTCCCTGTTAGAACCTTAACATAATGCAAGTGATTCCAACTCAATAACTTGTAGTTAATATATCATTTTCCTTCTGATGGGTCATTGTGTTTGTGTAGGCTGGGACACAGGTGGTGAACTAATAATTCTAGCATAATTCCAATACACGTCAATCATCAATCAATCACAATTGTCCAGAATTTTGTGAATATTTTTTCCCCTTAATTTCAACCATGTTCATCACATGTTACGAACATGCTTAGTACACTAAGAATATGTTTATTCAAAATCTGGTGCTCGCCTCAGGTGTAGGAAGTCTAAGATTGTCCCAATTCTTTTAAGAAAAGGCATATTTCCTGAGGCATATGCTGAAGAAGCAAGGCAAACACAGTGTCAGATGACATAATGATATCCAAATCATAAAATTCTAGAAGAGAGAAAGAAATCTACAGTTAAAGACAAAATATATACACATACACACAGTGTGCTCTGTTCAGATCTGAAACCTTACTTTTTATTTTTCACGTTAACAGTTTTCTTGCATCAGAGAGCCATTAATCTTCGATACCAGACAAACGGAGGAATATTTATAATTTAGAAAATTATATTCATGATGTTCAATTGTCCTAGAACTAAGTTAATGAGTCACATAAAGAAGCTGGGAGGAGACTGGAGAGAATGACAGAGAGACAAATTACGGTTGAGAAGACAAATTCAGAAAATCTTTTTGGATTTGTGATAGGGAGTTTATCAATTGCATAAGGAGGCTAGTGGACCAACCTTACATGAGTATGGGATGATATAGGGCTTTGTTGAGTTGAGTTTAAGAACCACCGATTGAATAATCAAGTTCTATTGAATCTCCCTCGATAGATGTCTACAATTTTTTTACAGCTGTACTATCAGCCATAAAACATTTGGAACAATATTTCCTATTTCCGTTTTAGAGTTATTTCCTGGTTCACTGTTTTAGTAATTATCTGCCAAACCTCAGACATCACATGATGTTCAGAACATGGAATGAGTTTATTTAGGCAGTCCGGAAATCTTACACTAGAGAATAATACACCAGAAGAGAAGCCAATAACTGAATAAGGGAGAAAAAGTATAGATTTGATAAGCTGCGAGAGAAAATACAAGTCAATTTAGATACAATTTTTGGGGATTGCAAGCTGTATTATTTGCCATTGCAATATTTTTTTTTGCCGCAGCAATTCATTTAGTGCACTCTCATTACCCTAAATCATTTACTACATTTGAATCTTAGATTGGCCTTGGGTGAACGGTCAAAGTTACTACATATTTATAAGAACTTACGCATTTATGTTCTTGTTTACAGTTATACATATAGCTAGAATTGCTCCAAGCAACTTCAGCATAAGCTCTCAAGTCTCACCTCGTTATAAACATAGGGAAATGGAACTTCTTTATCTGCAATTTATGAGTTCTTTTAAGGTACACCTTGAATGCAAGTTATCAAGGCTTGCCCCTTGACTACTGGTATTTTGAACACGTTCTAACCCTAAGACTAAGAAAAGAAAAATTGCATATTAAGAAGAGAATAAGTTAAAAAGTCTTGAATGCCCTAGCCCTATATTCCTACAATTGCAGTTTGACAACCCTCCATCAATGACATTGTATCCTTTCAGCAGCTAAAGACCAAGGAAAGACTACTGGTGATAGGAGACCTTCTTTTCATTCTTGTACACTATTCTTTGGTGTCTCAGTGTTTCCTTTTCTTTTCTTTAAAAGTCAAACTAATTAAGATTCTTGCAAAGAACTGGTTAATTAGTGAATTAGTTTTAGACTTTCAGCTGTCGCTTAATTGTTTCTTTTACTAGCCACTTACAGATGTTTTATTGTGTTTTTTCCCCTTTAGCCCCTGTTTGAGTCACATTAAATTTCTCATTCTCATTCTTCTACTCATTTTCAACCATACATTCTTTAATAAAATAATATTTTCCATCACATCAATACCTTTTCATTCTTTTTCAACCACATATTTTCCATCAATCTACTATTCAAAAACACATTCTTCCAAAATAATGTGGCTCAAACACACCCTTAGTTGCACTTTCTAGTTAGTGGTTAGTTGTCAGCTTCAGGACGTCATGTGTTTCAATATCTTATATTTTCTTCTACTTGTGCCTGGTTAACTATTTCCTTCAGTGTTTTTCTTTTACTTGCTGACTGCTGGGTTAATTATCATTCACCCAAAACTAATATGTTAACATTATATAGCTGAATCATACATTTTAGACCTAGTTTACTTTTTCTACTTTTGTACTTTGGAGTGTATTATGTAACTTATTGAAGTAGTCAATTGGTTTGTGTATAGGCTTATGTCTTAAAGGGCATCAAGACTTGCACCTCGCCTGATTAGGGCTGGGCAAAATGTCCAAACCGAACCGAACCGAACCGGAACCGAACCGAACCGAACCGAACCGAGCGGGTTTTTTAAAATGAAATACCCGAACGGGTATCCGAATCGAGAACCGAATGGTTTGGTTCGGTTCTCGGTTCTCGACCAAGAACCGAAGAACCGAATAAGAACCGAACTTTTTTTTGTTATATTGGATAAATTAATTTCTTTTATTTTTTCTAAACAAATTAATAATTTTTTTCTTATTAAATCTTATTAGTTGAACAATTTAGAGTTTATTTATGTTTGTTAGTTGTGTTTTTTTCAATTTTTTCTTATATAGTTTCTTAATAGTTAGTATGGAAAGTCAACCAACTAATAATTACATTAAATAGTTGGTAAGTATTATCAATACTTTAAAATATTTTATATTTGTGACTTCTAATTTATATTTCACTTTTATGTAGATTTGAAGGTTTGAAGCAAATGAATTATTGATATGAATATCGAAATTTTATTAGTAATATTTACTTTTTGGTATTTGTATTTGACAACTTATTATTTATATGTTATTAAATTAGATTACGTTAATTTGTAAAAGTTAAGATTGAATTTGGTATTTGTATCTACTTTTTGTTATTAATATTGGTATCCACTTTAAGGTATATTTATGTAGTATTATTTTAAATGTTAAAAAATTTAATTATAGTACGGAACCGAACGGAACCGAATAGAACCGAACCGAACCGAACCGAACCAAAACCGAATGGTTCCAAAATTATATTTGGAACCGACGGTTCCATTTACTAAATACCCGAAAATTTCTGGAACCGAAAAAAATCGAACCGAACCGAACCGAACCGAACCGACCCGCGCCCACCCCTACGCCTGATGGAGACAGAAGTTGTTGTGACACGATAGAGCCTTTTTAGTCATTGGTATACGTGTCTTAGTCCTTGTGTCCAAAATGTCATGAGCTTCTTTGTGCCGCGAATTATCTGCCACTGACTCCTTTTTCACAAATTTTGAAACCTCGTCAACAAGCAACCTCCCAGGAAATAATACGATCCAAATTCACTGCATCGATAATGTCTAAATCTATTGACACAATCAACCACTTTTTACAAAAAGAGGCTATCACTTTATTATATACTCGCTAAGCTGCCTTTTCATTGAACATGTAACTGCTTTAACAAATAAAGAAGCAGCAGATGATTTTGCCAAGAATGCAAAGTTTAAAGACAGATTACTTTCAAGTAATAACTATTCAATCTCAAATAATTATACATAACATAACTACTTAAGTGCTCATAGGTGCAGGTTAACATTCCATAAACCCTTTCACAGCAAGTATCACATAATAAATACTCGCCCAACCATATACATCAAAGAATTTTCCTTTCTGGAACGTGTTAAAAACTGAAAACACATCTGCAAAGTAATTACTCAAAATAATGTTAATTGCTAACTCATACTCGCTGAAATACATTGTGGGGGGCGCGGGGGGGGGGGGGGGGGGGGAATCATTTCTTAATACTAACAACTAAGTGTTGGCTATCTATCACACTGGTAAGTAAATTTTTTTTTCTTTTTCTTTTACCGTAATCCATCACAAAAAAAATAAATAAATAAATAACTAATTTTCAGTTTCTTGTAAGCCCATTATTTTATTACCGATTAATAAAACAAAAATTCATCCGCCACGAAAGATAAAAGTACCCATTAAAGTTCAAAATATTAGTTAATAAAATAAGAGAAGCCTATAATTAGAATCACTAAATTCACATAAAAATGGGGAAAAATCATTAGATATGAATAACTACATATAGAAAAGAAATCCAACAGATAGAGACAGAAATTGAACCAAATTATGGAAAAGATTGGAAATTTTGATGGTGAAAAAAGCGCCAACACGCTTGATCAGCTGCAGGAAATCTTCCTTGGAATAATCAGCCATGACCCCCTTCGAATTTTCCACTAATTAAATAGTTAACGATGATTATATTGGTAATTTTGAAAGGAATTTCAATCTGGGTTTTCGCAGTTGCCCACGCTGTCGAAGATTTTAAGGATTTTGTTGTCGTGAAACCAGATTTTGTTTTTGTACCATAAAAGCGGGTCGGGACGGGAACTCTGTAGCGTAGGGTAGGACAGGGTACGGTAGGATAGGATAGAGTAGGGTGGATGGGATGGGATGGGGTGGGGTGACAGAGGCGTTAGAGGAATTTCACTTTTCCTTTTTCTTTTTGGAAAATGATCCGTCTAATATCGCATGCTCGGCACGAATGCATCTTGGGTGCTAAGCTACTCAGTCCCATTTTTTTTTCATTTTAATCACACGATCACTAAATAAAATAATATTACACATAAATCTAAAATTTTTCATCATTTCCACCACACATTCTTCCATCAATTATTATTTCAAAATTTTTCAACCCATTAAAATGGGTGTCAAACACATACGAGTCAGGTCACTCGACTCGTTTGCCTTTAGATTCGACTTTGTCAGTTAATCATATCATAAATAAATCCATTTGAGTTTGAATTGATTCACTTGAACGTGTGTAGTAAATTATCTAAATTTGTAGATTACTTTATTCTTATTTAATGAACAAATCGACAAGAACCTCTACTAATGTCATCGTAAATAAAAGAGAGGCCTTTGGTGCTAGATTAAATCCTCACTACTTGGAGTTGGAGAGGGGAATTTTTTGTGAGTTGTGGTTTATGTTGGAGTATTTGTTGCCATTTTTAATGCTTTATTACTAAGACGGGAAGGTCGCTTTAAGAAACAGAATGTGAAGTGTCTTTCAACTTTTGCCATTTTAATTTGTCAATTTTTTTATTTTCCTTTTTGCACTTTTTTGAGAACTATGCTTCTTAAATAAGACAAATTTGATGAGACTTTCTATATCATTTAGACACTAATTTGGAACATATTCTCTTTAAAGTATGTTGACAACTTTTGAGAAGTTTGAAATGTGAAAGGCATTTGGACTTCCATTTCACCTACACTTATCCACTTTAAATCATGCATAATCACTTGTAAACTTATTTTGATATTGAAATTGGAGTATTTGTCGATTATTTTAAGTTTTAACGAATAATACCTTAATTTGATTTGAATTGTACTTGAAAGGTAACAATCGATGAAAAGTACGGATTTGAAGGAAAAATAAAGAAAATAGGATTAAATTGCAAGAAAGCTTAAGTTCAGGGACTAGAACGTAATTAATCAAAAGTTGGCTCGGATTGAAGAACGAACAAGCGGGTGTCCTAGGACTCCATTAGATGCCCCTTCACTTCTACTCTTCATTATTACTTACTACTACATGTTTCTTCTTGATATCTTTTCTTTTTCGTCCTCCAATGTTTAGATCTTGATCTTCATTTCAAAATCTCAATTTCTCATTTTCTTGCCAATTAAACCAATATACTCAAGTTCAGAAATTTTGTCCTACAATCACGGAAATGAACTAAAATAATTAATAATCGATTCCAAAACACCTGATATACTCCACAAAAATACCTCGTTTAAAGGTTGAGATAAATGTAAGAATTACACTTATTAAACGTGTCATCGATCAAAACTAAATTACAATAAAAACAAAGGGAAAAATAGTCTGCAATCTGATTTGACATTTTACCATGTATGCTTCAAAATAATATTCAAGTATTTAACTCAAGAACTGCAGTTAAATATTGCAATCACAAAATTTTAACTCATTCCATATTCAATGTGTTACTCTCTTGTTGACGATCATTTACTCCGACAGCATCTAGGGTTCCTCGACCAATGTGATATCTTACACCGGGTAAATCCTTAACGAATAGCGAATTTCAATTATTTTGGAATTTGGTTTATGAAACGTGGATTTAGCTTCGATTTACATACTTCATTATTCTTCCTCAATTTTTTGAGTTTGTGTTTGTCATTACAAGTAAGTTGTTACTCAGTTTTGTTTTATTTAAAATTATTCAAAACGTAATTTGCAATTCACGCACATTTACACCGACAATCATTACTTATCACTTAGATAAGATTATTTAATTAAGCGGTCTCTGCAGTGTTGGTCGTAGTTACCATTCTTCACTCGTATTGATCACATCAAGGATTAGATAGCCGAGAATTCAATAATTTAAAAAAACAGGGTCTTTACTGAGCAAGTTAAATTAACTAATCATCTAGTCCCTAGTGTCGTGTCTATGACTAATTGAGAAATTATTCAAAATACCCCAAATTCAACTATACCATTTTCAAAATACCCTTTTACTATTTTAAAAATTTAAAGTTCCAAAAATACCCTCAATATGAAAGGTTTCAAAACAAGTCATTTTAGTTTTTAAAACTTTAATTCTAATTTTGAATTCGACAAAGTTGATTGCCCCTTGCAATAAAAAATTAACTTTTCTTCACCATCAACTCTTTCCACCTATCTTGAGCCCGAAAAATTTGATATTGATTAATAATTTTATTTTTTAATAAATTGTATTTTTGCATTTTTATGACCCCCATTCACAAATGGTATCAGAGCCCTATATTATGAGAATTTAAATGTATTAGAAAATGGAAGATAATAAAGATATTTGCGTATGATGGTATGTTAACAATTTTACTGAATATTTAGATACTGATAGTTATATTCAACATCTTGTTAATAAATCAAGAAATTTAACTGAAAAAATAAAAGACTCGGATAGTCTTGAAATAAAGAAAAAGTTTGAGAAGAAAATTATTTTTCTTTTAATAGACTTTGATGAGGTTCTAGATGAAAATATTGGATATCTTGTTAAAATACCTAATCTCATGGAAATGGAAACTTTAAGAAGAATTCAAAAAGTTCTTAATAATGAAATTAGGATAATTGAAGAATCAGAATCCTAGAAATGATGGAAATTGGAAATTCAGAGGATTTAGAAACAGAAGGATATGAAGAAGTAGAAGGATATGCTTTAAAAGGAAAATTTGATTGGGAAAAATTTAGAAAAATTAATAAAGTAGAATTAAGTCTAAAACCACCCAGAGAAAATAGATTATTTAATATTTTAGAATCAGCCTTTAGAAGAAAGAAGTTAGTTATTAATGAATATCATGAAATAGAAAAAGTCATAAATATTAAACATACACAAGGAAAAATAAAATTAAGTCTAATAACAAAAAGAAATATTAACGAATTTTTAGGAAAACTAAAGCAAGAAAAACGAAATAAAATATCTTATATTTACTACGCTGGAATATAAATAATAATAAAATCACGCTTTAAAGAAGGAATTAATAGTCCTATAATACTTAATTTATAAGATGAAAGATGTATAACTGCAGAAAATGGAAATTTAGGAATAGTGAAAGAAAATTTAGCCTATAAAAAATTAAAATTTACTTGTTATCCAAGATATTGTGTATATATAAATGATAAAAATTTAGATGATTGTCTTAGCTTACATTTTAAGATGACTAATAAAATATTAAAAGATGATAATAAAGTTTTTACTATATTATATCAAGGATTATATTGTTATACAAATAATAATTATGGAAATATATATAAAGAAAAGCATTTTATAGAAATAGACGAAGAATTCGAAGGTACTAGAGAATCAATCCTACCTAGAGAACAAAATATAGAGGAAATAAAAAATTTTGAGATAGGACATGATGATGCTATAAGTATCGATCAACCTATAATACCAAAACAAATAACATATAAAGAAAATAAGATAATTATTGAAGATAATACAGTAAGACATAGTATTTCAAAAATAAAACAAAATAAAAATAATAGTGTTTATGGAATCAAATGAAAGTTTTTAAATGAAAATAAATGGATAAATGAAATTAAAATATTTGTTGATATTGGAGCAAGTCAGAATCATATTTGCTCTTTTATTGATGAAGGAATTAAAAAGAAAAAGGTAAAACCTTATAGTTATATAGACTTTGAAGGAAAAATAAATTCTTGTGATATCATAGGACAAGTTCAAATTAAATTAGGAAATTTATTATTAAGTATAGAATGTTATATTGATAATAATATGAATTTTGATGAACGTCCAATATTATTAGGAAATTCATTTTTAAATAGTCTTGATAATTATAAAATAGACAATGAAGGAATTCTTATTATACATCAAGGAATAACTATATATTGTCTTAAAGAAAAATGAGCAGAGAAATAAAATTCTCAATAAGTGTATATATACAAATAACTGTATTTGAATAAAAAATAACTACTTGTGCTCTAATTGATACAGGAGCTGAGATGTTGTCTTTAAAGAATTTTTATTACCAAAATGGATTGAAAATAAACAACAATTAATACTACAAGGAATAACTGGAGTAAGAAAATCTTTAAAATATAAAAATGAAAATATAGAAGTTATAATAGGATCTAAAATAGTAACCATAAGAAATGTTTACCAATACAATATAAATGATTGTGATATTATTTTAGGAAATAACTTTCTTCAACAGTTTAGTCAGTATAGTCAAAATATTTATACGATTCAATTAAAAACACCATGTGGACATTTACTAAAAATTGCTAGAGAATTTAAACCATTCAGAGTTCAGCCAGCTCAACGTGGTGAAAAGATAGAATTTATACCAAAATTACTCATTTATTCAATCAAAACAATTACTCCTGATCAAATAAAAGATTTTTTAGCAAAAAATTATAATGAAAACCCACTTGAAAAATGGGAAAAATCAAAAACAATATCTAAAATAGAACTATTAGAACTAACAATCATTATTAGAGTAAAACCTATGCTCTATAATCAAGAAGATAAAGAAGAATTTCAAATACAAATTCAAGAACTTTTTAATCAAAAACTTATAAGAAGAAGTAATAGTCCTCATAGTAGTCCAGTTTCTATGGTTAGAAATCATTCAGAAATAAAAAGAGGAAAATCTAGGATGTTTGTAAATTATAAAGAATTTAATAAAAACACTAAGGGTATGTTTGGCAAAAATTCTCATTTTCAACAGTAAATCAATTCTCATTTTCAACCACACATTCTTAATAAAATAATATTTTCTATCACATCAATAATCTTATCTTCTTTTTCAACCGCACATTTCTCATCATATCACTATTCAAAATCAATTCTTCCCCCAAAAAATCCCTACCAAACACACACTAAATTTGATGGATACTATTTATCAAATAAAGAAGTATTAATAAATATAGCTAAGAGTAAAAACATTATTCAAAATTTGATTGTAAGTCTGGATTTTGGCAAATTAAGCTTGAAGAAAGTAGTATACCATTAACAACATTTAGTACCCCTCAAGGACATTATGAATGGTTAGTTATGTCATTCGGATTAAAAAATGCACTACAAATTTATCAAAGAAGAATGGATGAAGTCTTTAGAACTTATAATTTTTTTATTGTTTATGTTGATGATATATTTGTTTGTTAAGAAACATACGAAGATCATTTTAGAAGTTTTGCTACACTTTGCTCAAACGAAAGTATAATACTTAGTCAGAAAAAGGCAGAAATAGCAAAAAATGAAATTGAATTTTTAAGAATGATAATAAATAGTGAAAGAATAAAATTACAACCTCATATTTCTGAGAAGATAATTTTATTTCCTGATAAACTTGAAAATAAGCAACAAATTCAAAAGTTTTTAGGATGTCTTAATTATGCTGAAGGATTTATAGAAAAACTTGCAGAAAAAAGAAATAAATTTCAGAAACTATTAAGAAAATCAAATAAATTAGGATGGAATGAAGAACATACTCTTTGTGTTAAAAATTTAAAAGAAAATTGTAAAAATTTACCTAAACTTAGACTTCCAGATGAAAAGGATAAGTTAATTGTTCAAACAGATGCATCAGATTTATATTGAAGTGCTTTATTAAAAATCGATTTAAATGAGATTTGTAGATACACTAGTGGAACATTTAATAATGCTGAAATAAATTATTCAACTAATGAAAAAGAATTATTAGTAGTAGTTAAAGGAATAAACAAATTCAAAATGTTCTTACTACCTAAGGAATTTATTGTTCAAACTGATAATACTCAACTTAATGGACTTATAAACAATAAATTACCAAATTCATCTCAACATAGAAGATTACATAGATGGCAAATACTATTATCTTTTTATAATTTTAAATTTGAATATATTAAAAGAAAAAATAACTTATTTGCTGATTTTTTTAGCAGAAATCATGATTTTGGACAAGGTTGAAGCATTTACCAAGGAATTACAAAGTCTTCTAACAGATTTTAATGCAGATTATCTTGCTATTCAAGAGGATCATCTTGACATCAGACAAACTTTGTGCTATTTATCAAACAAAGTTGTTGAAAGTGGAAAAAAGATTAATAAACTGAATGATAATAAAGAAAAAATAGCTGAAAAATTGACAGAATATTTAGACTTTTTTGTAAGTTGCAGCCAGGAGTATTCTCCTTTAGAAAAATGTGAATGCAGCCAAAAGGCGAGTCATATCCCATTTCGGGAGATTAATACATCCACTTCAAGTGGAGATTCAAAATCTAAGAGAAATGACCATCTTACCTCGCAAGAGGAAAATGTCATAACAAAAGGTCTACAACAATTACTCGTCAGTATTGACAAATTGTTGGAAAAATTTACAAGTGGAAAAGGAGCCGCTGAGTCTAGTACTCAAACATCCTTATCAAAAGGCTCATTGGAACAGCCTACTGTTATCGGTGAATTCCAAGAAAATAAAAAAGTACCGGTTGGTGATCTCAAATTACCAAAAGGAATAATCACAACTCATCATGTTCGAAATAATCTACATCCTATGGAGAAGGAGTATTATGAATTTTCAGAACGGCTATATAATTTCAGAGAAGGAAGTTCTCTATATTTGACAGTCCTTCCAACGGCGATTTATCCAAGGATCAGTGCAATTCAAGGAGCAAATCCCAATATTGTTCGAAAATTGGCAGCATTTAGATTTTTATATCGACTCTTCCCAGGGATAGATCTAAAAGAAATTGAACAGTTTGTTAAAGAATTTATTAATTGTGTTAAAAATTCAGTGATAAACAACCAGTTGAACTGAGATTTTACACAATTAGTCCTG
Organism: Fraxinus americana; assembly: GCA_035079005.1. Lineage (NCBI taxonomy): Eukaryota > Viridiplantae > Streptophyta > Magnoliopsida > Lamiales > Oleaceae > Fraxinus > Fraxinus americana. The sequence goes on along the minus strand of CM068713.1, from coordinate 11,087,887 downwards.
AATATAAAGAATCAGAATGGTATGGGGAACATCATCTTGTCACTATTCAGAAAAATAATGGAAATCCACTCAAAGAGATTCAGATTTTTAAAGAGTTACCTACTATTAATAAGAAATAGATGATTAATAGAAGAGCTCTTGGAATAAAATCAGTCTGCTCAACGATGCAGTTCTTTTATGGAGAAAGATACATGGTCTATGGTATAAGTAATAATTGGATCCTTATTTGTAGAGGAGATAAAGAATCAAAAATTTTTGAAAAAAAAATATGTGGAATTATGAACGATCAATTTTTTGGAAGTGAAGAATGCATTAAAGAGGCTTGCTGACTCATGGGACACATCCATAAGTAAAGGACGATAAGAAAGCGACATCACAAGACAACACCATGTGAGCATTAAAGCAGAAGGAGACAAATTTCAAAAGTCGAATAAAGCAATGCCAAGATTTTAATTATTTCAACCACTTTGAAGAAATAATTGTACTTTAACTTTTTTGTTGTAAAAATTTGATTGGCCAGAAGCTTCTTGGTGAAGTGAGTGCCTTCTATAAATTGAGACTCTACTAAGGAAGAAGATCATCGAAAAGAATCCATCCAAAATCTCTTCCTGAATTACCAACTTCAGAATACCAATGATCTTTGTAATCATTCTCATTAGAGAGTAGAAACCACTCTTCGGAGTATCAATCTTTGTAAAAATCCTTGTATAATAGCTTTCAAGTTATCATCAGATCAATAAAATTTTTGAATTTGAAATAAATCTTTTATTACGCTTTAAGTGTTGTTCTACACAGTGAGTCTGTTTGAGAGTTTTGAGTGCCCATGTGTCCATCTTGCTGTTATGCTGTAGGACTTCAGCCAACTCTTGTGACGAAGGTGACCAGGAACATATAACATTCTTGCTATTTGGTGAAGCATGGTAAGGCCCTTATTTTAAACTACAAGAAAATTTATTATTTGAAGATTTGCATGAAAATTATTATATAAGAATTTTTGTAAGATTGTTTACTTTGAAGACCTTTTATCATGGAAAGTTACAAGTTTTATTATAGAACTGTACCTTATAGATATACTAATAGTATTGATTATAGTCACATGATAGAAATTCCAGAAACTTATGATAGTTATACTAGAGGAATAAATTTCATAAAAAGAGATGTTAGATATTATGAAAAATTTCTTACAATTGTATCATTTGGATTAAAAGAAAGATTGCCTAAAGAAATGATAAAAATGATTATATTTTTCTGGTTAAATAGTGAAAATAGCGAAAGAACTTTTGAAACTATAGAAGATCATATAAGTTATAATGAAGTTTCTGAATTATATGATTTTGATCCTAGTTTTGACGATAAAGAATAAGAATATGCCTGGAATAGTTAGAAAATTTTGTGATAATAAAATAAAAATTTTAGAAGAACAAATAATAACTGACAATAATCGTAGAGAAATCGAAAAGAAAATTTCTTTTTGGAATAAAATTAAAAGAAAATTATTAAGAAATGAAATTACAAGAGAATTAAGAAGAGAAGAACAATTTAGAAGAGAAATAAAACAAATAGTAAATAATATAATAATTAACTCCTTAAACTCACGAGATTAATATGACCTTACCAACAAAAATAAGATTTGATAAATAAGAAATAGAAAATATTAGACTACCAATAGGAAGTTATCAAACTAGATGATGGAATACAACTATATTTCAACCCTTAAGTTCATGGGGAAATGCAGATGAATGGTTAAATATGACTACAAATTGGACTAATGCATTTTTATGGCAACAATTAGGACAATTAAAATCTAAAAATATAGAAGCTATAGACGAAATAAATAATATAGATCCAAAAGATGAAATAGCTAAAGAAAGATTAGAAGTTTTAAATAAAAATATGTCTAAACAATTTTCCCCCCTCCTTCTCTTAAAAGAGAGAATGTGAGATTCACTGTTCATTTTTGTCACAGCCGTTTTCACATTGATCTGGTTCTAAAACGGTTTTGTACTGTTCAAAAAAATTGGTGACTTTACCTATTAAAAAAAAAAAATTTTTAACAAAAAAAAAGCCTCAATTGTTGACTTTGAGGTTTACATGACAAAAAAAAATCTTAAATCTTAACCGTTGTCAGATAGTAAACAAACAGCTGGGGATCATTTTCCCAGATATTTCAAGTTTCAATAACTTTTGATATTTTTGTAGTCGGTTGATTTTTGCAGTCGGCTGAATAGATTAGTCTATTTATATGATAGAACTAATGAAAAAAAATTTATTCCACCATCGAGAATTTCTTAACCTTTATTGCTGTTTACTGTAAGTCTTTATCGCTGTTTACTGTAAGTATTTATATGTTTTGCATGTTTATTTTTGTTTTGCTTCTCCAATACGTGATATTTATAAAATATCAACTGCATTTGACGATTTGCACTAAGTGAACTAATGAAGAAAAAATTATTCCATCATCAAGAATTTCTTAACCTTCGTGGCTGTTTACTGTAAGTATTTATATGTAAAAAATTATTTTAGTTTCTATTATTATTATTTTGCATGTTCAGTATTTCATTAAATAAATACAATTGTGTTCCATGATTAAGATTTTCGTAAGTAGTTAGGTGTAGTTAATTTTGTTTTTTGTATATTTAGGATGCAAATATCATTATGTTGATCTATAAATTTTGAAAATATTTATTTTATTCCATTATATTCTTCAGCTTGTACGACTAAATTTTGAAGGTTTGGTATTGCAGCAGAACATAAACTTTTACTGTAAGTATTTATACGTAGAAGTTATTTTCGTTCATATTATTATTATTTTTGCATGTTTAGTATTTAGTATTTCTTTAAGTAAATATAATTGTGTTCCATGTTTAAGATTTTTGTAAGTAGTTAGGTATAGTTAATTTTGTTTGTGTAGATTTAATATTTCTCTATATTTCACAATAAATTCTGAAGCATATTAGGTTAACTTAATAAATTTGTCAACATATCATTTTAGTATTATCAGTATTATTACTGGGTTGTCAACATTAAATTTTTACTACTTAGATTACAACAATTAACAATACTTAAAATTGTTGAAAAATTGACTAGAAAAGACAATAAAAAAGAAGAAATATAAAAAAAAAATTACTCCCCGTGCGCGCACGGGGAGATTGGAACTCCCCGTGCGCGCACGGGGAGTTTCGAACTCCCCGTGCACGCACGGGGAGATATGAAGTCCCCGTGCGCGCACGGGGAGAAACGAACTCCCCGTGCGCGCACAGGGAGACGTTTCTTTTTTTAATCTTCCAGCTTTCAGTTAAAAAAAAATTCCAAAATTCAACCTACCCACATTTATTATTTACATTTTAGGTGGAAGTTAATCGTGTTATTATTAATATCATTATATGATTATTATTTTTTACTTTTATTGAGAAGATTATGCAATTTAAAATTTATTACATAATGTTAAGTTTGTTTTTAATTCTAAATGAGAAAAAAATATTTGAATGTTAGGAATATTATGTAATTTAAAATACGTTAAATAATGTATACTTAGTAGTAATTACGGTCCAATTCCTCTTTAAATTCTAACGCTAATTGTCCTAAATCAATATATTTGTTAAAAGCGATTATTAATTGTTAACAAATACTTTTTTCCATAGTTGTAAAAAAAAAAAAAAAAAAAATCCACTTAAACTCCCCGTGCGAGCACGGGGAGCATCAAAACTCCCCGTGCGCGCGAAAGGGGAGAATTGATATCCCCGTGCCCCCTCGCTCGAAATGAAAGAACCAATTCTCGCTCAAATTTTCCCCCAAATCAAAACCCAACTTCATCTTCTCCCCCATTTCCTTCCTTGCTCTCCCCATTTCCTTCCTTTTTCATTCGTTTCTCACGATTGTTCCAACACAAAGTCTACGTTGAAGAGGGCAGCGGAGGTGGGAAACCGACAGGAAGAGGCGCGGTGTTCGAACGCTATTGGGGACATATTGAAGAACCACGGTGAGTATGTGGATGCCCTTCAGTGGCTATTGTTGGAGTTGTCAGCGTCACCTATTATGCGGTGGTGATAAAAAAGTATGGGCCGAGGCATTACTTGCTTCTGTCGTCTTCATCTTGTTTCCCCATCTGGTAAGCTTCAGGGATTAGTTGGTAAACAAACAATGGAGTAAAATGTAATAAAAGACATGATGTTAATGGTTTTTTTTTTGATAAGTGTAGGTTCTGGATTTGTTTTACCAGACCTTTACCTTCTTTTGGGATTTTTCAGTACTTCTATTAAACTACTTGCAAATTACACTACTGGTGGTGTTGTTGCATTTTATGTAAGTAAATCTTGAAACTTTTGAATGAAACCCTGATTTTTAGACCTCTTTCAAATTTCCGTTACTGAAAAATAATGTAATTAGATTCTTGATGTTGATAATTTTGATAAAAATCAATAAACTATACATGGGTTCTTTTGAGTTTCTCCATTACTATTTTGATGTTTAATAAAAATAAAATAAAATCATGCTGAAATTCTGTTTATGGACATAAAAATTCAAGAAATTTCTTAAACCTTCTGGATAATGAATGGTTTTGTAATTTATTTGAAATTAGTGTGTGTGTGGATGAAAGATTTCTAATGGGGACATATTTTAAAAGAACCACGTTGAAATCGACTTCGAGTTCTTAGGTAAACAACGGAGGAAAAAACAGGAGAATTCAGACAAATATTTATGGAAACTGGAACATGATCCATCTATTTATGTATATTTCCAAACATTTAAGGCCTATATTAATTGCATGTTTTTTTTCCCTATATTCTTCCCCAAAACCAAACATGTGGAGAGACATTTGTCTGACATTAATTATTCTGCCCCACATGGATCTTCAAGTTCAGAATGTCAATATCATAGTTCCAAATATTAGTGCATTTGATCTCGAAGCTTCCAATGGTAGAATATTTTCCATTGAAATGTTTGAGATACTTAATCCTTGCTAAGTCCTAAACTGGGCTGTGAGGTTTGGGATTGTTGTTGACGTGGCTGATCAACTTGTTTTATTCTTTTAAAAACAACATATGAAATGGTTTTCTTTTAATAGTTCTACAGAATTGGAAGAGGTTCACATGGCTTTGCCTATCATAAAAGTTTCAACATTTGTTTAGTATCCAGTGTTTTTGAGTTCTTTGATGACCTAAAAATAAAATATGATTTACAGAAGTTAGTGTTTTTTTTTCCCTTTTTTTTTCCCTTTTCATGCTTATTATTGTGTTATAGTTTTCCTTAAGATGGTCTTATAAATTATTACAGATTATTTCTTTGCTGCATTTGCAATTTTTGTAGTAAACAATTATGTGATATTAGTTTTATGATTATCAATTACCTATGCAAAAATGATGTAAGTTCATGATTGGTTAGCTACAAGTTGTGTTCTCAAATGTGTTATCAAATTTGAGAATTATTTAAGCGAAATTATGACTCAGGTTCTTCCTTTAGGATTTACTCTTAGATGTGAAAGTGTATATAAATTGATTTGTGGGGATATCTTGATGGGTTCTTGTAATTCAATCACTTTGCATATTGCTTCGCCTTTGTCGGATAATATTGTTATCGATTTTTTTCTTGTTTTTTTCAGTACTTCCTTTTTATAGGAAAATCTAGGTACTAAAATTTGTGTAGATATATTGAATTTTAATTTTGTGCATTTTGATCGGTTCCTTTCGCAGGTGGTTGAATTACGAGATTTTTCTGTGTGCTCATATATTCTTTAAGGGTCATTGTTTTTTTTTTCCTTTGTAATTTTCAAAGTTTCATGCGAAATATTGTCTTTGGTAGTTTTTGACTTTTGGGAGAGTTGTTGTAGATACTATCTCCATGTTTGTGTGCTGGTTCAGAGTAATAAAGTTAAGTTTTGTCAATGGTAGGTTTTGGCATGATGAAATGAATGGAATCAGTTTAGAATGAGAAGATCGTTTGGAGGCTGTATAAATTACCTCTTAAGCTGAGGGAAAGTAATTAGTGGCTACGAGAAGTTGGTTCCAGAAGTTTCAACCGCGTGATCGCTTGAGGACATCGAGTAAGAAGAAGGATACAATGGATAGTGAAAGGGAAGATTCAAAGCAGCTTTCGTCTGAGGAGGCCTCCAATCTTACGAAACAGAGGGTGGCTGCAGCGAAGCAGTTCATAGAAAATCCTTACAAGGAGCAGAAGAAGAATTTGCAGGAGAGGAGAGAGCGGTATGCCATGTGATCTGAATATTATTCGATTTTGTTACTTCATATCATGCCTTCTATTTTTGCATTAGATAATTTCTGGGCTCAAGGGCATGATGTAATGGTTGGTAAAGTTGCATTTGAATGATATGCTTATGATATGTGCTTTGGTAATCTGAATGCGCACAAGTAGTTGCTTTAATGTGCAATTTTCAATTTTTTCTCATGTGATGTGTGGTTAGATTACTCTATGATGAGACTATGGTAAGGATGTTAATCTCACCTTCACATGCTTAACCCCGTTTACTTCTGTAGACCAAAAACCCTTAGTTTAGGATGGAAATATCAAATTCATCTTGAAGAGTAGGTTTGATTTCCTTTCTTGTATAAGTTCCGAAGTGCAATTCAAATCTTATTTTTGAAGTACTGGAACGAAGTGGTTGGTGGAACGAAAACATTGGAAACCTATTGAAACTTTTTATCTTTTTAGTTGAAGCACCCGTGTTTCTTTAAGCCCATGCACTGAAAAACATAGTCTGTAGCACTTCTTTTGAATCTTCATATTTTTTATGGTTATTTAGAGCATGTTTGGTAGGTGATTATAATTTGTTTAAATTATAAATCGATAGAAACGAGTAGTAAGATAAATGAGTAGTACTTGTTGGTCCCATTCGATAAAAAGTAGGTTTGACCAGAAGTGATTAAAAAATTAAATACCAAACATGCTCTAATTCAACCGTATGCAAATTTTATCAGTGCCTCTTCCTTTTCTTTTATTTACACGTCAATAAAGTTTACAGTTCCAGTATTTTGTTTCAAAGCAACACTGTAAATCTGTTATAGGATTAACCGACACCTTCTTATGGTGTGTAAGATACACTTATTTTGTCCCATTATAGATAATCTTTGATAGAGCTTTTGCTGAAGGGAAGTGCTGTTTAGTCCTTAACTTTTTATTGCTGTCATTGTTACCCTTCAAATCAAGCACTGGTTTTAAACTGTAGCAAATATTGGCTTTATAAGAAATGCATAAATGTTAATCTATAGTTGCATTTTTCTGTAAGCACTACCTGTGGAGCAAATGATACTAAATGACAGATATGATGAAGTGTATTTTGCACGTTTATGAGCAGATTGTTAGTAATATAGTAATAACTTTATAATGACTTCAGGAAAATTGCATTCAAGGTCCAGGGGGGTGTTTTTCTTTAACTGCTGTTTTTCATCATTTGATCTAAAAACAAGGAAGAAGTGATTTTTGCTCCGAATTGATGTATTCTTTAATACTTCATAAAAAAGTAGGTATATTGCACCATAAGCCAATAAACCTTCTGTTCACGGAGATGGTATGCAGTGTAGTGGCGTCATTAGAATAAAAATTTTGTAACAAGATAATAACACAAGAATATTTGTAATAATATTTTTCTGATACAGTAAGATTATTCCATTGGGGTTTCATTATTTTAATGTCAAAAATAGCAAATTCTTTTACTTATTTATACTTTTTTTATATTTTTTACAACTGGGCTTCCGTATTTTTTTTTTTTTTATTATCTTTTGCGTTGTGTCTAATATGAAGTCTTATCTCCACAGAAAATGCATTCTCCTCAAAAAACCCTTATGATGATGTTCTTTTCTAAAGCGACGGCAGAGGGCTAAGATTGGTAAGAACGAAACTTGGAGTTCAGGACTACATTGAAATTTACTCCAACTTTCAACTGCCGACCAAGATAATGCTTTTCGTTATGTATAATAACTTGATTCATTTCTTGTGTAAATAAAGTAAAACTACATAAGGGTATAGCATATTGGTTCATATGCAAATTGGGGTTTTGAGGCAATCACTGATATGAAGCATCTTCATATTGAGTTAGAAGTCGACCCAACAAAACTTTATCTATTCCTATCTGGCAATTGATATCAATGTCATCTTCTCTTCTTTATTTATGTTGTCAAATTGCAATTTTTTAAGCTTCACTTTTTATGCAGATAATTTTTTTTTTTTTGAACGCTAACATTACTTCCGTAATCACATTGCCCGTGCATTGCACGGGCAATAGACTAGTAATAAAATAAAGGAACAAATTAATAATTTAGAAATGCTTGATAAAACTAAACTTGAGGAAATCCAAAATCAAATATCAAAAATTGCACAGAAAAATAATATTAATAAAATAGCAACTTTAGAAGAAAAGATAGATATTATTAATTATAAAATTGATATTTTATTAAATAAATTAGGATTTGAAATTGACAAACCACCTTATAAAAAACCTAAAAAATGAGTATGGATGGTAAAATCAATTTAATTGAAAAAAGTATAAAAACAATTGATGAAAAAATAACTAGAATCGAAATAAGCTATGAAGAAGAAAAAGAAAAATTTCAAAATAAATTTTTAAGAATAGAAAATCTTTTAAATAGAATAATAGAAAATCTAAATAAAGAAAAACCATTTAAACCAGATTATGCCAAAGAATTTAAAGAAGTTAGAATGAAAATTGAAAAATATGAAGAATTAATAAAACTTAATGGAGGATTAAAAGAAGACATAGAAAGATTATTAATTGATCTTAGAAAACAAGAAAAAAATCTTATAGAAAAAGAAGAAGGAAAATTAGTTATAGAAAAATAATGGACGAAGATATGGAAAATTTAATATTTGACTTAGAAGACTTAAAAATTTATGAAGAAATAACTAAAAATCATATGGTCGGAAAAACGGGAGGACCACGAGCAGTTAAACAAGAAGAATATGGAGAAACTAGCACAGCTAGATATGAAGCAGAAATAGATCCTAGAAGATATGTTAATACAAAAGTTAATTTTAAAACTAAAAAAAAAATGTATAGAGATCAATTTAAACCAGTATTAAGATAATCAAACCCAATGAAAATTGCAGGATCATATTTAAATTTAGATTGTGAATTAGATGTTAGAAAAGCTATAAATGAATGGAGTACTAATATGATAACACACTTTAATTATAATCGTAGTAATACCGATAATAAAAATAGAACTGAATATTTATTAGCAACTTTTAAGGGAAATGTAGTTAATTGGTACCGAGGATTAGAAGAAACAACAAAAGGTGTTTGGAAAGATAGTATTGAAGCAGGATTTGGAATTAGTATAATAGAAGGAATAAATAGAGTCGCTACAAGAATTTATAGAGAATTTGCTGGAGAAGATTGGGTAAATGAAAGTACTAAAACTAGATTAGAAGAAATAGAAGATGCTAAAAACAGAATGGAACATTTACAAATTTGTAATATGTGTTATCTTAACGAATATTGTTGTGAATATAGTAAATACTATTATATGATGTTTGGAAGTGGAGCTGATAATAATTATTATAAGGAAGTGTTTATTAGAAAATTACCACCACCATGGAATAATTATTTTCAAAATAAAATAAAAGAAAAACAATTTAGAAGAAATGAAGAAGGCTATACATTAGGATTTATAATAAGAACTATAAAAGATGAAATAATTACTATATGTAGTAATCAAATGATTTATAAACAATCAGGATTTATACAAGATAGGATTTGTTATAGAGATACTGAAGTATCAGGAAATTGGGGATGTTATGAATATAAACGAAAAAGAAAAATAAAATCCAAGAAATATAAAAAATATAATAAGTTCAAAAAGAAATATTTTAAACCAAAAAGAAAATATTTTAGAAGAAAATATAAACCTTATAATAAAAAATCATTAGATAAAAAACGATGTAAATGTTGGAATTGTAATGAAGAATGACATATAAGTACCGAATGTCCAAAAAAGAAAGTTAGGATATTAATTGCAGATTTTGAACATATTAGAGATGAATGTGAAGAGGCTAATATTGAGGATATAAAAGTTAATGAAAAAATTTTTGAAGAAAAATCGGATTTAGAAGAAATATCTGGTGATGACGAATAAAAATAGGAATAAAACTAGTTTCTAAAAAACTATAAAGCTTGAGGACTTAATTTGCAATTAAAAAAACATTTCATTAAAGCAAAATTGACTTTTACACAAAAAACCCAAATGGGTCATTTGACTCGGCTATATTGGAAATTCTCCCTGACTAATTTATGTGCTACTGCTTAACTTTATATGATTTTTCCTTTTTCGGATTTTTTTCATATATCTCAATAGGTAGTTCTCAAGGAGTGAATTGCCTATTTAGTCACTGAACTTTAGGCCATGCACGCAAGGGGTCACTGAACTTTCAAAATAATGCAATTAGTCACTGAACTTTACAATTCTTCATCCCATAAGTCACTGAACAAACGGCCGTTATAAATTGGACGGAATTTCCACGTAGCAGTGACTTATGGGGTGAAGAATTGTAAAGTTTAGTGACTAGTTGCGTTATTTTGAAAGTTCAGTAACCCCTTGCATGCATAGTTGAAAGTTCAGTGACCCCTTGCGTGCATGACTGAAAGTTCAGTGACTAAATAGGCAATTCACTTGAAATCATACTCATAAATCGAATTAAATCTGTCGTTTTGGTTCGAATATAATTTTGCCCACTTCTAAAATGATTCCTAACTTATGCTCCACAATAAAAATTAATAGATAAATATTGTACTTAAATTATTCAATGATATAATAAATTCACTCATTTCATTACGGATTACTATTATCTACATTATCGTATTGCAAAATCATAACAAGCTTAAAGTATGGTATCCGGTAGGATTTAAATGAGCACACAGATAAGATGATTTGTGTTCTCAAAAGAGTCACTATCTTGCGGGAACATTGGAACATGTTGAGAAATAAATATCAAATTGAATAAATATAAAAACATAAACTTATAATATATAAAGTTGTGTTATTCATTTTAATAATGTTGGTCTTTTAAGATGAAATTTGATGTCTTAATGGAATATTTATGGAAAAAAATGAAGTTTAATTAAGATCACATGGGGAATCTCAGAAGTCAACCCTAATTAATTTATGCAAGCCAAAAATAAAATAGAAAAAGAACTAGAAAAAATAGCTATGTACGTGAATTTAAAAAAGTTAGACTCAATTAGCTGGATCATCATCAAATGACAGTCCCTTAATATGTGGAGGGGAAAAGGCGCCTCTATATATAAGTGTGCAAAAAACTACTGTCCTAATAATAGAAATTTTTAGGTCTTCTTCAACAATTATAAATTGTGCCAAATGTTCTTGTCATCAAGCATGGCAGTTAATTGCAATGGGAAAAGTATGTCGCCCAATTAATTAAAATCCAACAACATTCTACTATTAATAAACAAATATATAAATTCACAAGTGCAAGAACAGTATAAATATTTTTGGTCTACTATTAATAAACAAATATATAAATTCATTATCTACAAGCTTGTTATAATTTTACACACGCGTTAAGTTTATTTCTTCATTTGTTTAGGTTATTGTATTTTTAAAAAACCGTGATTTCATGTCAAGTTTATATGTAGATAATTGAAAGCATTTAGCAACTTGGCTGGTTTTAGGATACCAAAAATTAATTTATGGCAATATGATAATGTAGATAATAGTAATCCGTAATGAAAGGAGTAAATTTATTATATCATTGAATAATTTAAGTATAATATTTATCTATTAATTTTTATTGTAGAGCATAAGTGAGGAATCATTTTAGAAGTGGGCAAAATTATATTCGAACCAAAACGATAGATTTAATAAAATTATGAGTATGGTTTCAAGTGAATTGCCTATTTAGTCACTGAACTTTCACCATGTACGCAAAGTCATCGAACTTTCAACCATGCACGCATAAGTCATCGAACTTTCAAAATAACGCAACTAGTCATCGAACTTTGCAGCTTCTTCACCCGTAAGTCACTGCCACGTGGAAATTCCGTCCAATTTATAACGGCCGTTTGTTCAGTGACTTATGTGATGAAGAATTGTAAAGTTTAGTGACTAATTGCGTTATTTTGAAAGTTCAGTGACCTATTGCGTGCATGGCTGAAAGTTCAGTGACTAAATAGGCAATTCACTCTAGTTCTCAAGTGATAGTATTGTTAATGGCTCGGCTCGGCCCTTTAAGCCACGAGCTCGGTTCGGGCTCGTGGAGAAACGAGCCACGAGCTCACGAGCTGAGCCGCTCGTGGGCGAGCTCAGCTCGGCCCACGAGCTCGCGAGCTCACGAGCAGCTCGGCTCGGCTCATGGCTCGTCAAAGTTTTTTTTTTTTTAATTTTTCTTAGCTTTTTTTAAATGTTTTTTTACGAGGGCTCGTTCCCACGAGCGCTCGCCTCGGCTCGGCTCGTCTACGAACCGATCCGCTCGGCTCGAGCTCGGGCTCGTCTTTTGACGAGTCTGAGCGGCTCGTAGGCATGAACAGTACGAGTCGAACCGACGAGCCGCTCGGCTCGATTGACATCTCTAGTTCTCGCTTTATCATAAAGCATTCCTTGTTCCTGTTAGATCCCCTACATATTGGTGACAATGGGGGTCAACTTACTCAAGGTTAGTTTCGTACGTTAAGGCAGGAAACTTTTTCTTGCGGGCTAGCCTTGCCTAGTGCAATATTTTTTAGAGGAAATTACACCTACGCTTGGAAATAGATTTCCAATTTCAAAATTAAGGTCACAAGTTTAACATTTCAAAAATCAGGTTTTTTTTATATCTAATTAAATAATAATTAATTAATTATTAAATTTCATCCCAAAATCAAACCAATTTCATCATTCATCCCCTCCCAATCTTCTCTCATCCCCGTTGCTCTCTTCTCCCTATCAGCCGCGACGGCCGTCGGCCTTCTTCCACCCTCTCCCTCTCGTTTTCACCTTTGTTTTCTCTCTCTCTGCCCTTTTTCCTCCGACGACTCTGGCGCTCGAAGTTCCGGACGGTGGGACGGTGTCGCTGAAGATCCAGTCAGGTATTTCCCTAGGGTTTTGCCGATACGTTTCTTTCTCTCTACCCTCAGTCCCTCACCGTTTTCTCTCTCTCTTTCTCTGGCCTCAACGTGTTTCTCTCCTCTCCGTCGCTGTCTTCTACCTTTTCCCTCGCCGGCAACGCTGGCGCTCGAAGTGTTGGATGGTGGGATGGTGGTGCTCGAAGATCTAATCAGTGGGTGTGCGGTTCTGTGGCTGGGTGTGTGGGTGTGTCATTGCTGCCATTCATGTGGGTGTGTGGCTGGGTGAGTGTGTGAATCGGAGTGGCGGCTGATCCATGGGTGTGTGGTGGATCGGTGGGTGTGGCTGCTGTTGGTGGTTGCTGCTGTTGGTGGCGGATCTGTTGTTGTTGTTGTTGTTGGTAGCTGTTGTTTTTTACTGTTGTTGGTGGCGGGTCCGTTGGTGGTTTGGGTGGGTTGTGCGCGGCGGTGGTGATCGTACGGTTTGGGTGGCGATGGTTGCGTTTATGTGCGATGGGTGCGTTTCTATGTGATTGTTGTGTTGCTGTGCGATGATTGGGTGTGTGCGCGTGCGGCGGGGGTGGTCGTGCTCGCGACGGTGGTGGTATCGCTGGTAGAGGCATTGGTGAAGTGATGGTCACGATTGATTTGATTGTTTATGACCAGTGAATTAGATAAATAATGTGACCAATAAATGCTGTGACCTAAAAATTATTAATCTGTAACCAATTATGGTAGTCATAAACGATTTTGGTAGTGGTCACAAACGATTTTGGTGGTGGTCACAAATAATTTGATTGTTTGTGACCACTAATTATTAATTGTGACCAAAAAATTATTAATTGTGACCTAAAAATTATTAATTTGTGACCTAAAAATTATTAATTGTGATCAATAAATTGATAAATTGTGACCTAAATAAGTATTGTGATTTATAAATTTTGGGATCTGTAACCGATGAACAAATTGTAACTTTCAAATTTCTAAGTTGTGACCAATAAATAAATTGTGTCCTATGAAAATTTGGAATTGTGACCTAAAACATTTTGAATTGTGACCAAATTGTATAGATATGTGACCTTAACATATTCGTCGAAATCGGATCAGTCGTCGGAAAAGTCGTCGGAACGGTCGTAGGAATAGCTTCGGAGTTGTAGGGGTGGTGAAGGTGGAGTGGGTTAATTATTTTATAGTAGAATTAAATATTAATAATAAATTAATTTAATAATTATTATTTCATAATTAAAAATTTAAAGAAACCTAATTTTTGAAATTTAAAACATGTTTTGGTATTTTTGAAATTAGTAAAAGTAAGCCTCTGTTTGGTATCCATTCTTTTTTTCATTCTAATTCTTCTACTAATTTTCAACCATACATTCATCAATAAAATAATATTTTCCATCACATCAATAACTTTTCCTTCATTTTCAACCACAAAAAAAGTGTGATTTGACACAAAGAATGCATTTTTTTTTCTAGAATAATGGTTAGCAAACGGTGCCTAAATGTCTTATTTATGTATTCTTACCTATTTTTTATTGAGATGAATAATTGGGAACCGAATCCTAGTTTTTAATCAGTGCCTAGTTCAAACCTTACAACTAGACTCGGAACTTTCCACCGTCTAGAACACTAATCATCACAATTCAAGCGCCCCAATTCCCAAATTTAATCTAGAATTAGACTCGATCAAAAAGTTGAATTCAAATTTGAATAATTGGATCACTCAACAGATGATGAAACTCTAAAGTTAAATGCCTAAGCGTAATTTAATACACATAATACATTTATAAGTTAAAGCAATAAATCGATGATCATAGTCATGTGCTCAAAAGTAAAGAGTCCAACACGAGATAAGATGATACGTCACCAAACAATTTATAGCAAATTAGCAATATTTTCGGTGCATCACAAGTTAGCTATACAGCAAGAGTAACACTAAGAAAATATGTTAGAAATTTTACAAAACATTTCAGTTTTTATGGATTTTTCAAAATTTCAATTCAAAAGCAAAACATTGCCTAAACCTTACGAGTACAACTTAAGCATTTTTAAACTCCACACCCCCCCACAAACACACACACATATATGATGTCCGCAGGCGAAGCGCTTGTATATTAATCTACTCCTACGTAGCAAATGATCCACCCCATCCCACCAAAAGAAAAAGAATAATTACGTAAAATTTTAAAATCAATAGTTCCAAATAGATTAGTTAAGCCACGTGTCAAGCCCTCATTAGACTATAGAAGATAACGTGAATGCGCCCTTTCATAACCAGCTAGCAGAATGTCTGAGGTGACAAAGAATTTGTCCAAACTGTTCTCATCCACCAGAAGACAATGGTGTAGATGTCATCCTCCGGCGGCGACAACCACCAGGCCGAGCCAAAACTAGACGAGCCAACAACACCTAGAGTTCTTACCATCTTGTCTTGTGTACTAAAGAAGCTAGTGGTACGTAATGACCAGCTAGTTCTCAGTTTGGCTCAGCTTGGGAAGAGCTTCAACGCCTTCCATGGCGTGAGAGCCCCAAACATTACAATTCCGAATTATATAGAGAGAATATACAAATACACGAATTGTAGCCCCTCGTGTTTCGTGGTAGGCTATGTGTATATAGACAGGTTGGTGCATAGGTATCCCGACTCGCTCGTGGTGTCACTCAATGTTCATAGATTGCTGGTTACATGTGTTATGGTGGCTTCCAAGATTCTCGATGATGTGTGAGTTCTCTCTCTCTCTCTCATCATATATGAAAATTTCGTACACGAGATGTATGTTCAAAAAGTAAATCTAGTATGCACATCTTAAGTCGCGTTGAAGATAAATAATTGTGCTGATTGATGACACACATACTCGGACAGAATTTTTGGTTGAAGATTAAAAAACAAAAAAATATCGATGTCACTTATGAAAAATTTGGTACACAAAATGATATCAGTCGTGTTGAATCCATCTTATGTCTATGCTTTAGCCTTTTTCGATTATTGGATTCATCCTATCTTAGAAGCACTTCTACTTAAATTTGAAGAATTATTTTATTAGGATTTAGATAGGGAATTATCCCCAACAATTTAATTTTATATCTGAAACCTAGTAATATAATATAATGAAGGAAAAGGTTTGTTGTTCTTGATAAAAGTATTCACTTTAGTTTCTAAACTTGTCCAGTATGTCCATAGTGATGGGGATATAACGATGTGTTGGAGTGAGCAATTCAGAATTCAGCGTATTAAACATGTTGTGTATGTCTTATCAGGCACTATAACAACGCATTTTATGCCCGTGTTGGTGGAGTGACCAATACAGAACTAAACAAGCTCGAAATCGAGCTGCTTTTCCTTTTAGATTTCAGAGTAACCGTAAGCTCTCGAGTATTTGAAAGCTATTGCCAGCACTTGGAGAAAGAAATGATGTGTAATGACGCGACGCGGAAGATTGAGAGGCTACCGATTTCCAATTCAGTTGATGATGTTACTGAAATATCTGTCGAAGATACACAAACTTCTTCACCTCCGCAGATTGTAGATTGATCTCTTGATTATGTATTCAATTTTATCTTATAATCTACTACTGTTCTTGAATCTTGAAAGCAATAATTGAATCGATACTTTAAGCAATATAGCACTCGAAGACTTCAATGCCAATTGTGTAAGAAAGGGACAACAAGAGATTGAGCCGGTTACAACGAAATTGGCTCAGGGGGAAGAGCAAACTACACATATCCTTCTCGTCTAATTTCATGAGAGTGCATATATATTATTTCATTTAAAATATATATATTATTTAATCAATGCTGATCCTTAAAACCGTCCAGCCATTGAGGGAAGTAGAGAGCGAGTCCCAAGGTCAAGCAATGCTGATCTTTAAAACCGTAGTAACATTTTCCACATCAGCAAGAATCTCAACTTTTTGTAGCCCACAATGTGCCACGTGGTGCTCACCCAAGCCCTCAAAATCACATCAAATAAATATATGAAGTAATCTCTTATTATTTCTTCCTCTACTGTGAATTATATGAATTAATCAAATTCTGTGATTTTCTTCCATTAAAGGTATATCAGTTGTTAGAGTTGTTGCTTTACTTCTTTCTTTGAAATAAAAGGTGGCGGGATTAATCGACTATTTTCATTTTTCTTGGATATTATTATTAATGACAATGATCAGTTTGCTGTTTATTGGATCCATCACTTTTGTTTAATCCAATAAAAGTCAAAATCCCGCCACAGAATTTACAGATTCTTGATAGAAAACGTCCAAAAAAACACGAAATACTAAAGAAAAAGGGTGTTTTAGTTTAGAGAGAGTAATTAGCATAAGGAGGCAAGAAATGGAGCCTCTTTGTGAGTTTTGTGGGGAGGTGAGTGCAGTGGTTTATTGTAAATCGGATTCAGCTAAGCTTTGTTTGCAATGCGACAGCCGTGTGCACTCTGCGAATTCTCTGTCCTGTCGCCATCCTCGTTCGCTAATTTGTGACAAGTGTAGTTCACAGGCGGCCACGGTGAGATGTATTGAGGATAAGTTATCGCTTTGCGAGGATTGTGATTGGAATGGAAATAGTTGTTCAGGTGTTGGTCATCATCGTTTAAAGTTGAATTTCTACACTGGATGTCCTTCTCTGGCTGAATTCTCCAAAATCTGGTCTTCAATTCTTGAATCACCGCAGCAAACGACACGTAGTTTTGGGAGTGCAATGGCTACAAATGAGAATTCTAATATGACTGTGCCCTGCCTAAATGACTTAGCATCGTGTGTTAAGTTTGGATCATGGGCTGTTCCACCACCTCCTCCTCTTCCATCTACTAATAATTCCAACTATTTAACAGTATGCAATAGAGATCAGAAATTCTTATATGACAGAGATCAAACTTCCCTTTTCTCTGAAGGATCAGGCCTGCAAAAGGTGATTTAAATTTTCTGATCGTGTAATTATTAGTTTTTACAATTGTTTCTAATAAAAATTGTGTGTTGTTTTACCAGGACTGTGCTAATATAACGGATCTCAGGCTTCCTGAAACTGATGACCTCTGTGATAGTCTTGACATGGATGATATTGGTTTGAGCTTTGAGAGTAGTTATGAAATGTTTGGCAATTCACAAGGTCAGCCAAGATACAACTACGAAGATGGAGGAATTGCTAGCCTATTAATGGAGAAAAACCTGTCGGTCACTCACTCAAGTAGCACTCATATTGAAAGTGCTTTCGAGGTTCAATTCCACAACTCGAGTTTCTATAGATTTTCATGTCCCGTTGTTATTATTATTTTCTTGTATAGCACCCTAACCATGCATTCAATACACTGTATAAAATGTAATCGTGTTTGCTTTGAAAATTAATATTTCTTCAATATGTTTTTAGGCATCCTCATCAGGGCATATACCTGCTTGTTCAAGAAATTTAATGCAGGCAGTGAGTAATGCGAATTGCATGCTTATGAACTCAGCAGCTGCATGCAACTTATCGAGTATGGGATTAGGGTTTCCAAATGGCCAACTTCCTTCAACCATATCCCTATCACTCTCCAATATCACTGGAGAGAGCAGTGCTGCTGATTATCAGGATTGTGGACTGTCGCCGGTGTTCCTCATGGGAGATAATTCCCCGTGGGAATCGAATTTAGAAGCGAGTTGTCCAAGGGCGAGGGATAAAGCTAAGATGAGATACAAGGAAAAGAAGAAGACACGAATGTATGTATTTCTTCTGGTCTTTCCTTTGATGAATTCATGCGTTAATTTCACATTTTTCCTTTTGCCAAATAAAAAAATAAGGTTTTCTTGTACGTCTATATCGTTAACTACTATAAATTTTTTGGCTCTCATACCATGTTAAGATCTCGTTTAAAAAATATGGTTAATGAAGTCTGATTTCTGAACATAAAAATAGAATATAGACGTGACACCTCACCCATTTTTATATGTTCGAATGTGCGAATATGACATGAGTCTCGTGCTTTTATCGGATTTGAATGCTAACTCCACTTCTGATTATGATCGAACTTTTTTTTATGCAACTATGTAGGTTTGGTAAACAAATAAGATATGAATCTCGTAAAGCCAGAGCTGATACAAGAAAGCGAGTGAAAGGTAGATTTGTGAAGACTGGAGAAGCTTATGACTATGATCCACTTACAACAAAGGACTTCTAATTTAATTAAGCAATGGATTTCGCCTCTGCCATTACAATATATTCCCCGGTGAAAAGGTACATCCATTTGCTCTGATCACATCCTCATTTTGTGCTTCTTTTTTAGATTGACTGATGATGGATTGGAAGCACAATTTGCAAATAACTAGATTGCTATGTCACCAAACTAATGTACATTAAATTGAATATAACTTCACGTAAAAATTAGTGTCTTTTGTTGTTTTTATTATCGAACGTTATATATGTATATTGTGCAAAACATGGAGTTGCTTCTATGACAGGTCATGTGAAGTGGGTGAGCTTTGAAATTAGAATCGACCTGGCCCAGGTGAGAGTTCCTATTATGTCATTTCGTTTGTATGTATATGTGAGTTATTTCATTTTTCTATCATTAGTTTCTAATTCATTATCTTGTTACTAATTTTTGTAGGAGATCAAAGCGTTTTTCTTTGAAGACGTGACTTTGGACCTGTTCTTTCCATGACCCCTCTTAATTGAGATGAGACAACCGAAAATTTGGTCATTGGAACTTTTATCAGCTTTCGAATTCTGTGTGTCATAGATACACTAGCAGAAGTATGTCATCTACAATATTTTGTTAATTGCATGTCTCGAATTTACATTCTCTTCGCCATTTGTTACAAATGCTGCAAGGAGAAATTTCACGGAATTTTGATTGAAGGTATCATTATAAAATATCTATTTTATGTAATAAGCTTCCAAAATGCTGGTTTTATAAGTAATATGTGTCCTTTGTTTTTCATATTTAACTCTTTATTTATTATTATTATTATTATTTTTTTTTTTTGGTATGAATGTTCAAGGTTTATCAAATTAGATGCCCAGATAAAATTCAAGTATGCACAAAAGGTCTTGTTTTAATCTTGGATAGTTATATTCACACCACGATTTTTATTAACTGATGTTATAATTTCAAAGTCTCCAATTTTAGCTCACTCTAGCACTTGTTCCCAATTTCTTCCAACAAAAAGTATATTTAACCTTCAATTAATTAGCACATCTCGACTTTAATGACGCTTTCTATCCAAATATTCTGTTAGCGTGGGAAACATCTTTTGTCGAACTTTTATGTTTAATGTTTATTTAAAAATAGGGACATGATACATGTACATAATTTTTGGTACATAGGAGTGTACATACCCTCACAAGGGGTGGGACCCACTCAAAATCTCATTCCATGTGAGGGCGTAGACACCCCTATGTACCAAATATTATATACACCAAGAATTATTCTTAAAAATATTAGGGACAAATAAGTTTTTTTTGCTCAATCCTAATAGATTTTTGGGAAATTATTGAAAATACCCAAAATAAACCAATAGCCTTTCCAAAATACCCCATTTCACTATTCAACCATATAAACTACCTAAAATACCCTTAAAAACAATAATTGCAACTAAAGTTTTCAAGATAAGAAAAGAATACAACCAAGTCCTATATTTTAAAATGACTAATAAAAATTATAAAAAACCTAGAACTAAAAGAGGACCATATAAAATTAAAAAGATAGCTAAAAATAAAAGGAAATTGAATTTGAAAATGAATTTGATAAGATTGGGTATCAAGAACAATTAAATGCATCTCAAAATATATTAAAATGTTTTAAAGAAAATATGATAGAAAATTTTGCTAAAGGAATAGTAAGATCTATAATAATAAAAGATATACAAGATATTATAGATAAATTAGAAAAAAGGAAAAAGAATATTTCTAAATACGAGATACCTTTTAATCCAAATATAGATATAATAACAGATCTTGAAATTATAAATTCTCAACTGTTATTAGATTTTGAAAAATTATTAGAAACATTATAAGACCTATTTTTACAGATTATTAGATTTTAAAGTTTATTAGATTTTTAGATTTTTGTTCGCTCAAATTAGCACCCCCCAGTTTGGTATCAGAGCTATAGAGCCATAAAAGACCTACAAAAGATTTATAAAATTTACAAAAATCATAAAAATACTACAATTTAAAGAAAAATAAAATTATTAAAAATAATGAAAATTGAAGATTTAGGTAATAGATATCATATAATAAGAGAAGATTTCAACATAATAATTATAAAACCAATATTAAATAAGAAAATATGACTAAAAAAGTAACAATTACTAAAACAGACTGGTATTATATGTTAGAAGATGAGCAAGGAAATTATATAATTGAACCATTTCCTAAAAAATTAAAAATGATAACATTAATTATAGTTAAAGAATTACCTAGAGAAATAAGAGAACAAATATTAGATAAACTAATAATAGGAACTATAATAGATGAATACATATATGAAAAAATTGGTAAAGAAATTGAAAGAGAAAAAATCATACTACATTGTAAAGAAAAGATACAAGAATTATCATTAAATAATGAATTTTCATGATAAGATAATATTTAATATAGAAAAATTTACAGAAAAACTTGATAGAGATTATAATTCAGTACAAAAATTAAACCAACAAGTAGAAAATATGCCAGAACAAAGATTGACAAATAGACAAGAAAATCAAATATTAAAATTAAAACAAGAAAAATTTAGAATAAAAGCTAGATATTATAAAAATCTAACAAGACTTCCAACTTCAGAATATGAAAAATTCTTATTTAATAAGAAAGCAATAGAATCAAAAAATATTGAATGTCAACTATTCTATCTAAGTCAATCAAAAGTAAGACCTAATTATTAAAATGGAAAATAATTTGAATAAAAATTTAAAAAGAATAAAAATAATTAATCATCTAATATTAGACGAATTATTAACCCCTGGAGATTTAACAAAATATCAAGAAAAACAAATATTGAAATTAAAACAGGAAAAATATAAGGAAAGAGCAAATTATTTTGAAGAATTAAAAAGACTTACAACTGATGAAAATAAAAAACAAAAGTATGATAAGATTATAAAAGATTGTAAAGATACTGAATGCAGAATATACTATTTCAACCAATCAAAGAAAAGATAATCATATAGAAGACTTAAAAATATTAATAAAAATGTTAATAACTGATGTACAAAATTTAAGGAATGAAATAAAAGAAGAATTAAATATATTAAAAATGGAAATTAGAGAATTAAAAGAAAATAATAAATGTCAAGACAAGAAAATAGATAAAAAACTTATAGAAAAAGAAATGTCTAGGATAGGAAAAAAGCATATAAAACAAGAAAACTTAGTAATAGAAGCAGGTAGTATGGATGATTATTTTAGAAAAGATATTTTACCAAAAATAATAGAAGAAGAAGAAAATTATAAGAAAACATTAGAAAAAAGAAAAACTATAGAAGAAATTCAAGAAGAAAAAGATGAATGAAGAATTAGATCTACTAATAGAAAATTTTGATCAATTAAGTTTAGAAAATATAGATGAATACCAAGTTTTAATGAATACTGGAGGAGGACCTACCCCAGCAGAAACCTCTAATCAAAAAATTGATCCAGATGAAAGTTATGCACCTATATATAATAAACCTTATAAACAATTCTATGATAAAATAATAAATAGACAACCATCTAAAGGAAATAAATATAGAGATAGATTTGAACTAAATGATAATTATGATAAACCAATTAACCATGGAGGAACAAAATTAGATTTAGATTGTAAAATAGATACTAAGAAAGCCTTACTAACTTGGGCAGATTCAATGATACTATTCTTTTTATATAACAAAGATGATACTTGGGAAAGTACAGATAGAAGGATAGATTATTTAATAGCATCATTTGAAGGAAATGTAAGAAATTGGTGGGAAGGTGTTAATGATGATACTAGATTATTAATGAAAAGAAACATACAAACAGAAATAATAAAATCAGATAAAGAAGGAATAGAAAGATTAGTAGCATATATTGCAAATGAATTCTTAGGAGAAGAATGGATTAGAAATTTTCAAGATGAAGCAAAAAGAGAAAAAGATGATACTAGAATAAAATTAATAAATTTAACAATTTGTGATATGTGTAAAATAAAAGAATACACTTGTGAATTTAAAAATTACTACTATATACAATTTTATAGTAATGAAAATCAGGAAGTATATTTAGATATGTACTATACTAAATTACCCGGAACATGGGGAATATATTGTAAAATAGAATTTGAAAAATATATAAAAGATAATATAGGAATACCAAGATCTTTAGGATCAAGAATAAAATTTCTATTTGATAGACTTGCATATATATGTCAACAAAGACAATTATTAAAAAGATCAGGAAAGTTAACAAGGATATGTTGTGAGGATATGGAAAAACCTACACAATGGGGATGTTATCCTGAAAGGAAAAATATTAAAAGAAAACATAAAAATAAAAGATTTACAAAATTCAGAAATTTTAGGAAGAAATATATAAAGCCTAAGAGAAGATACTATAAGAGAAAATTTAATCCAAATAAACAACAAAAAAATAAAACCTATAATAAAAAAGATAAAAGTCAATGCAAATGTTGGAATTGCGGAGAGATAGGACATATAAGTCCAGATTGTAATAAAAGGAAAGTTAGAATATTACAAAAGGAATATCAAGAAATAGAAGATGAATTAAGTGAAATATCTGATATTGAACAATACTATGATCAAGAAGTATTTGTAAGTGAAACAGAATCAGAAGAAAATGAATCAGAATCCGAATAAAGAGATTGAAGAAATAGAAAAGGATAATATAGAAACACAAGAATACGAAGGAATAGAAGGATATGGATTAAAAGTAACTTTTGATAATCATAAATTCAGAAAATTACAAAAATTATCTTTAGATTTGAAAGTAGGAAAATGGGAAATCTTTGATAGAATATGGAAAAGAGAAAAAATAGCTATAAATGAATACCATAAGATTGAAAAAACTATAGATGTTAGAACAACTCAAGGAACACATAAACTAAATCTTTTAACAAAGAATACAGTTGATGAATTATTATCAAAAATTAATAAAAAACAAAGTGAAAAGATTCAATATGTTTACTTAGCAGGAATACAAATAATGTTTAAATCCTTATTTAGAGAAGGAATAGATTCACCCTTAACAGTGAGTCTACATGATGGAAGAATAATAAATTTAAAAGATAGTCATTTAGGAACTATAGAAGGAAATTTAGCATATAAGAAATTAATATTTACTTGTTACCCAAAATATTGTATTTCTTTAAAAGATAAAAATTTTAATGAAGTCTTAGGATTACATTTTAAATTACATAGAAAAGATATAATGCAACCAGGAGATCAAATTATGACTATTGAATATAGATCTTTATATACATTTACTAATTCTAATTATGGGAATATTTATTCTAAAAAACCATATATAGAAGTTCATAAGGAATGTAAAGATATTAGTAAAATCATAGAACCAAATAAACAGATAAATTTGATCCCAAAGGATTATGAATTTAAGATATCAACAGATAAACCTGATATAATAGAATTTAGGGAAGAAGAATACCCCGATAAAAATATAATATTCAAAGATGGAAAACTAATCAGAAGATCATCAAACCTTAGAATACCTAGATTATTAGGAGAAAATAGTCATACAAGATAAATGAAACTACATAGGAATACAGGAAATATGAAAATAAATGGAGAATATTTCGATGGAAGAGAAATAATATCAGGACCAAATATATTAATAGATACAGGAGCTAGTGAATGCCATATAGCTTCAATAAGAAATAAAGGTTTAGTACGTTATAAAAAAGAATCATATAAATATGTAAATTTTGATGGACAAATACATACTACAGAATTAGAAGTTAAAGTACCTATAAAAATAGGAGGAATTGACCTGATAGTGCCATGTTATATAGATGAAAGCATGAATATTAACCCTCATATATTATTAGGAATGAGTTTCTTAAATGGATTTGAAGATTATAGTATAAAAAGAGAAGGATTATATATATTTCATAAAGGACAAAATATATTATGTAACAAAGATGAATAATCAAATAAGCTTTCCATTAGCAGTATATATACAAGTTACTATTATAGAAACAGATATAACAACTTGTGCCTTAATAGACACAGGAAGTGATATAACTATATTTAAAAACTTCTTAATTAAGACATGGGAAAATAAAAGTAAAATAAAAATAACAGGAGTTACAGGAGAAGAAACCCAGATAATAAATAGTGCTGATAAGATTAGTATAATACTTGGAAGTAAGCAAATAATAATTAATAAGATATATAGTTATGATAAGTTAGAATGTGATATATTATTAGGAAACGACTTTATACAACAGTTCCAATATTATAAACAAAATAATTATATGATCATGTTACAAACCCCTTGTGGACATTTATTAAAAATACCAAGAGAATTTAGACCATACAGAGTTCAGCCAGCCCAGCGTGGTGAAAGATGGGAGAAAAAACCAATTATACAAAATGAAATAAGAAATAAAAGAATAACGTATAAAAAAGTCTTAAAAACAGGAGTAGAAATAAGTATAGAAAAAATTATAGAACAATTAGAAAAAGTTTATGGAGAAAACCCATTAATATTTTGGAAACCATATCATCCTAAAGCAAAAATAGAATTAATAGAAAATGTGATTATAAGAGTAAGACCAATGAGGTATACCATACAAGATACACAAGAATTCAATGTTCAAATAAAAGAATTACTAGAACAAAAACTTATTAGACCAAGTAATGGACCCCATAGTAGCCCAGCCTTTATGGTTATGAAACATTCTGAGCAAGTTAGAGGAAAAGCCAGAATGGTTATAAATTACAAGGAATTAAATAAATATACTAGATTTGATGGATATTTTTTACCAAATAAAGAAGTCTTAATAAACCTTGCAAAAGGAAAACAATACTATTCTAAATTTGATTGCAAATCAGGATTTTGGCAGATAAAAATGGAAGAAGATAGTATACAATATACAACCTTTAGTACACCCCAAGGCAAATATGAATGGTTAGTTATGCCTTTTGGATTGAAAAATGCACCTCAAATATATCAAAGAAGAATGGATGATGTATTTAGAAAATTTAATAAATTTCTAATTGTATATGTAGATGATATATTGATATGTTCCAATAATAAAGAAGAACATAGGAATCATTTAATACAATTCATAAATGAATGTAAAAAGGAAGGAATTGTCCTTTCTAAAAAGAAAGCTATTATAGAAAAACAAGAAATTGATTTCCTAGGATTAACAATAGACAATAAAGGAATTAAATTACAAACTCATATATCTAAAAAAATAAGTAGTTTTCCAAACAAATTAGAATCTAAAGAACAAATACAAAAATTCTTAGGATGTTTAAACTATGCTGAAGGATTTATTGAAAATCTTTCAAAAAAGAGACATAAGATACATGTTTTATTAAGAAAAACAAATACTAAGGGATGGAATAATGAACATACAGAAATAGTTAAATCATTAAAAGAAGAATGTAAAAATTTACCAAAACTTAGACTACCAGATGAAAAAGATAATTTAATTGTTAACACTGATGCCTCAGATAAATATTGGGCAGCAATATTGAAAACGGATTTAAATGAAATTTGCAGATATTCAAGTGGAACCTTTAACCAAGCTGAAATAAATTATACCACACATGAAAAAGAATTATTAGCAATTATTAGAGGAATAAAAAAGTTTTCATTATTCTTATTATCTAAGAAATTCATTGTTGAAACTGATAATTCTCAAGTTGCAGGATTAGTCAGGAATAAATTACCAATGGAACCCCAATATAGGAGATTACACAGATGGCAAGCTTATTTATCATTTTATAACTTTGAAATTATCCATATTAAGGGGATTAACAATTTTCTTGCAGATTTTTTAAGCAGAAATATTGAATTTGCAGATGGATAACACCATAAAGATACTAGATGAGCTTAAAGCCATGGCTCTTTATGCCAAGGATGAAGCTGAAGATATCAAATATGTGATGGACCAGATGAACGAAATATTACAACATAATGTTAAAATTATGATGGATATAAGTTCATCACATATGAAGGTTACAAATGATATTCTTGATCAAATTGAAGCTATTAAAGCTCAATTAAGATCACCAGATACTAAAGATACCAAAGATACTATTGGATACCAACAGGTTAATACCAAACAGGTACAAATACGGAGTGATCCACCAAGCGGAAGCAGCAGTGGACCAAAAAAGGATATTACTATTCAAAGTCCCAAAAAGATTATTATCAATGAAGGATATTCTAAATCTATCAGGATCCAACCAGATGAGGAAGATGAAGTCCCTTTGTCTCCAAAAGAAGACGAATACAAGATGGTCACTAGAATGATGTATGAATTAAAAGCAACTGATTCATATTTCATTTCACCAGGTGATCATATTTACCCAAGGATAATAATGATGAAAGGATCCGAACCAACAATGGTAAAATTGATGGCTGACTATGGATATTTGGATTTAATTTATCTAGATAAAAATTTTAATGAACTTGAAAAGTTTGATGATATATTCAAATCTGAAGTTTCCAAGTATGCTCAGGGAAGATCCATATATTTAAAATTTTATACCCTTAGTCCAGAAATAGATGGAGGAATATTCTATCCAATGAGAACATATTATTACAATTGGATATGTTGGATGGAATTTTGCTATGGATATGGGAGTAATTAACAAACCAAACCAAAATTTACCGAGCATGGATGAAGAACCGAAGAGTTCTTGGATACAAAGTTCTCTATAATATGGCTAAAAATCTTTATACGAAAAGATTTAGATGTTTATGCCAATATGAAGGATATACTCTACTTACAAATGATGGAATGCAAAAATTCGAAGTATTTAGAGATTATATCAACAAATTTGACACACATCAGATGTCAGGATGCATATCTACCTTACAAAGAGCATGTGAAGCCAGAGAGTGCCCCACTTGCCAGCAAAATCAAAAAGCAGATTCCAAAGAGATAAGGAAGATGTGATTAAAGGAAGCCAACTGCATACCAAGACAAGGATATAAAGAAGATGTGACTCTAATGGAGGGACCAGGAGGTTCTTAATTTCAAAGCACTAATAGTTTAGTGATATATGACGAATGCAATGATGTAAGAGGCCAATAATTTTGCCTCAATTAGATGTATAAATAGAGGCCTTCGGGCTTAGAGAAAAGGGAAACGAATTGGAAAGAAAAATTTGAGCACTCAAATTGTGAGAAGGCCAAATATTCTGTTGATCTTGTACCAAATCTTTCGATATCAATAATACTTTGATATTATCATTCATATTCCAATCCTCTTAAACAGATATGAGTCTTTAAACTACTCTTCCCATAGATTCTTGATAGATTGAAAGGAAGAATTTCTCTCTTACTTTAACAAAAGAAGAGTTCCTTATTTAAGATCTATAGTCTTGAATCCTTAGAAAATATACAGTGAGAGCATAAGCTGGAATAGCAATGATCCTTGTAGGCAGGAAGCCATTGAAGGAATAGTTTGCAGATCCAGGAGCTTGAAGGTCACTCTGTTCTAAGATGATAAACCAGAGATCAAAACTAAGGTAAAACTATTAGTTTTGTTAAATTTAGATAGAATTTTCCTAATATCTGGAAAGAATCGCAGGGATTATATATGATGTTGTTTGATGTATGATTTATTATCAGTTGATAATTAATATGCCAGGATATACTGTAAAAGGATTAGATAATTTGTTAGAAAAAATGAGAAATGAAATGAAATATACTACTGAAATATGTATCCAATTAGAAGAAGATGGAAACATATTAGAACTTGAAAAATTTGATAAAAAATTAAAAGAATATTTTAAAAGTTATTCGGATATATTTCAAATTAGAAGAAAATTAAATGATAAAAACCAAGAAAGAAGAAACATAAGATAAATATGCCTGGATATACAGCTAAAGGATTAGATAACTTGTTAGAAAGGATGTTAGGAAAAATAAAAAATATTAAAACTCAACTAGAAAATAGAAATAGAACGAATGAGGAATATATTAAACTTATCAAAGAATATGAAAGAAAGATTATAGATTATGCTAATCTTGTAGATCAAATGATAGAATTGATAGATAGAATTGAAAATATAGAAATATAATATATCAGTTGTTAAAACCATTCATAAAGAAAGGATATACTTTGTAATAAACAAATTATATATCATTAAGGGTAAAATAGACTTTTCTACAAAAATCCAAATGGATCTATTATACCCGGCTATTTTGGACAAAGCCCCTAGATTTTTTAATGTCATTGGGACAATATATGCTAATTAATATAATATTGAAGATAAAAATATGATGAAAATTGTTGAGGACATAATTGGGAAATGAACAAAAGTTAAGGACCCTCATTGTAATTAATGTAGTATAATTACCAAGAACTGTGAATATAATTATCCTTCGTATACGCCATTACTAAGTGTGTACTTTAGTTACAATATTAAACCATTAATTCATGTATGCACAAAATTCCCATACATGTGCCGCTATAAAGCCTTCGTTTGGCAAAATTTATGATCATTTATAAATGATCAAAATATACTTACAAGTATTATTTATTTATCCATCACTTATTTTTATAAATTAAATCGTTTATAAATTCTTCCACCAAATAGTGGCTAAGTTTGAACTTTAGATACTACTTTAAATGTTAATAAATGTCCGATTTCATTCAAAAAAATAAGAAAAGAATTACCGAAGTCTCAAGGCTCTTGTGAACTTTATATGGTCAGCATTTTAAATTGCTACAGATGGAGTGAGGACAGATGTGTAAAAGTGAGTTGGGTCGTCCCAAACAGAACTTGTGTTTAGCACGACTTAAGATAGGTCATATTGTGAACCAGCGTGTTTGAAAAGGAGGGTTGCATTGAGCCTTAAGTTCTGTACGACACCGTCAAATCGAATCTCCATGTGTACGAAGACGTTGCACTTTCAACAGTGGAAAAATCTATCGCTTGACCTAAAATGGCATGCCAAACACACCAATAAAGTGGTTTAATTGCAAGGCATCAATTTTACGTCACTTTCCATTCTTGATCACGGCATTGTTTTGAATTGTTTTCATGGATTACTGAGTAACACAAAACTGTTACACCAACAATACCTTAACAAGAACTCAAAAAGTATAGAAAATAAAAGCAAAACTTCACCAACGAAATTATTAAAAATAAATAATAGCAACGGCAAGCGTGCAGTCTCGACTCAAATCAATTCTGGTCATCGTCTCCTTCCTACATACCCTTCACGGGAAGCCCTGTTACAAGTCTCTCCAACCCTTTTGGCTACTGAACAACCCTCCCTCACATTCAAACATGCATTTCCCTCTACTTCATTTTACTTCCCCCTTTTCCTTTTCCTTTTCCTTTCCCCTTTTCCTTCCCCTTTCCTGGTCCCTTCGCTGATCATTTACCTTTCTGCTTTCCTTTTGTTTCTTTCCCCCGCTTGTTCATTCCCTGCTTCCTGGCGTCCTTTTTCATTCGTCTATCAACAAGAACTTTCCCCTTTCCAGCCTTGACTTGGACGCCCTTCTTTGCTACCACATATTCCTTCTTAGGTTTTTTAGGTCTTGCCTTCTTATAAAGCTATTCGATCATTACTCTTCGAACGGTCTGATATTTCTGTCTGATCCGATATAGAGTTCGCCTTCTTCCGTACCTTTTCTAGCTGCCTATGGGCAACTCGTTTCTTTCTAGCTTTCGCTTGTGCCACCTTCTTTGCTGGCCGAGCATCAATTTCTTTGAACTGTGCTCTCATTGCAGCAATCTCCTCTTTTGTTACAGGCTTGATTGGCTGGTAATGCCTCTTTTCCTCCTCTTTTCCTCATCAACAAACTACTTCGGTAATCCCTCATCATGGAACATATATTTGTTGTACGCATCATCAAGAATCTGTTCCCTCTGCTTTTTCGTCAGCATCTTTTTTGCACAAGCCAATATCTCTGCTTTTGAACCAATGTCGTCTTCATCTGAGTCGTCTGATGAATCACTAGAGTCTGTATGTGGAGCAGGAACTATCTCAAAATCATCATCCGCCTTGGAAACTTTTACTGTCGGTAATTTACTCGTCTTTCTTGAACCCTTGAGTTTTTCTGGTGAATCTTCAATTGTCTTCTCCTGAATTGTGGGATGTTCGACTGGCATATCCATATGCATTTCATCTTCACTATCATCATTCTCCAAATCCTCTCTTTCATCGGCATCCAGGAAGACATCTTGACTGAACCATTTTGTTGCAATCTCCTCCTGACTCGGTGCATTCTCTAAGAGTGGTACCACAAGCGGATTCACCTCACGATCTCCATCATTATCGGAGTCTTGATCAGAATGAACCATGTTATTATCATCGTCACCCTGTCCAAACCATAAAGAAAAATACCTATTTAGCAAAGAAGTGCATTTTCTGAAAATAAAATTGAGCTCATCCATTCTTTTTAGTGCATATTTGATGGGAGAGGAGAAAAATGTAGCTTACCTCCAAGAGTTGATCGCCCTCCGAATAGGCTTGTTTTGTACGCTTTCTCTACTTTGTACTTCCTTCCTGTTTAGCTACAAATCTTTCGTAGGCTTCATCAAGTAACTCCTGTAGTTGCTCACCATACCTGAAAGCAGAATACTGTTAACTTATAAAAGAATCGAGAACAGACCACACTTTACAAGCTTACGTCCAAGTTAAGAAGGAAACAACTACCGCTGGTGTTCTTCATCAGTGTCTGCATCACTAGATGTGCCCCCTTGGGCTTCCTCACAGCCTCATTCGCTGTCACTACTTCCAATTTCATCATTTTCACCATCATATTCATCATTATCAACAGCCACAAGTTCTTTCTTCCCCTGAATGAAAGCATTCCAAAGAGAGAATAATATTCCAAGTGTAGACCAAGCAAATACTAGATTTCATGTAAAACTGACATAAAGTACACAATTGGATGCCTACACAATATAGGAAATGACATTCCTATATTTAAAAGAGAACCAAATCCAATATGGATTAGAAGAATTTCCATCACTCTATATGGTGAAAAGGCAAAGTTACTGAAAAGGGGAAAACTCTCAACATCACCAATTCAGCAAAATTTAGTAAAACTTGATAAACATAAATAAGAAAATAAAATCATTGTTGGGTTTTCATTTGATTTCTTCCATGAAAGATAACAGTTATAAAATGTTCCAAGAGTAAGAAGAAAACCACAGGACTTCATACCTGAGCAGAACACAGGCCAATTAATATAGGCTAAAAATGACTGATCTTTTGAACTGGTAATATAATAATAAATGAAGGAGAAATATACCTTGATAGAAGTTAGAGAGAACAATTCATGATCGGTGTAGCCATCCTCTGTCGCGTCAATTTGCTTGCCTAATGCTTTCCGAGCTTTGTCCTGCAGAAAAGACGAAAGGATTTATTAGACAAAGCAGGATATACTGAACTTAAACAAGTAAAAATGAGGATTAGTAATTTATTTAAAGAGTACAGAAATATCGACAGCAAAAACAGAGATTACATGCAAGTGCAATAACAAACCCAGAGAAAAAGATGGGGTGATGGGATGATATACAGGACAACCTAGGAGGAAATATTGCCATCTGATATCATCCAACAACCAATTCAGACTTAAGAGTCTTAATATAATGCATCAAGAATGTAAAGTTCTACAATTAACCTAATCTAGGAATAGACCCCAAGTCTCAAACATCCCCGTGATACTTATCCATCATGGTGGTTAAAATCCCAGCCTTGATACACATTTCTAAGTCTTACATTATTAGTTGCAAAATTGTTACTAGATCAGCTAATCAGGTTACATCTAAAATTTAGAAGCTTTGTTCCACACAGCACTGACAATATATTTCAGTAGCACCCAGCTTTCACTATGCTATGCCCTCATAACCGGCAAATAATCTAGCATGGTAGAAAGCCTACAGTGATAGAATAAGCATGATGTCTATTCCCCATCGCTTGATACAAAATCAGATAAAAAAAGTATTCTAGTATCATCAACTGATTCACCTGCCTTCTTAATTAAATGTTAACTGACAATAGCTTCAAAGAACCAAGACAATAGCTCAAACTAATCCACATTTGCTTAATCTTATCTGTTGACTATGTAACTTAAGAAAAGAACCTAATAAAGCAGAAAAGGATTCATGAACATGGGCAATAACCTTGGCTTGTCTCTTTGCTAGAAGTTTCTTTGCCCTTTTCTTCTTCTGCTCCATAGCATTCGTCAGCTCCTCCATTTCATTAAGTATCTTATCATCTTCATCTTCCTTGCCCTCCCGTTCCACAGTCGTCGTAGCAGAAGTAGCCTTCTCTGTGGGAGTTAGTGCCTTTCTTATTTGCATACGCCATCTACACCACAACACAAACATTGAAGGCACAAGATCATTCAAGAGAAACACAGAATCACCAAATACGGTAAACAGTTATCCATGTATGGTTGGTAGTTGTATGTTTCATTATGCAAAAGCTTACTTTAAAAGATGCTTGAAGTCTTGCTTCCCCAAGACACGAAGATCATCACATAAAGATATAACCTGTCCCACATTTGAAGGAAAAGGCAGTTTAATTGGTCAGAGAACAAGATAGTGAAGCTGGCAGATTATCTATGTTTACTAACAACGATGATGATTATGACTTTGCTCGCATATGAATTAAAAAATGAAAAAGAATAGAGTAAAACCACACCTCTTCGGTTGTCAAAGTATGATCCTTGATTGGCAAACATGCAGGATCTTCAAATTTTATAGAAGTAACTGAACCAAGGATCTAAAGAGGAGATCCAGACCAAACAAAGTCTACCGCAGAGCAGACCTTCCGCAATGTTGTGTCTCCATCTTCATACCTGCAAAGGGAACCTAATCAATACAACAAATAAACCTAGGTGTATATTATATATGAACCTTACATCAGAGATTTGTGAAAAAGTACAAAGAAGAGAGGCGAGTGAACATGGGTTTTATTGATTTAGAGAGACCCTATTATAGAGTGCCGGGGAAGCATAATGGTGGGTACTGTAGACAAGGAATTATCCATATCATTAAGGATGTGCAATGGTGCAGTCTTGAGATGTAGTGAAGGTAGAAGGCTTGCACAAAGGATCTGTACTGGATATTATCTGTCTGATTTAGCAGTGGTAAGCTTAAGAAACATATCCAAGATTAGAATTATTGGTGTTTGGTATTTGATTATGACATCGATAAAGCTAGGAAAGGGATGAAAGTGGAAATGACAACAATAGTACAATTGTCTCTGCAGTCCTAGCTTTACGCGTCATGATCACATTGGCAGTTCTCCAATGTGTGAAAAAAGAACGTGCATACTCAAGCATAAATATAAAACTGGCTCCCAGCCATTCTCTTATATGGCAATCACACAACATTGCTTTTCCGCAAATGATTGTGGACGAGAGTCACACATTCGATGAATTAGTGAGAAGAAAATATACCCATCACGATGTCGCTTTTGCTTTGTTCCTCTAAGAACGTCCACCACCTGAATATGTCAAATGCATACATATAATTATCTCAATTACAGCACGATGTAGAAAGATAAAATGCAGATAAGGTGGGAGTGATTGGATTACCTTTGGAGGCTCTTTACCTCCTTGGAAGAGGTACTTTACATCAAGAAGTTGCGGATCAATTTTAGCAGGTGCCTTATACTTGAAACCAACAATATAAATTTCTGCTGATGCTGAACGACTAGCTTGTGGTTTCTCCACTTCAACCTTCTCAAAGAGCTGTACAGAACATTCATAGGTGAGAAAAAGGCATACATTGAACAGAAATTCTTGGCCACATTCGTTGGAAAGAATATTACCTGTCTAAGACAGAAAAGGACAGCAGTATAATCTTGGGATCTGAAAACCTACAGGACAACAATAGACATAAAATCATTCATTCATTGCATCCCCATTATAAGGTTGACTACACTAGTTACTGAGGCTAAATTGAGTGCAAAACATATCAGGCAAAATGCATTATAGTATACCATAACAAACTTTAAAACCCAATAAAGCATTGAGTTACCAATACATAATAGTATATTATAACATCAGCACTTGTTATCTTGAAACCATTCAGGGAACCAAAATTGTACTAAATGGACATTAAAAAGAAATTCATACAAAGTTCTGCCTAGGCACCCAAAATTTATTAGTGGAAAATGACACTGAACCTAAAAATATAAGCAACTAGTAATATATTGCAATGGAATTCATGTGAAGTTTAGGCACCCAAAATTTATTAGTGCGAAATGACACTGAACACAAAAATACTAGCACTTGTGTACATATAATGCAATCGGAGCCACTTGTTTATTCGTGCGATAGAATACCATCCCCATTTTTTGTGCACAGGACAAAGTTTAAAAGCCACTAAAATCAAATTTCTTCAACTTCAGTACTTGTAACTGTTATTGTGTCACATGCACAATTAACTTTTCTCAGTTATATTAAACATTATGCCGCATCAGAGCCAATATTAATTTTGCTATAAAAAAAAAATCAAATTCAAGTAATTATATACAGATAATAGATATTTAAGATTATACATATAAAACATGTACCTTTGTGACAAAAGTTCCTTTGGGAGCCAAAAGCTCCGTAGCGAGCTTAACCGAGTCAATCACTAGAGCATTCTGACTGGTAGCCTCCCTAGCCCACGCACCACCAACATTAGGCGAGCCGTCGTGCAGCACCAAGTTGAAAGCCCTGCATCCATTCTCTGCCATGAGTCTCTTAACCAACGCTCTACACTTAGGCTGGGTGATATCCTCCTGTACGGAGATGGCGCCGCTGATTGGTTGAATCGGGTCGAGGTCGACGCCGATTACTAAACTTCCGACGGGCATCTTCTCGACGGCCACTTGCATCCATGCACCCGGCGCGGCGCAGAGGTCAAGCACAGAATTAGCCGAACGGAGAAAACCGAACTTCGAATCAAGTTGAACCAGCTTCCATGCGGCTCGAGATCTGTAGCCATGCTCTTTTGCCAAGTGATAGTACTTATCCAAACGATGTTTTCGCTTTACATTCCCCATTGGTGTGAAATTTGAGAGGAAAGCGATTATACACCTAGGGCTAAGTGAAATTGGAGAGGAAAAAGGAGAAGTGTGTAATTAGGGTTTAACAGGGTGGGTTGGGTTTACATAGGTTTTAGTGGGGTGGGGTGGGTTGTGCTGGCGTGGCGTGGCGTGGCGTGGCGTGGTTGCGTGGGTTTTAGTCTGTCAAGGTCAAACCATTCCCTTTCTTTCTTTTTTTTTTTCCTGAAAGAAAAAATTAATTTCGAATAATTGGCACAAGAATGAAAGTTATTATATTCATTACAAAAAAAAAGTGTCTTATTAAAACATTATTATGATAAATCATGTGAAAAAAACCTAAAGAATGAAAAAAAAATTACATTATTTATTTGAATGTGTCATGAAGTTGCCTCGTTAAAAACTGTCAAAAAAATCCAATTGCACAAAATCTTAGTCAAAAGAAAAAAAATATTATCGAGTATCAACTCCCATAAATCACTTGAAATATATATTAATAAATATTACAAGTGATGCTATTAAACCTCATTTGAGTTATAATCCTAGTCTATATGGTATTAGACAATGGGCTAAATAAAGTGTTTAATTAAATAATTCATTTAGTTTGCATTTATCAGTTAGAGCGTGTTTGATTTATATGGAAAATATTTCCCAGAAAATAAAATGTGTTCCTTGTTTTGAGGAAAACAAATCTTATTCCCTCCAAATAAAATGTTTTCCTTAAAAAAAGGAGAATTATGCATATTTTCAAAAGTTGTAAAATATTTTCAATACAAAAAAATAGCAATCGAATATTTCAAAGTAGGAATCTGAGTGAAAAACTGACATTTTTCATGAAAAATAAATACAATCAAACTCTTAATGTCACATTAGCACCACACATACGAGTTATAATCATAATTGGGCTAAATACCATTACTCAAATAGAATTGAGAGGAATTACTTGAAAAATAGTGTTTTTTAGCCCCATTGAAGTTATAATCACTATCTATATGATGTTAGGTTATATGCAGGGCCGGTCCTGAGAATTTAGAGGCCCTAGGTGATTAATTATTATGAGGCCCATCAAAATAATCATTTTTTTATAATTGTAAAAAAATTTAAATATTTAAATAATTAACACTTTTATATTAAAAAGAAGACTTTATATAATTTAAAAGATAGTGTAGTAAACTAAAATTTCTCTTACAACCCAAGAGATTAGGCTAGCATAAGATTTAATCTTCTCACATTTTGAGATGTAAAATCAGTAATCAAACTACTAAAATTAAGTTTTTTCAACACATTTTTTTCAATAGAAATCATAGCTAATCCATTCAATTGCTCTTATGACATGATTGATCGAATATAAGACTTCATCAACTTCGACTTTGAAAAACTTCTTTCAGCAAAGGCAAATGTGACAAGGAATAGTCAATAATACTCTATAAGCAATCCAAGCATTTGCAAAACAACATTTCATTTCAAGCATGCTTTACTACAATATACATGTAGATATCAGTTTCTCAGTCCAGAATGTGTAACTTTTTATATTTTCAGCAATAGTACTTCATTCCTGTACCTAAGCATGCCTCTACACAATTCACAGTCGATAATATTCATTTAAGTGCCATTTTCTACATGCGACGAATCCTCACACCATGTCAAGACTTGTACATAATTCACTGGTGATAATATTCATTTAGGTGCCATTTTCTATTTTGTACACATATAAACACAATAGTCAATAATACTCAAATCAATCCACAATCCAAATTCCAAAACCATGAGAAGTTAACCAGGAATATCACAGAAAATTACTTTATTCAACTTGATAACATTATTGTCATTATCAATCCAAAAATTCATTCAAATCCAATCATCAAACAATTTTTAATTTTTTTTTTGTTTATGGACACAATTACACAATATAAACCTTAAAGACTCAATTTTTAAACCAAATTCAAACATAAAGATTGCAACTTTTACCTCAAATTGATGCTTCTAGATAAGAGACAGAATCTTGAATCCCTTCAACCTTGCAAGTTGGAATAGTCTCAAATTCGTCCACCGGTAGTTTCTGCGAAAGAGCATCCACATAAAATTCAATCATCCAATCCTAGTAACAAAAAACCTCAAACCCATAAGAAGAATTTCTTGGCCTGAATCCCAGAAACTTCAGAAACTTTCCCAAATCTCAATTTCCTTTTAAATTAGTAATTGATTTCACTTATGAAATTAGTAATTATAAATTATGAACCCATTTTGGTATCTTCATAACATTGAAAAATGTTAAAAAGGAATTTATATTTTCTTGAATATTCAGAGAAACAATTGAAGAAACAAAAACTCACTTGTAAGTGTTCAACTTCTCCGGTGGAAAATTAAGTCGTGCTCCCTCAAACCTCAGTCCTTTCGTTCAGGCAGCTAGAGCAAATTCAAATGTTAATAGCAGGTTCTTGCAAATCGAATTTGATTAATGAAATCACAAAACGAGAATGACGAAAAGAATCAGAAGATAATGGGTAATTCAGATTTTTAACGAGGGTTTAATGAAAAGTATGAATCGTCAATTGTCACGTATGGAAAAGAGAGAATTTTTGGTAAAGATAAGAAGATGATTGGAGAAAACGGACGGTTTGTTTCATTGTTCTACTTCTCTGCATATTTTTTCTTTTAAAAGAGAGTTTGAGGGGTTTTGGATTGGAGCTTTTGGGCCTTTTTTAAAAAAAAAAAAAATTAGAGGCCCTTAAAAATATGAGGCCCAAGGCAGTGGCCTTGTTTGCCTTGGGCCAGGGCCGGCCCTGGTATGTTAATTAATGACTGGTGGAATTAAATGACTAATTTTAATTTTATTTATCATTTAATACTAAGGGTCTGTTTGAGCCCTATTTTTTTTTGAGTAAAAGGCAATTTGGAATAGTGGATTAATGGAAGGGTCTGTTTGAGTCCCATTTTTTTGAGTAAATGCATTTTAGAATAGTTGATTGATGGAGTTGTTAAAAATGAAGAAATTTTTTTTTATTTTTTTACTTCTATTTAATACTATTTTATAGAAGAATATCACTTATTTGAATCATTGGAAGATGGTGTCTTCAATACACCAATTGCATGCTGCATGAATCTTTATGCCAAAGTCCTCGAGCTACATCATAAGCTAATATGTAGGCACCAAAGTGTAATTTCCAATTTTATGAAAAAGGGATCGGACCATCTATTCGACTGTAAAAATCGTGAAACTATCAAATGCACATATATTCGCAGAAGAAGCTGTCGAATGCAGATGCAAAAGAAGCTACATGCACTAATGAATCCAGCACCCAGCGAGCATCGGTGGTTGCCCGTGTTGGATCCGCTGGTACGTAATTTTTTATTTTTATTTTTTTGGGTCAACGTATATATTTGTTTGGATATATAGCTGTAATTTCATATATTCTCAAGCCAATCGTAGTTCAATTGGTTAGAGCACTTGTTTAGTAATTAGGAGGTTTTGAGTTCGATTCTCTACAAGAACAATCCATCATACAATTATTTTAATTCAATATTTTTCACTATTTTGTTGCATAATTATTAAAATCATTACAAAGGGAAAGATTCAAACCTATGATCCTCTTTGGGAATATTGAAAGTTTGACTATTATGACATTTGTTGAATGTTAACATTAAGCCAAATTTTTAATAGATTTTGATAAAAGTTGATCAAATACGTCGTTAAAAAAT
The DNA here is from genome assembly GCA_035079005.1 of Fraxinus americana. Lineage (NCBI taxonomy): Eukaryota > Viridiplantae > Streptophyta > Magnoliopsida > Lamiales > Oleaceae > Fraxinus > Fraxinus americana. Next base: position 11,047,986 of record CM068713.1, on the reverse strand, counting down.
TGCGGATCCCAAAAAATATGTGGTTCAAATTAATTATTAACTTTAACTTAAATTAAAATCTGAATTTCAATTTATACCAAATAGATTCTAAATGTAATAGAAATATATATGTTCAATTTTAGTAAAGTAATAGATATATTTAATTTTTATTGTGATCATTGACCATCAACAACCGTCTGTACTAACTCAAGATCCTGAATCTGCAAAAGAAGCCGTTGGAACAAATTGAGAAGATGTAACAGCACCCATCATAATCTTGTGAAATTCCTGACTGAGGAATGACAAGATTCTAGGTGATAACTTATAACCTTATCGGGCCTTTTATTTCAATTTATATGTTGAGATATGACAAACATTGTACCCATTTAGTTTTTATATATGAATTTGTTATTAAAAATTAGACTTATTTGATTACTTAATTTACGGGTCAACCACGGTTTAACCTCGATTCAATCTTTTGACCCTTAACCCTCTTCCTTTTCCAAGTTAATATCCGGTCCGATTTCCAAAACATCGATAATTTCATTTGAATACAAACCAGTACGCATAAACTATAAGCCCAAAAGAACTAGATCTCATAAACAACATAGAGGGGCCATCATTCTAACGACTCTTTCAATAATCAGTAAGAAACTCAACTTTGTACTACGCATGTTAATTCTTTATATCGACGGGAAATCCCTAGCTCTACTTATTGCTGCACAAATACATTTACCATCATATGACAATGCATAACAATGAACATCAAACAATGTCCACTTCTACCATCTCCTCATCAAGTCCATCGATATCTGCATTCTCGTCATCTCCCATGTACTGCAAATGAAACAAGTTGCTAATCTCAGATCAAATTTTAAAGCAGCTTAAGAATGCAATATATTAAAAGAGAGATCACATATCAAGCGTCAATATTCCACGAAGATTCACCCTATATCTTTTGCTCATAAAGTGTTTTTTTTAGGTATATATATCCATGATACAACAGTCGTGCATGCATTTACATCGACATTATCAACCAAATGAAACACTACAAGAATTTTAACGACATTTTTCAAGATTGATTTTTGTCAGATCTTCAACAAGAATATGATGTGTAAAAAACACTCTCGGACACCCAATGTATGACGAAGTTTCATTTGTCACTCATCTTAATTTTGTGCCAATTTAGTTATCAATTTGTTTCAGTTACATCACCCATCACTCATCACTAACCAGCATCATCTTAACAGCCAATCTTACAAGAATGATGGTTTCAATGACGTGGCAGCCCCTTGAAGTTGAATTCAAATGCTTCCAAGCCAAATAAGCAAATAGCAATTCACTTGTGAAAGTAGCATTTCCACCAAATCTTAGGATTGAAAACAATATTTAACACTACAAAGGGTCAACAGCATTTCTGAAACACGCTTATCAATTTATTTATTTTTTGTTACTTGCAAATGTATGAATTTAACGTGACTCCAACGCCATCAAGCCTCCGTGTAGGACCCATCGTTAAAAATACTAACGGGAATAATGTTGGTGATGTAACAGAAACAAAGTGGTAGCTTTAGTGACCAAATTGAAACAACATAAAAATGGGGGTGACAAACGAAAGTTCATTATAAGTTAGGTGGCCAACAGCATTTTTACCCGTATAAGAAGTGTAGCATGGTGTGTATCTTATTATGCATTTATGTGTTGAATTAAAATTAACCTGTATATAAACATTCTGTGGGATCAGAGGCAGCGGTGGAAGCAGAAACGGTAAGCTCGGGATCTTAAATTTAACTTCTGGCTCGGCTCCAGCTGCAGCAGCTATAACCATGTGGGCCTTTTCCTCCATTTCAACAACTTCCACATCTTCTCCAACAACATGAGCAGCCATGCCAGTTGCAGGCAATGGAAGGCCAGATTCAGATACCTTGGACTGCACATTTTTAGCATGCAGAACAAATTATACAGTTAGTTACATACTACATCTCGAGGTTAAACAGTATATTAGCGTACATGTTATCCATATGGCTATACCACTGATGCAATAAATTACTGTTTTCACAGAATAACATGACCGAGACCCAAAAAACACAACTTTTATGCAGAGATTTTTAGAATGTTAGAAGAAAATAATAATAATTTACATGTCCTAAAGGGGTATATAGCCTTGTTCAGTTGAATGACTATTAATAAGATTTGCACACTCGGAGCCTTTTTTCCTAAAAAGGAAATTTAAATGTCCAGCCCTTTCTCTATAATTCTTATAAGCTATTCAAAGTAACATGCAGGCTTTTGCTTGAGATCACATCTACAGGACCTGTTATACAGGTATCAAAATAAAGTTTGCAATCTCCTGCCAATGATATTGCCAGTTCTGTTGATTTACTTTTTCAGTAAAGCTTTTCTGACCCAACATCTTTGTCCAATAGGTCTAGCACTTTCTTTGAGAGTCCAAAATAACAAACAGTGAGAGTGCTGGCAATTACTGCCCCCACATCCCTAAATTTCTTCAGAAACCCAGATCCTGGATGCTCAGTTCCCAAATGTTCTTTGCCAGCATCAGAGCATAAGATATATCATAATACAGAGAAAGCACTTGATTAATCAAACACCATGTATGGTCTTTTTCAGTTCTCTCGTTAGGTCAAAGAATAACTATCTCTATTCACTCTTTCTCCCCTTTTGGCCCAACAGTCTCAGTTGCAGTAGTAGGTCTAGCATATTATATCCATGTTCCCACCATTTCGAGTCAAAATGCATTCCTTCAATTTCTCAAATAACATCAATTCTCCTAAAATTAACGTGTTGTATTATGATAGTACTTAATAACTGGTAAAACTACACGAACTAACTCCATTCCATGTTACAAAATTAATATTTCTTACACCCAGTAACTAATTGTTTTGACAAAAAAAATCCAATATATATTAATTATACATACATTTTCTGCAGTTATAGATGTTACAAGATAGGTCTAATTTCCAATCCATGTAACATACTGGAACGTTATGTAAAAGTTTCCGTCCCACTTCAACCATTTTGGTTACAACTATTAACATCAGCTACAAATATTATTCTACCTAAATAAAAAAACCTAGCTACTTCAACCATGTAACAGCATGTTTGGCTACGTTTTAAAAAAATGGCCATGTAAAAGAATGTTAATAAATCCAAATCTACCTAAATATGAAAAGTTAGCCACTGTATATCAAACACTATGTACTATAATATTACTATATTAAAAATTAACCAAAATGAAATACAATAACAAAACAAGCATAGATGGCAGAGAAAGCAACGTTTAGCATGAAATTCAGCCAAAAAATTCTACTGTCTCAAAAGAATTGCTTCAAATTTTGCTCAGAAAATCGTCTACACTCGAAAAAGTAGTATTATTCATCTACACATATATATAGATATCTTCGACAAAGCCGGTCAAATTCAACCTGGGGCATGCAAAAGTCATCAATGGACCTTTTGGGCATTGGGATGATCCTAAGATCCATGAATTCCACTCCTCACATGTATCAAAAACCATATTATTTTTTAGGGAGAAAAAAGAAGGGAAGAATGTTGACAGCACCTTATCAGGTAAGGAAGTATCAGAAGGAGCGTTTACTCCCTTTCTTGGCTTTTCTCCGTATGCTAATGGCTTATGCCCATTATTTGCATCGCCATATGCCTTGGGTTCCTTGCTATTGCTTGATTGCAGACGACGCACATGAAAACGAGAAAGTTTTTCCAATTTATCTCCTTTAGTTGAATTTTCTGGGAAAAGTAAAAATTATTAGCTAACATACATGTACAATAATCATAACATTGCAGTTGCACCAGGTCAATGCCAAAGCAGTACCAAAAGAAAGTAATAAAAGAACCATCAAAGTCCCGAAACTCTAAGTGAGTCAAATTGTAGCATGCACGTGAAAATTAACTCTCAGTGAGTCAAACTGTAGCACGCACGTCAAAAATAAAAAAGACACCTGATGCTGTAAAAAACAAAGTTCAATGCATACAAGTGCCAAAAGTATCAAGTAAAATGCGGCCAAATTAACTTCTGGGCAGCTACTCATTGATTGCACTTGCACATGCAAAACTCAAGAAGCTTCCCCCCACCCACCAAATGAACAGATAAAAGAAAAAGAAGAAAAAGGAAAAAGAAAGAAATTATCATTTATTCAAAGGTAAACTTGCAGAGACAGAAATATATAGACTTAAACAGAAACAGTTCACTTTAAGACCTGAAACAACAAAGTCAGTCTCGTACAAAATGTCTTTTTGTTGAATCTTGCCCATGCAATATCAATAAGCAATACTCACAAAATCTGTGTTGCAGTATAACAAATGGTTCTTGCAATCAGGAGCTAATCAGAAGTCAGTTTTGAGGAACTCAGCACCAAGTTAAGTTAGCAATCAAACAATTCCACCAGGAAATCTGAAATCCTCAAGGTCACAGAGCTGCAATAGCCACCCCCACCCCCATCAATCACAAAAAACCTAGTAATTTTTTTTTACTATTTACTTTCCTGCGCAGGATAATTCTTTGAATAAACTTTTTCTCTCTTCAGCATTTGACTCTGGTTTTGAAAATGCATAAATCTATATAATAAATTTCACTACTAAACCTACGTAAAAAATAAAACTCCCAGTTAAGGTAAAAAGCCCCAAGTAAAGAACTAACATTTAACCCTGAGTACTTTTATATCATAACCTGAAATTTGGGAATGATTGAGTAAGGATGTACTTCTTTCCCTCTAAAATTATGTTTTGTATTAGTCTACTTTCGGCATATAAAACACATAGGCATAGAGATAATAGGCAAATGATTCCACTTCTTTCTGGTATTAAATACATTCATTAGAAATTTACTTATTCACATAACAAAGAACCATAAATTAATAGATTAGTACAGCTACATGATGTAATATATGTTCTTGCCTCAGAAAGTTGAAAGATTTGTAAGTAATTTATCGTGTATAGTCTTTTTAAAGAATACTTGTATACAGATAATAGGCTTTTGATTCCACTTCTTTCTGGTAACAAATAAATTCATCAAAGTTGAAGGTTAAACAATTTTGGCACTCACCAATTTTAAGTAATTCAGTCTTGTGATAAAAACAGAAGTACAGCTAGCTTTTTGGAAGATTAGAGATTAAACCAAATGCATACTTGGATAGTACTGGACTAAATGATATTTCAAAAACATAAAGGAGAACACGTGCATGAACTGCTTCTAAGTATCGTAACTGCTCAAAATGTGATAGTACCATAGAATTTTATCTAGGTATGTATTTATCAATAAATGAATGTCAACGAGCTTTATTTATCATTTCAGGTTTCTGTACTACCTCGATTTGAGTTATCACGAGGTTCCAAGTGAACTCTTGTTCTTTTCTTGCATGATGAAGCATCTGCTTGAGGCTCATCAGCAGTTTCATCGTCACTTATGGTGTTAATATTTAAATCATCTTCATTAGCACTAGGTCCCGCAGCATCTGAACCAAGCTGCTCACCCAGCTTCTTAAGGTGAGCCTGTGACCTACAAAGTCAAATCCTTTAGAATGGTTGACATCACGGAACCTAATCGAGAAAATCAGAAGATTAACGTAATGCAAATAAAGGAGAGACTATCCAAACGAAAACATGCCTCTTCAATTCCTCTTGTAGCCGCAAGTGTCGACTGTGTGCTTTGATGAACTTCTTTATTTTCGAAGTAATCCTGGAAAATAAATATAAGAGAGGTCAAATTCAGCCCCTGTTTGGGATCCATTTTAATGTGTTTTTGATGAAAATGTATTTAGGAATAGTGATTTTATTGAAGAATGTGTAGTTAAAAAGGGAGGAAAAGTTTTGGGTTTACGTGTAATATTATTTTATTAGAGAATGTGTGATTAAAAAGATCATAGAAAAAAAATGTATTAAAATTATAATGGGGCTCAAACAGGGGCTCATTGACATTATGAAAATGAACCATATAGCATACGAGAACAGAGAAACTCAATTAAGAGTGGCACCTTTTGCACTCCTCTTTTTCTTTGGACAGTTGCATTTCAAGCTCCTGAATTTCCAAATTTAGGCTATCAGCTTCTTGAACTTTCTGTTCTAGGAAGATCTTTGCCACAATCACAAAGATATGCTCCAAATGTAAGTGTAATATCTAAGGAATATGAACTCTAAAATATACCTCAAGAAAGAAACCAAACTTCCAAGCAGAGAAAGATGAAGTGGAAGAAAAAAAATAAGAAATAAGAAAATAGTTGAAATTCTAAGTACCAAAATATCCAACCAATAAAAAATATAAATAGAAAAAACAGAAGTACACAAAGCCACAAGAAAACTCCTCACTGTAGTTTATGGTCAATATGCATACATTTAAATGGAAACACAATGGCCCCTGAAAGAATAATTGGTGTAGAGTTGACAGAACTAGGAATGATTAGTGTCTGAGATGACTGAACTCGGAGGTAAATGGGAGGGAGGAGAGTAACAGAATCTTCAACTTCATCTCACGGTTTTTGTTACTCTTCCTTATCAAGTTCAGAGTCAACCATCTCCACAGCAACACTAAGAATTAGTCTTCATGGACAAAATGACTAGCGTAAGACATTTAACTTTTCAAAAAGATTACATATGAAATCCAGAAACCAATATGGCAAGGAAGAGATTTATATTTCGATTTCATAATAAAAAAATAAAAGCATATGATCCCAAAGGAAGGCAAAAAAACATGGATAATTAGAATATCCAAATAGTCAAGAATTATAAACAGCAAGAGAAAGTAAAAACAAATGCAGAATATAGATAAAAAAAAACTAATATACTGCTGCAACAGCAAAGAAAGGAAACTAACCTCCAGCTGTTGTTTTTCATTATCCAGCTTTTTAATATCAGATTGCATTTGCCTCAGCTGCTTATCATCCAAAAAAAGACAAAGATGACATTTATGGAACCACCACAAGAAAAGGAAGACTCCGTGCAAATGTAATACGGTATTTCTATGAACTGCAAAAGACACAAACCTGGTCATCAAGATGATTTTTGGAATCAGAGGATGTCTGCCTTTTATCTCTGATTTGATCTTCAGTTCCATCTGACATTTTGAAGCCTCCAGAATGATCGCTATGGCCATCTACCTGCTGTCTCTCCATTTGCTTTCTGCCACGGCAACATGGCATACATTTGCAGGTGATAGCAGAGAATCAGAGTAGGTATAATGTTTTAATCATCATCATACTTCACGAACTTCTTTCTCCCATTAAATGTTTTATTTTAGTGACTATCCGAGTTCAAATTTTTAAAGAAAATAGCAAAAAGGTCTAGAATCTGAAAAGGGAAAAAAAAAAAAAAAAGCAAATGACAGCCTATCCGTGTCCGTGCTTCGTAGAATACACTGTATACGAATAATGGATGCTCAAATATCATCAAAAGACCAAGAGAGGGGGTGAAGTTCTGTTGACAAGCTTACCTCCTTTTTCCAAGAGAGCGAGGACTGTCTCCTAAAAATTAAATTAGAACAAATATCCAAAGGAAATCAATATAAAATGATGACTGTTAAGGAAACAACAACAACAGAAAAAAAAATCAAATATAAAGATCAACATCTTACCATGAGACGCATGTCTTGCTCTTGTATCTCTCTCTGGTGAATATCTACGCGGTGGAGAGTGCCTTCTGTCAAGCCTTTCTCTCAGGTCTCTACCTGGATCGTCCTGCCTCCCTGCGATTTGAAACAGAAATATTTCTATGGGATGGGCGGAGTCATTACTTGAAAAGGGTAAAAAGCAGGGAGCCATCACCCAACAATCAACTTGAAGTTAGCTTACCATATCAAGGAACATGTAAGATAATTATGAATAATTAGACAGCCATCTTGTGAATTCCACTAGAGCCATAGAAATTTCAGCTCTCATTTATTGAATAGATAAAGATATACCAGTGTTTGAGCTTTTATTATAGAGAGTACACTTCAAGGACCACGGAAGCAACTTATAAAAGACAGCAGACATTAGTTGCCACTTCTTCAATAAGAATATAAGGCTATAGTGCAGATTGCTTCTCATGCCCATATCAAATTAATAACTATCCAGGGACGGATTTAGTGGGGGGCTGTAGGCCCCCCTCCCCCTTAAAAAGAATAAAATTTATGTAAATAAATAAATAAAAAAAAATCATGTGTAATTTTTTTTTTTTTTTTTTACGTATTAGCCCAGCATGTAATCCGATCCTGGATCCGTCCCTGTAACTATCCATTCCACATGGGATATATAGCCTTCCGGAGTACAATTCCCAGCCAAGAGGTCCCTTTCCAGAATCATTCACATGAAGAGAATATCACATTCTCGATGGATATACAAACTGCAGAACTTAAGGATAAAGCATTCGGATAGGTCATCAAATCAGCCAGTGAACTATGTAGATAGATGAGATTGCATCCACAGAAACCTAATTATGATCCTCATATAATACTGCTGTTTCAAGATGCAATAGGATAAACCAAGAAGCCGAGAAACAATACCACAAGCAGCAAAAAGATTAATAAACCAGCATAAACCATTCTGATAAGAGATAGTCAGTCAACATGCACTTGATATTGGTCCAAAAAACCCAAATCAGTAGAAACTTTTGCAATGTTTCCACACTGTATGAGATGAAAATATCCTGCCAAGCTTTAGAAAGGAGAATTATCATGCACGATCCACAATTCTCCATGATGATAAGAAAAAACTCCACTGACTAGGAGTGATGTTAACTTGAATAACAAGCTCGATTAAGCAACCCAGTATAGAAGCCAATGGATACAAACACATCATAATTCTCTGAAAACTATACTATGCTCTAAGAACTACATAGTTTCACAATTAAGAGTGTCAATAGGCGAGCTGGGTTTAAGCTGGGTGAGCACAGTCCACCAAATAAAAGACAGTGACGGAATGTCCAAGCACGGTCAACTCCAAAAAACTGAAGATGTTCAGCCACGTTTAGCCCAGAAATCTGCACTAGCTTCGGCTAAATTGGGCTGGTCAATATAGTGCATGTATGATCTAATCGAAAAATAATTTATATCTTAATTATGTTAAGCATGGAATTATTTTGTTTTGCCAGCCCAGACAGCCCAACTTCGAATTTGCATCCACCCTTGGATGGAAATTTAAGTTGATAAGCAGTAAGTTGCTAACAGAAGTAAGTTAATGAAATACAACAACAATTTATGGTACTCCAAATGACTTATCCAATATATTTTCTAAGAAATCAGAATTTAAGAACTAAGAAAACAACACCCTCTTAGTATCTCCATAACATTAGTAAACAAACTAGTAATCAACAAACAAAACTAAGCAAAAAAATAAACATGAATTACAAGTCAACTGTATCAAATACGTAGAAATTTCATAGCTTGTTTCTCTGTACAATAATAAAAAATTTACCCACATGATCCCCGGTTTTGTAAGGCTCACAAATTTCATAAACTAAGTGGAAATCACAAATTAAAAGTAATATTGCTGCCCTTATTCATTATTTTCCTGATTCACGTGTCACTTAGATTTCTCAAAAATAACTAAAAGTATGAAATCAAATAATAAATTTATGAGCTTGCAGGGAAAAGGCAAAAGAAGCATAAAACGTGTTATAATAGAGATGATAAAGGAGTCTATTTTAAAGAAAAAATAATAATATAAAAATTACCATCGAAGGAGCGGCGGAGCTCCGCGTAGCCGTGTGCATAGTTACAATACTGGCGATTGCAGCGACCTTTCTGGTACAACAGACATAGCTTCGTCTTGAAAAGCTTCTTTTCCACCATTTTTCTTCAAGATTATTTGAATTTGATGCTAATATTACAGATATGTATAAGAGATTCAAGAAGAAATTTTGCAGAATAGTGAAGTTAATGGAAGAACCCTCGATTCAAATAACATAGTTATTTGAGTGGACGGTAAATGATTCACCACTGTAGATATCAATTCTTTCGTTTTATCGATCATTAGTTATGCAAACGAGGCTTGAACTCAACAAACAAATTTAAAAATTAAAGATGATATATCGTGTGTTTGGATTTCTTACATAACCATAAAATGCGGATAGTATGTGAGTTATAAATAATTGTGAACGTGTAATTATTAATTAAAATTTAAATTAAGCTTTAACTAAAAGTTATTAATAATTTATAATTTTCAATCAAAAAATTCAAAGAAAACTTAAATTACCGCTAGACTGCCAAAATAACGATGTTATGTCATTCCAAATACCAAAAAGTTCAAGACTAACATAACAATTTTCAAAGATAACTAAGTTAAAAAATTCATTTGACAAGTATATAGATAGAAATAAGGGAACAATACATAATTCCTTGTTTTAAATATCACATTTCATAAATAACAAATTTCAAAAAAAAAATTCAAAAATCAGGTGTCAAATCATTTTATTAAATATTTATAATTATAATATAATACAATTATCCCAATTTATTAAATTTCAAATCCAAATCCAAATCATTCTCTCTCTACTCTCTATCCTCTGCCTACCCCTTCTCTCCATCGGAGGCGGCCATCTACTCCGATGACTGTTCTGGCGATCATTACGGAGGCCACTCCGATGACAATTTCGACTGCTCCAATAACCACTCCACCGCATACTCCCATCAACCTACCCGCCTCATCCATCAACTCCAAATTTCCAAAAAAAAATCAGAATTTCAAGTCACAATCAGTCACAACGGGTCACATTGAACTAGTCACAATCGGTCAAAACAATCACATTCGGTCACAAACAGTCACAACTAGTCACAAACAGCACATATTTGGTCGAAATCTCGTCTTGTGCCACCAAATTCAAACATCGTCGCTGTACCGAAAAAATCATATCCAAAATACTACAAATTGGAAAACCATCAACAAAACGCACCACCGCAACCGCCATTACCACCACCAACAATAGCACCACTAGAACCAACACCAGTACCATGACCAAGACCACAATCTGTGACCACCCTCACCCCGGCACCGTCGCCACCGCCACCATTTTGTAACCCGCCATCGCCATATCCTTCGTCATCGGCTGTCGGTGTACCATTATTAATGTCGTTCTTCTCTTCAAGCAACATAAAACATGGCCGACCTAAACCTTCTTTTCTAGATCTGAGTTTTCATCACTATTCTTCATGTTCATCAAGCTCACTTCTCTCTCCTATTCCATTTTCTTCATCTTCAACTCTAACGACCTGAACAATAGAGTTAAGGTAGGGTCGGATCTCCGCTTCTGGAGTTCAGAGGCAACAGAGTCCCACCGGAGTTTAGATTTTTTTTCTGAATCATCACAAAATGTTTTCAAAAATTAAAAATTGAATATTACATTCCACCCCAGCCCTAATAGTGAAGCAAGCAGGGACGACGCTGCCAGCAGCAACTCGTCGCTATCGCGACAAAGCCAGGCGATGCTCCTCCATTCATCAACGCGACAAATGGTGTTTGCACAGTCGTCGTCGGGGCATTGGGGTGGTGGGTCTGCACGAACTCACCCGCCTTTGGCCAAATCTTTGCGGTTGTGGTTGCGACGACTCAATCCAGAAGGCACTGCTCCACGGTGGCTGTCGGTGGAAAATGAGGAGAGAAGGAAGAGGGTGGATGGAAAGAGAGAGAGAGAGAGAGACGATATAGAGGAGATGAAATCAGTTTGGGATAAAGTGGGGGTGGGTTGATGAATATGTAGATTTAAATTTTTAATAATTATAATTAATAATTTTATTTACCACCTGAAATCTGAATTTTAAACTTAATCTCCTTGTTTATGAAAACTGATCTTTAATTGCAGGGTTTTAGGTAATTTTCCCTAGAAACAAATTGAGATAAATGGATTGTATCGGTTGAGGACCCAAATAGAGAGAGACTTATGGTAGTAGTTTAAGTTGGCCTAGTGAAAGAGCTAGCTGCAGCAAAGCCTTTTTTTACAGAGGGTTTAGTTTCATACATAAATAAAAAGTAATCAAACTATAAATACTTGACAAACATACTATTAGTTGTTTGAATTTCGCCCATTTCTTAGAATTACATGTTGCAAAAGTAGGTTTTTGATCTTTTTACAATAAAATCTGTAGGAAATATAGATACTACTTGGTATGGTTGGTGTTATTTTTGATCTTTCAGTGAAAAGAAAAAAAATATCCTACTATAATAAAAAAGCCAGTTTTGGGTCGTTGTAGATGTAACAGTAATCCAATGAAATGTTACTGTTCATTTTTTTTTTTTCCAGATTTCACTCATACGATCCTCCAATTTTCACTGCTGTGTAAAAAAAGGCAATTTTCACTCAATTTGCATTGCTTCGTTGTATATTTTGTCTATTTTTTTAGAAATTTGATTTTATATCTTGGAAATTGGTTCCAAGCATCTTAACTTAAAAAACACAAAAAAAGTATCTGTGCGCGCGGAAACACCGCAGACACGATGTCTCCACGTCCACGTGGAGACACAGATTCCGCGCGTTCGGAGAATCTTTTTTTTTACAGTGTCACTTCAATCCTCTTTTGTTATTAGCAACTTGTGAAACGATTTTGTATTTTGATCAACTTGACCACTGGATCAAATCCATATTTATTGTGAAAAATTCATGCCTAAAGCTAACTGATACTTTTTATCTTTTGGATTCCTTTTGAAACAGTTCCTTAAACCGTGCATCATATGAAAATATTTAAAAATAAGGGAAAATTGCGGCCGTGGTCCCAAACCTTTTATTTTTGCGGTCGAAGACCCAAACCTTTATATGTAGTTGCAGCGTCGGTCCCAAGCCTTTAATTCCGTCCATAAAACCGTCAGTTAACACTTCAACAGTAATTTTTACTCGAAAAAATTGCAGTGTTGGTCCCAAACCTTTCATTTTGTTGCAAATTACATCCAAACTTTTAATTTTTGCTGTCAAAGTCCCAAACCTTTATATATAATTACAGCATTTGTCCATTTCACGCATTCAGTCCATCAAATTGTCAGTCAACGTTCAAACAGTAATTTTAACTCACATGAATCTTAATTGATAAGTAAAATTGTCAAAACAAGTTATCCAAAAAAAATGTTTGTTTTCTTCAAATCTTTCAATCTTTTCAAAGATATCACATTCTCATCATCGATAACTATCTGATCAGATAACAATTCAATCCGATTTGTTATAATAATCGAATCGATAGATTATTTTTATGACATGTTATTTGTCATTAAAATAAATAAATGAGAAAATAAAAATAAATAAACTACATTTGGTACTATAATTTGTATGTATTATTAAATAATTTTTAGATTGATTAAAAATTAAAAATAATATTTAAAAAATACATTTTTTAATTAAAAATAAAAAATAATATTAAATTTTTTTATTTAGTACTAAACTTTTTTATTTTCTCATGTATTTATTTTAGTGACAAATAACATGCCAAAGAAAATGAAAAAATTGCAACGCTAATCCCAAATCGGCATGTTTAGACAAAGCCTTGCATAGATATTATTAAAAAAATATTTTCTTATTTTAATATTATTTTTTATTTTTAATCAATTTAAAAATTATTTAATAATACATACAAATTATAATATCAAATACAGTTTGTTTATTTTTATTTTTTCATTTATTTATTTTAGTGACAAATAACATGATGTAAAAATAATTTATCGATTCAGTAATTATAACAAATCGGATCAGATTGTTATTTGACCAGATGGTTATCGATGATAAGAATGTAATGGCTGTGAAAAGATTGAAAGATTTGAAGAAAACAAACATTTTTTTGGATAACTTGTTTTGACAATTTTACCCATCAATTAAGATTTCATTTGAGTTAAAAGTACTGTATCAACGTTGACTGATGATTTTATGGACGAAATGCATAAAATGGACCAACGCTGTAATTTTATATAAAGGTTTGGGATTTCGGTAGCAAAAATTAAAGGTTTAGGTGTAATCTGCAATAAAATGAAAGGTTTGGGACCAGCGCTGCAATTTTTTCGAGTCAAAATTACTGTTGAAACGTTGACTGACGGTTGGAATTAAAGGCTTGGGACCGACGCTGCAATTACTTATAAATGTTTGGGACTTCGACCGCAAAAATAAAAGGTTTGAGTGTAATCTGCAACAAAATGAAAGGTTTGGGACCACGGCTGCAATTTTCCCTAAAAATAAATCTTTGTTTTCTCATACTGTATGATGTGTTTTCTTACTATTCTTCAAATCTTTTAGAACATGATAAAATCTTCTTCACGCATTTGTTTCTTCTTCAAATGAAATTGTCAATTAGTTCTGAAAAAATCTGATCAAACTATGCATTTCAAGATGGTTGTGGATTAATGGTTGATGGTTTAAGCCAGACATTTGGAACTTTCTTTTGCTAGCATGTTTACGTCACTGCTTATAATATGACAACCACAGAGGTAAGAAGTGTATTTTTGCATCATATTATTATAAAAATTAATGTTTTAATAATTGAATCCCTTACAGTACTATGAAGGAAAACGAGTTGCTTGGTTGGCTAGGAAATCTGAGCTAAGCTATTACCAATCTTTTGATGTTGGTGTTTACAAAAAATATCACCCTTATCTCTCTTTGCGACTGTTTGTGAGTGTCTGCATGTGCACGTTGTGTTTGAGATAGCTTGATGGTATGTTTGGTAGGCAGGTTGAATAGTACCATATTACTTTCGAAGTTACAAGGTTTAATAAAAGGAACAAGTTTTTACGAAGTTTTGGTTTTGTTAGATTTCCAACAGACGACAGTAATTTTGGTAAAAGAAATGATTTTTACGAAATTTTGACACTCTACGGTGAACATTATAAATAGCAAAGGGTTGCTTACTTTATAAATTTAATCTTTCAAAAATGTCATTCAACTAACTATATTTTTCCAAAGCTATCTGTAGTTTCCTTGCACGTGCATTTTTAACGAAATTTATATTGTTCATAACTGTTGACACTTTTTCAATTTTAAATTTGAATTCAATCATACACGCAAATTTTCAAACTCTCCACCAATGTTGTAAGCAAAATGATGGTTAAAAAGTAGTCATTCATCCACAAACATTTATTTTACATATGAGGAAGAGGAAAAATGAAATCAATAATCAATTAGTGCATAGTTGAAAATGTTTTCCATTTCAGTTACACCTTTGATGCTCGGACTTGGCATTCCGGTTGGCATACTCGTGTCGACACGACACAACACGGCTACGAGTATGAAATATAGAGCGGATCCTTCAATTTTCAAGCGAGTATGACAATTGTAATTAATTATGACATTTTCTAACTTTTATTTTAATTTGGTGCTTTTGTCATGAAAATTTATGTAGTTTTTGGTTTTTAGAATCTTAATATAAATTTCTGGTTGATTTCAAGTGTCATGTTCTATCTTTCAACAATTTGTCACTTAATAATTATTTAACTTTAGTCATGAAAGGCAAGAAGATTGCACACACCAGGAACCAAAAAAATAAAAAGACTAAAAATTTTAACCATAGCAGTCTAATTTGCCTGTGAGAGCTGAAACATCAAATAAAGAGGAGAAGGGTATAAACAAGAAGGACAGCGTGCAGCATTTCCTTGCCTAAACAGCACATCATCCTATAAATTTTACTCTCCACCAATAAATCCAAACTTCTCCTTTCATCGTCCAACTGCATTTTATATAAGCACGTGTGGGTAAGAGCACTTTAAGCTTAGCCAAATATGCTAGCAAATTACTTATTTACTTTGAAATAACGAAAAACAAATAACAAAAAAGTGAATTTACTACTTTTTAGGCTAAGCAAAACATACAAATATCTATCTTTTAACAATTTGTTACTTAATTATTATTTAACTTTTTACATGTGAATTTCGAGAAAAAAATTGAAGTGTGAAAGACATCTACGTACCCGTGTCCGAAATTTTGACTATTTTTAGCTATGTCCTCTCATCCTAAATATTCGGAAAAACTGATTCAGTTCTAAATTTTTATAGAAACATTTAATTTTTCTGCTTCCAACAATTAAATGATCAAACATTTAGTTGTTTGATTCATTCACTTCCAGAGAATTTGATTTATCCATTTGTTAACATTTAATTTGTTTCATTCTTTAGTGGCATTTGTTCAGTTCCTAAGAATTGAGAAATACATACGGGTAGGATATGTTTTTTGCCAACTAGAAAAAACGTGCACGGATATGTTTTACATTTTTTTGAAAGGTTAGATAGGTGCTTTAGTTGATTTAATACAAGACATTTATAAACAACCAAGAAAAAGCAAAAATGACAGTGCAAGAATTATCCATTCTGTCTTAGCATACACATGTAAGTTCCATCGTATCTCATTGATTTTATTTTATAAATACTGCATGGTATCCTTTATGAAAGTCACACTAAATAATGAACTTTTTATTTCTAGTGGTAAACTTCCTGCTTGTTCGAACCATCACTTAATGAGAACAGAACCAGTGGCTGGAGAAGGCGTTAGATTGCTTCGGCTGGCAGAGAAAAGAATTGTTTGAATCCTATAGATTATCATATACATCTATCGACCAATTTGAATTGCGCCACGTACAGTTATGCACTTGTTTCATCTACATGAGTCAAAATAACATTGGCAGTGGTTCTTCGAGATTCAAAACAGCCGAGTAAATTGACTCAATTTTCATTTTGCCTTCTGGAAATTTAAGAAATACGCAGTGTATTTTTATTTTACGTATCGTATTATTCTTTAAATTATTAAATATTCTATTAACTTACTATTAATTATTAATCTGATGTCAGAATTGGTAGATAAATAATCCTTTGAAGAGAGTAATTGATGAAAACCAATAATTAAAAAATAACATAAAACGTGTTACGACCCAGAAATTAAAATCAATTATGGTCGATTGATTGGTTTAAATTTTATGAAAAATATCACAATATTTCAATTTATACTATAACTGTTCAATACGAAAGTGAATCAAGTATGAATTATGAGGTAACACTACTTTTTATAACCTGATGAAAATCAATAATTAAAAAATACCATAAAACCTATTACGACCCGGAAATCAATAATTAAAAAAATACCATTAAAAAATTATCGATTAATTATGTTTGATTGGTATAATTTTCCTAGAAAAGCTTTACCCTCCTCAAAAACAAAAAACATAGAAAATATGAAAAATCAATTCCATGAAAAATTTAGTCAATCAAAAATACAAAAAAATGGAAATGACAATAATTTCGATCTTCCATTGAAAAGAAAATAAATCAAACAGGACCTTACATCTTTGCCTCAAACGGAAAGTTAATAAAAGGTATCCCATCGGCGATTATTTGAGGCTAATGTGGAAGTCGATGGATGTCATGTTTTTGGCAATCACAATTTATACGAAAAGGTCTATTACCCATGTACAAAAAGAAACCCACAAGAATTGCACCAGAAGACACACATTTGTGCCAGCTCCACCATATATATATATTTTAAAAAGAAAACGACACGAACCCACCACAAATGTGTGTAATCTGGTGAAATACTGTGGACCTTTTTCTGTACATCTAATAGATTTCATTTTTCTACACCCCAGTTTAACTGTCACAAAACCTCCTCCAACCATGGATGACAAGTTCGGTGAACTCAAAAGTAGGCATCTTTTTAACCAGAAATAAAAATGTGGCAGTAGACAGGTAGCACAATGACACGGATTAAAGAACATCAAGCTGTTTAAAACTGTCAATTTCATCTATGCTTCGGGAAACTTGAACTCTCCCGTTAGATCGAGAAAGAGTTCACCATTAAGAAGCAACTGCCCATTTTAAAGCTTTAACACATAATTCTAATGGATACATTAAGAGTTCTTTTGCATGTACAGGATGGGGATTCGGAGTACAACTCAATAAAAAAATTATATTACCCACCTAGGTGAGTTGTCAGGCATTCTCCAATGTATACCTGTAGATGCAGAAAAACTCAAATATAAAAAATATTAATTAGTAAATGTCGCATTCCAAATAATTGAACAAATCGCAATTGAAATGCAGTTTGTTACTGAAACAATAATTTTTAACTGGATATGACTTTAATTTATGCTTTCATTGACACGTTTACTGGGATACCAGTCAACGCAACGCCTCAGAAAGCAATAACTCAAACCATAATTGATGAATTAAATTTCAAATTGGTAATGAAAAATATACGAGGTGTTTCCAGGATCAAATGGCATGGAATCGCCATTGATCAGGATAGCCACGGTCTCTATTGCGTCCGAGCCATTATGCCAAGAAGAACCAATTATCTCCCAGAATTGGTAATGGACGCTAATCTAGTGATTTTAGATAAATGTAAGTTACGCAAAAACTTCAATCTAAGAATCATATGCTCAGATGAAGGAGAAGTCTTTAATTAATTGAGCTCACGGAGAAGAGTTCATTAGCTCTTCCTAATCCACTGCCCAAAAACACCAATTGGTGCTTAATCTCTTCATAGCACGAATTATGCAAAAACAAAAGAATAAAATAATTGGCTTCAGTGTGTGTAACAATCAGATCCTTGATTTATAAAATCTCACTGAAATCCGCTAAGATTATTAATTTATCATCATAAGCCAATAGATTGTCATTAAAACCCATCTAAAAAATCTACAAATATGATGTAATCATACAAAAAATAGATATTTTTGAAGTATAATACGCTAATAAGATAAGGAATCGAACATACGTATTTATGCTCAGACAGCCAAGGGTTAGTCTTCAACTTCTGGGGGTTGAGACCCAGATCGGAAACTCTAGTCCAAAAATTAGCATCATCACAGCAGAGAAACACTAATAATAGATAAAATACAAAAGAAAATTGAGAAAAAGGTACAAAACTTCACATAAAACTCGAAATGAAGCTGAAAGAAATTAGGAGATATGAAGAGCTCGATGCCAGGTTAGAGATGGGGATGAAGAGGGTAGGTAGAACGAGGGCTATATATACAGTGTGTTTTTACGCTTCTAGGGTTTTAGAAAGCAGTTCGCCTTTGCTAGGGTTTACTGGACTTATAATAATGGGCCTCAGTGTTCGTGGCTGTCTACACAAATTGGAACACAAACTCTTTAGCCCTTGTATGAGTATTGTTTTCTCAAAAAACTTATGGGCTCTTCTCTTTATCGTTTTGATCCCGTTTTCTGTTTTCAATTTTTCAAAACAGTGAAAGCACATTTCTTTAGCTATTTTAGAAAACAAATTTAAAATTTACAAAGAAAATAGAAAACAGGAAAAAATTTCGTTTTGGGTGTTTTTAGTTAAAACCAAACCAAAATTTTCAAAATGCGTTTTGGGTATTTTCAGTTACGCCACCAACAAAAACCATAGTCATCGCCACCTGCACAACACCGCAGTCACACTGTCGAAGACGTCGCAACCCATCCCCAGAAGAAAAATCACCCCCAGAGCCACAGCTACAGCCACAGCCACAGCCACAACCTGTACCACACCACCGTCGCACACCAAACATCCAAAACCACCGCCACAACTGCGACCCAAAATTGTTGCACACCACATACCTAAAACCACCACACACCACCACCACAGCCACAACCAACCAACGCATAAAAAAAAGAGACGAAGCCACTAGCAATCGTAACTAATGCCACTTGCTGCTCGTCGCACAACTCCGCCGGCGATCGCATATACAACCGTTCGCTGCTCGTTGGCGCCGACAGCCTTGGGAGGGAGATGACAGAGAGGATGGGAAGAAGAGAGAGAAAGACGAGAAGAACACATTTTTCAATTTTGGGTTTTTGAAAATAATTTTTCAAAATGACAAAAAGAACACATTTTCAATAATCTCAAAATAAATACTCAAAACACAAAACTCAAAATGAATTCAAAACTCAAATGAAAAACTAAAACACTAAGAAAATAGCCCCTTATTTTTTAAAAATTCACTTTCAATTATACATTCTCCTAATTTTACACGTAAATAAAACTTTTTTTTTTTTTTACTTTTTAATTACACATTTTTTTAAAAATAACTATTTAAAAACACATTTTTTCTCCAAAATGGGAGCTCAAACAAGGGTTTAGTATCAATCAAGTTATTGTTTGTAGGGATGGGCCTTTTTTCCAAGATTAGTGGAATTGGACTGGAACTAGATAGAATCGATCGGCTTGATTTTGGTTTCTCTATTAAATGGGTCATTTAGGGGCTATGGATCGAGACTCGATCGGTTTTGATTCGATTCTAGGTACTACCTTGAAAACTAATAACGAATTTGATTCTCTCGAATTTCTCTTTTTATCAATGCATTGCACAAAGATGCACCAAATCTTTGGAGATTAGACCCCAAAATTATCTATCGTCAAAATTCCATTTTCCATGCTAATTTTCTTTCATTTACAATAAAATCCAATGTGTAATCAAAATTCAAATTTATATAATTTATAAATCCATAACTTTAATGCAACCCAATAAAAAATATATAGTTTTAATTTAATATTTTATAAGAACTCAAATTTCTCGTTCTTTCAAAGTGACCGACTATCCAGAATCAAGATAATTGTTGACTACATAATATAATAATGTTGTAAATACATGTATTCATAATATATATTGTTGCATGAATTTGCTTAAGATGTAATTTTATATCTAGATTTTACCGTTTATGTTGTGTTTTATGATTTATCATATTTTTCGCATTTATGAGTTGATATTGAGTTTTGGAGTGTATTTTATGTTTAATTGAATTTTTTTTTTTGTATTGTTATATTACAATAATAATAAATGGTTTCATACTCTATTTTTATAATTTTTAAATATAAATTAGATCGGATCGAATCGAATCAAAATAGGGTGGTTTGATTTCGATTTGGCTCTATAGTTAAATATGGAACCAATGGTTCCATTTCTACTATTCCTATTGGTATTTGGTTCGATTCCCTTTATAATCAGACCGAACCAGACCTTGCCCATTACTAATTGTTGGTATCGATATCCGAAAATTCATTATAATTAACTATTAATTAGGGATGTTAAAAATTCGTTCAAACCTATATTAGGGGTCGTTGCCTCGAAAAGGGTACGAGAGAGGGACACAAAAACATGGTCCTCGCCTCGTTACGCTACCCATCCCGTTTAAAGTATATTTCAAATTTAAGTTTTTATATAAAAAAAAAAAAAAAAATATATATATATATATATATATATATATATATATATATATATATATATATATATATATCATCATTTTTAAATAGAACATAAATTGTTCTTAACAAATTGGTAAAAATATAATAATATTCACTAAATAATATACAAAAAAAATAAAAATAAATATGGCGATTAATGGGATAGGGACTTGTCCTTCTCCATTTCACTTTAATCGGGTATAGGGTTGGGTGAAGTAATAAAAATATTCAACTGGATGGGGGGACGGGAATGGCCAACCCGTCTCGTTGCCATCATAATAAGTGAAATCAGACTGCACTCCACATCACTTTGTCATCATGACCAATTTGACGAACCTCCATGGAGAGGTCAAACCTTCATGCAAAAGTCGAACCTCGTGCACGAAGTGAGGCGAAGTGAGGCGTTGTAGCTCCAATACAAGGTGAATAGCCTCTAGTCATACGAGACACGTTTCTCATAATATCTTTCGTGATTGACTGGTGTGACCTCTTTGCAGTAGTCATTCTACCCAGTTAACTATCAACCCACTCCTTACACACTAAGCATGTGTCATAGGGTGACTACTTTTCAAAAATATTGAATGCCCCTAAGCTTATAATTGATTGAATAACGCCTATAACAAGGAAAGATTGTCAAGATAAGGCTATGTATCTCTTCATCAAATGGTTATCATTTCTCAACTTTTACTATAAAAGCTCACACTTAGCATTATTTGAAGGTAACACTTGAGTGTAGCATTGTTCTATCTCATTTTATCCTCTATAAACTAGTTATACCCCATATCCTCGATATCTGAACACTATTATGGCTCACATCTTTCCGCATGTCACACACCTAAATAAATTTATCGGTCTTACTAGGGGTACATCAGGCCTCGGCACCCCTCCAATGAGGAGGCGCCACTTGACCATTATGTCACTCCTTGTGTAAGGGTGATGTACAAGAAGCATTATTCTAAATCTATACATTAACTAACTTGATCGTCGAAATGCACGCAATTTGTCTTCCTAGCCTCAGGAAAATGTTACATGTGCCTAATAGTTTGTCCAGATATACATGAGAAAGACAATGCGGACATGAGTGAAGTTGTAATCTATTGATCAAGTCATTTGTGCAAAAATCGAGGTCAACATATACCAAAATCACATCATCAAAATTACCGTAGTCGATTCTCATAATTTTTTTTAAAAAAGATATTTTTCTTATAATAGTCAATTGGTTAGGACTCTGTTAATTAATATACGAGTTCAATGAGATTTATAATATAAATAATATTCGCTTTTCAAGAGTAAGTAAGACTTATTTAAATATCATGATAAAACTTAATAGTAATTAATAATTATCTCATAATTTTACAACAGAAGTTATATTTTTAAAAGGGAAAAATTCATATATACCTTAGATAAACAATTTCATATTTTACTATTATGCTAATTTAAATACGGTAAATAATACATAACCGTGTAAAAATATCAAAGTACTATAACATAAACTTTCCTTAAATTCATATGTAACTAAAAACATATTGAACGAGATACATTCAATTATGGAAGATTTTTTTTGCAGTTGTGTGTGTTAATGTATTTGATGTAATTGACAAATCTGTGAACAAAAAGAACTAAAATAAAAATGTTGTAAAAATCAAGGAGTAATGTGCAAATAGTAGAAATTGTGTTATATTAGATTTAGGGTTCGAGAATGGAAAAGAAGGAAAAACGGCGTCGCAATTTCGCTAGACTGTCGCCATGATTTGGCTCAAGCGTCAGCAACAGTAACACTGTCACTAGCCTGTTGCCAAGGCTTTGCTCAAGCGACACATTGTCGCTCGCATGTCGCCCAACTCTCGCTCGAGCAATAGGGATATTCAAAGAATTTTTAACTCGATTTTTAAGACTTTTTATCCGGTCCATCCATTCCTTAACCTATATTTAAATACCAGAATGCCTCTGAACTTTTTTCTAAGGTTGAACATTGAGAAAAACACATTCTCTTCATCAATTTAGTTCTCAACCTAAATTCTGTCATTGGTTCTTGGTGGTGAAAACATCAAATTCACAATTCAAATACCAAACTGCTACTTCCTACATATCTGTCAGAATTCTGAAAATCAAGAGAAGGTGACTGAAGTTCCAATTGTTGAAGAACGAGGAGTTTTTCGTTAATCCAAATGAGATAGACGAATTCACAAAATTGGAAGTTGCTGCAGTAGAGCGAATCCATGAGAGCTTTGAAAACTGCAGCTGGAAATTGGTGCAGGAGCACGAAATCTAGGAAAGATGTGGGAATTGCAGTTAGGAGGTCAGAAAATACTTGTGGTAGTCGAGTCTAGTGGACCGTATATTTTAATTTGTTTATAGTGGATTGCTGACTGACAAAGTGTCCGGAGTTTTTACCCAATTGGAGTTTCTCCGTGATCATTTATTGTGTTTGTTGGCTTTCATATAACTGCAGCATTTCAACATAGAAAATTTGACTGTTTGATTAATCATCTAGAGATAATTAATAGTGACTTGTTACTAGTTAATTATTAAGTTAATTCCACGTAAACACCTATTCACCCACCCTCTATGTGTAGTTTGGGTCGAATTTCGTATTTTCAGTGCGGGTAAAACATAAACTTTTGAACTTTTGGAAAACATAAATATTCAATTTTGGAAAACATAAACTTTTAAATTTTCCTTAAAAAGTACTATAATTAATTGAAAATGCGTGAAATGTACGGATTCCAATTCAAAATCGATTTTTTGTGGTGTAGTAACATCAATTGTGGGGATGTGAAGAATCAATCTTCTATGGTGAGATACGTTCAATTCTAGAAGATTTTTTGCAGGTTGTCTTTCTCCATCTCTTGCATAATTTTGCTCTTGTTGCATATGATCCTTTAGCACTAGGTGCTGGTGTTTCCGTAGTTCGTGCTACTGAACTTCTCCCTGATGTGTTTTCAAATTGTGTTGATACAACCGCTTCACATTTCTCTTCCATCCTCTTTTGGTGCTTAGTTCGTACAGTGTTGTTTATATTTGGGATATAAACATCTTTACCTCTCAAAAAATAGAATCCTCTATGATTACTGTCATTTGACAACATCCACATTTCCAGCTAACCTGTAGTGAAATATTGGACTTTCCTAAGATATCCTCAGCATTGTGTCCTTTCACCTAGAGATTTTGGTTCACATGATTTCATAGCAAAATAATGATGTGAGAATGCTGCAAGATGGATTTAATTTTACTTTGTAAATGAACCTAAATTAGAAGACAATCTAGCAAGGACATAGGGCTTCAAAGTAGGATGAAGCTAGCAATGCTTGATGTTAACAAACTTAGAATTTCGACGTCTCTTGCATGCTTGCGGGTTACCATATAATTCGCGGAGTTGTCAGGTAAAACACCCTCAGATATCAGCCTTCTACAATATGTTGTGATTAGTAGTCTATTCCATTGTTAAATGTTGGATTTTATGTCTGTGCGACACGATAACATCCAAATTATCATTTAGGCATTATAAAAATTTGATCTTTTTTTCATTTTGGTTTTGCAATGTGTTTATATCATTGTACATCAGTATGATATTTGTCGGAAACGTCGATTTTGGGTAAGAAGATTACAATTCTACTTAGCTGTAATGTTTATTCTTTAACTGCGAACTTTTCATATTTTTGCATTTTGGTGGAATCGATATTACGGTAAAATTTCTGATCAATATAGGATATCAAATTCAACATTTATGCGTAATTTTGTTAATATAACCTGGGACGCAAGATTTCATTTCATGTGTATTATATGTGTTCGCCATCACGCCTGTTTCTTGATCTTTGATGTAATGGAGGGGATGATGATTAGGGATTTCTGGGCATGATTAGGGGTGGGGGTTATGTGTTTTGTTTGGTAAGTCATGTTTGGTGGAGCGACTGTAGCTTTTTTCTTTGATCAGCGATAGGAGTGAATATATTTTGTGGCTATCCATTTTAATCACTATATTGTAGCGATTTTGGAATTAAAAAAAGTGAAAATGTAAAATTAGAATATTAATTTAAAACGTGGTGATGGGTGTAATTTTCCCTTAAATCTTGCAAAGTATTTCAATTACACTCATTTTTCAACTCAAGCACATTACACTAATACGTTTATCTAATTTTCACCACTGCATAAAATTGGCACGCGCTTAGCAACTAGTGTCCATTTTTTGCATTTTGGATTTGGATTAAGGGAACAATGCATTTATAAAGTATTTACTTTACACCTTTTCAAAAATACAAAAACAAGTTTGAAAATTCACAAATCAGGTTTTTTTAATTTTTAATTAATAATTAATGAATTACTAAATCAATTTATTATTAAATATTTAATTTTAATTTAATATAATTACCCCACCCCACCTCCACCACCCCCAACAAACTTTTCGACGACCGTTCCGGCGACTGATCCGATTCCGGCGAATATGTTAAGGTCACAGATCTATACAATTTGGTCACAATTCAAAATTTTTTAGGTTACAATTCAAAATTTTCATAGGTCACAATTTATTTATCGGTCACAAATTAAAAATTTAAAAGTCACAAGTTTTTCATCGGTCACAAATCACAAAATTTGTAAGTCACAATACTTATTTAGGTCACAATTTATCAATTTATAGGTCACAATTAATAATTTTTTGAGTCACAAGAGTATTTCTTAGTCACAATTTATTATTATTGGTCACACACCAACAAATTTATTGGTCACAATTTGTGACCACCACCAACACAACACCACCATCGTCAACACCAACACCACCATATCCCAGCAACAAAATCTCCATTCCAATGCCGACATTTTCACCACCACGCCTTCACCGCCACCGCCCCGACACAGCATCACCGTTAAATAAACCACTGCACATCCACCTCCACCGCACCATACCACTACCGCGCACAACTCACACCACCACCTCCACCGCACACATCAGCACACCAGTCACCGCCCCACCACCGCATCTGCAGCACCACAAAGCACATCACCGCCGCACCCACCATCGCACCGCACCGCACACCTCCACCACCGAATCGTCAATACCACAGCACCACCATCGCGCACAACACCATACTAGCACCGCACATAGCACCACACCATTTCACCCAACCACCACACCTACAACAACACAGTAGCACATCACCGTCGCACCCACCGTACTACACATCTCCACTACCAAACTCAAAAATTAAAAAAAAAAAAAAAACAGGGAAGAGGAATGTATCTGGGCGAAGCCACTCCACTACTACTACAATTTACCGTGCAAGGCACCTTCGCCGTCATAGCACCGCCACAACCCATTAACTGGTCTCAACAACCGCCACAGCCACCGTCTTCGTTACCACCAACACAAACATCAAACCCAACATCAACCATCTTCATTACAGAGAGTGATATTCGCGATCTGCAGCACACAGAGGTGATGCCTCTCCTCGCTCGAGTCGCTCTGTGCGCGACACTCATCCTCGTCTCTATGGTTGCACTCATCGCCATCGTCAGAGAGGATATTTGGAGAAAGAGATGGGGGCGGCTCTGGCTGTATTAAGAGAGATAGAGAAAAAATTGGAAAATAATTAGGGCATAGGGTAGATGATAGAAGCGGTGCCGCAACTATCGATCGTCGGCTTAGGTGCCGACGAGGTGGTGCCAGTGGTGGTGCGCCGATGGGTGGTGGTGGTGGGGATTGAGAGAGAGGGGGGAGCAGCAGGGGGAGAGAGTTAGAGAGAGGGAGAGAGAGAATGAAATTAGGGTTTGAAAATTGTGTACAATTGATTTAATAAAAATTAATTTTAAAATAATTAATTAAAACCTGATTTATGTATTATTAAAGTTGATTTTGGATTTTTGAAAATGGTAACTTAAAAACCTTTGTGGGTGTAATTATGGTCCATTGGGCCAGTCCAACTGTTGCAATGATAATTGTTCTCTTTGCTACTGTTTAAATGGGCCTACATGTTTTGACGCCCAAGCCTTTCAATTCGTTGATTATTTGGGGGGAAAAATTTACAGTTCATGTGTTTACTATTCCAAAATTAAAAATCAGGCCCCAAAGTTTACAATTACAAAAATCAGGTTTTTCTTGAATTAATTAATTACATTTCAGAATTATTATATTAAATTAAATATTTAACTGTAATATAATAAAATTAACCCACCCACCCCACCCAATCCCCCCGTTGCTCCGACTACTACTTCGACGACACTTTAATTCCGACGACTACTCCGACAACACTTTAATTCGCGCACAGCACAACAGCGTCGACGCTGTTGCACGTTTTTTTTTTAAAAAAAATTTATTATTTTTTGCGTGGTGATGGTACTATGGTGGAGGTTGAGGTTGAGGTACAAATATGTGGTGTTGATGCGTGGGGCGGATTAGGGTCGGCGGTGTATGAGACGAAGGGTCTGTTACCAACTATTTTGGGTGTCTGTGACTTAGCTACTGTACTTTGATTTTTTTTTTTTTTTTTTTTGTGACCTACCCTATTGAACTGGTTTTTTGGTGTATGTGACCTAACTATTGAATTATAGCGGGTTTTTTTTTTTCTGTGACCTAGCTACTGTATTGAGGTGGTTTTTTTTTTTTATTATTATTTATGTATGTGACCTAGCTATTAAACTCTTGTGATTTTTTTTTTTTTTTTGTGTCTATGACCAAGCTATTGATTTGTGGTGGATTTTTTTAAGCGTCTGTGACTTCGCTATTGAATTGTAATGATTTTTTTATGCGTCACAACAGCGATCTGGCGGGGAAGAAAGGGAGGGGGCCGGAGGCGGCGGCGGGCGGTGGTGGCGGCGGGTGAGAGAGGGAGGAGATGTGAAATTGATTAGGGTTTGGATATGATATTATATTTAAAATAAAGTGGGTAGGGGTAGATTGTGGGGTTGGTATATATGTTATTTTAATTTTATAAGATCATTATTAATTAAAATTATAAAAACCTGATAATTGAATAAAAAACTTAAAAACCTGAATTTTTAAAATGTAAAAGAAAATACAGGGTTTTGGTGTAATTTCCTCTTATTTGGGTCATCCTTCTGGCCCAATCTCTGGTGCAAAGGAGAACTAGAACACTCCTTCGGTTTATGGTCCTAGAGCATGTCCATGTTATATTACGCTAATTAAATAAAAAAAAAAATTTAAGTACATCCCAACTTAACTACCCCAAAAACAACCAACCGAAAACCCTCGAACCCTATGATTTTATATAGAAGTTTGTTTTAAAATAAATAATTTTTTATTATTCTAAAGTCAGAAACAAAGAAGTTACTCATTTAGACAATAAGGGTCAGTTTGAGCAAATGTGGAAAGGAATTTCAATTCCATGCTAGTTGAAAAATAAAAACCTACCAAACCCATAATGAATTCGTTTTCTAAGAAAATAAAGAAAATGCAACTTAAAGTGGTTGTACTTTGAAATTCGGTTTCAATTTCTACGTTGCAATCAAATGGTCAAAGTGAAATTCGTTTTCCTCGGATATGACATTTTTCATGGAATTCTTTACAATCAAATAGGACCTAGCATTATTTTTTTAAAAAAAAAATATCTTAATATGCGTGATAAGAAAGATTTACTTAAAAGTGTTGGAATTTGACTCAAATTAATTTGTTCTTTTGCTTTAATGAAAAAGAAACTGAGAAATAAAGAGGAGGACCCATTACAATATAAAAGAGAATAATTGATAAGTAAAATAAGCGTCAAAAGGAAAAAGCAACAAAACGAAGAGAAAAAGAGAAAGGCAAAAGTTGAGAAGTCGGTGCCATGTAAATAAAATAAAATAAAATGGCTCAACATTAGGGGTGTTTGATATAAATTATTGAAAAGAAAATATATTTTATGGTGTGATATGATGGAAAATGTATAATTAAAAAATAAGGAAAATTTTTGAATTTGTGTTGAAAAATGTGTAGTTGAAAATGAATATTGAAATAATGAATTTTGAGAAAAATGTGAATCAAACGGGAGCATACGAACGACGGGAGAAAAACAACAAGAGAAGGAAAATAATTACATAAATGATTTTGTCGAATTAGGTAAATTTGTATTTTTCAATTTTTTGTTGTGTTCAACTTTTCCGAGTAACGCTTACGTTTTAACCTTATCCAAATAGAAGTTTAATTGTTTTTTTTCATGATACATATACTGTGGTGTGGTTCGTACGTAATACAAGTGTACAACGTATAATATTCACAATAATTAACAATAATTTATTCAATTATTCTGAAAAGCAAAAAGCAACAGATGGGAAAAATTAAATAAATAAAGAAAGCATGCAACAACAGGAAGACACAATTATTTATTCACAAAAGCACATTGCTTTCGAATTTCACCGGTAGATCCCGTCTTAACATCAATTTGATTCATTTTCTCCATTGATTTGGTAAATTCAGTGTAGAAATTACCAAGGGATCCTTCAACAATTTGGGTAATAAACGATCTAGTTGTTGAGCTTGTTAGCAAGGCTGCATCAGATTGGAAAAGACCCCTTCTCTTTAGGACGAGTTTGTAGTAACTAAGATCAAATGTTCTGAAACTCCCGGGATCCATCTCAACCTGTGTAGTCGCATTAATCGACTTGCATTTCTTGGATTTTAGATTCGCTGCATATTCACTATCAAGAGATGGATCTTGGTCGCCCACGCCCGTGAAATTGTAGAGTCGAGTCGTAAATGAAGGACAGTGAGCAATACCAATTGTATGGGCACCTAAAATAGTCGACCGAAAAGTTTTCAATATTGATGCATTTCAACGACAATAGCATACATTATTTTGGGTATGTAAAATTTTGATAAATGAATAATGTCACCTGACAAGACGACGAGGTCCTTCAAATTAAGACCCTTATTAGCGAAAAGCGTCTGGAGGGTGGTGAAGTTACTAGATGGAGGGGGAATTTGCGCCAAGGCTTCCGATGCGTTTGATATGACCCCATCTCTACGACCGGTGGGTACCCTCCAAAATGGACCACCCTGTCCAATATAAGAATTTACTCATTTTGATGGTAAAGTATGAGTCGGGTTTAAAATAAGTAATTTGTATACTTTTAACTTGACTAAACATAAGAGCAGTGTTTTAAAAGACTTAATGTGTGGCGATGTGTGAAGGCTAAGCTATGGACTAGATAAGCTTAAGCGAGGCATAGGCGTAAAAAAAGGTCAAAAAAACTTTTTCTTATTTCAATTTTTAATCAATCAAAAAATTATTTAATAATTAAAAATAATACTTATTAACATTTAAAACAGATTTATAGAAACTTAATATATTTTTTCAAAAAATTTCAATAAAAAGATAATTTCAAATGTAAATCAACCTTAAGTTTTAATTTAAAAGAATTGTAAAAATTTTTTTTCCTGTTTGAGCCACATTAAAATTTTTATTTTCATTCTTCTACTAATTTTCAACCACACATTTTTCAATAAAATAATATTTTACATCACATCAATAATTTTTTTCTTTTTCAACCACACATTCTCCATGAATCTACTATTTCAAAATACATTCTTTCAAAATAATGTGGTTCAAACACACCCTTAAAAAAAAAAGATAATAATCGCTACTAGACGAGCATTAGTAATCAACGATTGACGAGCATTAGCAATCAACGATTGTCATTGATCGCTAAATATGGATTGGTGCTTCCACCTCGCATTGCGTCCAGGCGTCTTTTAGAACACTTAGTATGGAAGCAGGAAAAGGTAAAATCTTATATGACTATTTTTTCACTTACCGTGGCCACGATGGCGTCTCTTGCTGTCAAACTGATGATATCTGCACAAGAAACGACACCAGGGCATTCAGATTCAAGCAGACTCTTCACCCTGTCAATGAAATCAAAGCCCCTGACTGTTTGATCTGGGACTGAAACCTTTTCAGTTTGGTTTCCTGTGCTTGATGTGAAGTTCAGAAGAATAGATGCATCACACCCCTGTTGAAGCAATAGATTTCAAGCCGCGGGTCGAAAAGTTTTCATCGTTGAAGGTGAAATTTTAAGAGAAGCCAATTACGTTACCCGGACGAAGCAGTCGTGGAAATGCATCCTTATGAGGGTGGCAGCAAGAGATGGAGCATTTGGGATGTGTTTATTGACATAGTCCTGTACAATTTTCTCAGCTTTTGGACATGTCTTGGCATAGAAATTCATCTTCAAATCAGCTTCAGCAGAACCTAGTACGACTGCCAGAATCAACATTAAAATCCCAGAATGTCTGAATCCACCCATTTTTTTCTCCTAAACTCTCTATCTTCTTTTGTCTGTCATGTACGAATACAAAATGCATGAATTTATGTGTACACCCCTTCACTTTCTAACTAATCTCAACAGTGTGGACCAGCTGTATATAAAAGGAATATAGTACAATTCACTCTATGACTATGAGCCGATTATGATTTAAAAAAAAAAGGTTGGACCAGCTGTATATAAAAGGAATATAGTACAATTCACTCTATGAGCCGATTATGAAAAAAAAGAAAAAAAAAGGTTCAACTCCAATCTTGAGGGCCCTCCAACGCCCCCCTTCCCTATAGCATTGTGGAGGAGGTAAATCGCAGAATGTGTCTCAACAGATCATGGTACAAGAGTTGTCATACTGATGCCCACAAAGAGTCCAATTTCATACTTTGTAAGAGGTGGGAATCGAACTCTCACACTACGGCTATCAGTTCAGTTGAGACTATCTCACTCATGTCCTTTGCACCACTGAATTATGTCCGGGGGGACTATGAGCCGATTATGAATCTAATCATGAGTCTACTAAGCATTACACTTGAAATATTACGATGAGAAGTATCATAAGTTCACACGATGTATAATTTTTTTAATGTTTGGTTTTATCTTTTTGCGAAGGGTTAAACTTTCAAATTACTTTTTATTAATTGAAGATAAGCTCCTCATTTTAATATTTATTTCTAATATGAATAAGCCCTTGTTTAACACCCATTTTTTCTCATTTTCAATTTCATTTTTTTTCTTTATTTATTTCAATCACACATTCTATCAATAAAATAATACTACACATAAATTCAAAAATTCTCATTACTTTTTAACCACACATTCTTCTATCAATTAGTATTCCGAAATTTATTTTTTCTTAAAAATGGGTGTCAAACAGGGGCTAAGTAGTAAAGGTGGTCTGAGATTTAAAATGAAAAAAAATAAAAAAATGTCACCATATTAAATAAATACTAGCCTGCATAATGCAAATATCGTTAGATAATTTTCCATATGACGATGCACGACTATGCCCTCGTCTAGGAGGGATTTTGTGAAGGAATTTTATGCCATTATACAGTGTATTAGCAGTGTAAGGATTCGCTATTTTTGACCGGATTAAATAAAATGACCAATATGTCCATTTATCATTTAATTCATTATTATGTGAAAATGGCATTTCTGGTAATTGAATTCATGTTGAGCCAACAATTATTGCACAAGTGAGACCCACCAATACTACCAACGGTAAAAAAATGAATTAAAATTTTCACAAAATCTCTTTTGACGGGTTGGTATGATGCCCTTGTAATTATTGTGTCCAAATCTTAAAATTCAAATTCAACTTGACATGACACTGTCACTAGTCAAATGGGTAGTTTCACAAACGGACAGTACACATATTTTTTTGACAGAAATTACGTGGCACAGTTTCATTGGAATGGGTATCCCCAAAACCCGAAAACCGACATGATTTTTCACAATTTTTTTTGACAGAAATTACGTGGCACAATTTCATTTGAAAAAAGTAAAAATTACCTCATCCCCATGATCGGTGGGTATCCCACCAAAACGGATCCCTATGTCCAACATATATAAGAAGTTGGATCTTGCTATATGTATCGAATTTTTTATTTACTATTCACAATGAGAATGGAGATCATATTATCGAAATTTTTAAATACATGCTGATCCCAAACATTATGTGAAAGGGAATAATCCATTATGTACAAATGAATTATTCCTAAGAAGTTATTCATTTTAATAGTAAAATATGAGTTTTTAAAAAATAAGCGAACCCATATATCTTAACTTCGACTTAGCACAAACATAAGTTTCTAGACTACTATCGTGAAAGATTTTACTTTTGATTAAAATTTGGTATAGAATCAAGAGTTACGAAATTTTTACAACTGTTCTATCTTTCGTGAAAATGTATAATATAGAATATTCAGGGGATAATTGTCGCGAAAACTTAAAAATGGTTAAATGTCATATTTAACATATTGCATCATAAGATAGATGGAAACTTTCATATATTTGAACATCTCATTTTAGTCGTGCTCAATGTCATATGATTCTGGATGCGAGGTCTATGTCCTCATTTACACGAATAGTTCTTATTATAAAATTATTTTTCAACATATCATGAGAGATGTATGATTTCTCAAGAAAAAATGAGCGACAGTTGTACTCCACGATCGCTCGAATTCTATGAGTACACTGCATTTTCATTCGAATCGTTTCATTGATTTAAATCACCGACTCAAAAAGATGATAAATAATAAAAAATTTAGCCACGTGAAAATATGATAACAATATTGGACAAAGAAATCGATGTCATGTCTAAGTTGACATAATTATTAAAAATAATGTAGAGCAGGTTACCTACTCTCTAGCCTCGAGTGTCCTCAATAATGGGTACTCGCCACCTCAATCTTGATGGGTGATGATGCATCTTTATGTAACATGACCAATGATAATTAAACTCTTGTTTGTTCAACGAGTACTTTTAAAAATAGATTTAACAATTTGAATGATGGAATATTTAAGAGGACCTACTTACTCGTTTGAGATTTAGACGGACTCAATTACTCATTTAAATTTGTGGAGTTTTGAAATCTTATTGCATCTGAAAATTTGATCTTAAAAGGTTAAAAGGTTAACCTTGCAAGAAAGAGAGTCTCGAGCCTTATACTTTGGTTATTGATATTTTAATGAGAATTTACCCTAAACAATTTACTCGAGTCTTTAATTATTGCTCTATTTATGTGAATTTAATTATATTGGATTAATTTTAGGTAATTCCACCACAAACCAATGTTAAAGAATGAAAATATTCAATTTGTTTCGAATTTTTTTTAGCAGAATCTTGAAAATAATCAAAGGGCATAGCATAAAGGGAGCATCAAACTTTACTAAATATTAGAATTAATGAGGGAAAAATAGATATACCCATCTCTTTTCAAAAAGGAATTTGATTCTTTGCTTCGATAAATTACATAGTTATGTTGCTTACCTTCTTACGGTATAACGAACTAACTAATGCTATTAAAAAAAAAAAAAAAGTTACAAAAACTTATTTTCTATAGGTATCGATACTCATACGTTAAAAGTACCCACAAGAAGTACGGTACCCATTGTACCTTCCTTAAAATCAAAATACACTGTCCAGAAAGTACTGTTGCTGGCGAAAGCTTGCGTCGGTGCTAGTTTACCGTGAAGCTGAAAACACGAGAAATCCTATGTGTTAACAAGTAATTTTACATTATTTTCAGAATGTAGTCAATTATTGATGAAGATTTTACCAAGGCTTATATTTCATTAAAGCATGTATAGCATGTCATATGTACTTGTTACCAGCATGAACATATAAATTCATGATATTACAAAGTTATTGATTATCGAAGGAAAGAATACATAATCAAAATAAAATATTTCCCATCCTTCGCTCATGCAGACTATATGGCCCAACTAAGTAATTTCTATTAGTTCAACGATCTAATCGAGACAAATTATTATTGATCCAATTGACTTTTTTTTTTTCTCCTGAAAGTACACTGACAGCGGGTGTAATTTACCCGTGTAATAACCTGCATTAGTAGCAGCAATAGATGTGAGTTTTGAGACTATAGGAACTGGGTCAGCTGCGATTGGTGAATAAATGTGGGTACTGGGTAGTACAAGGTGGTTGCAAAATACAATTTCAAAATTAAGAAATTAAATTTATTATTTTAAAAATCAGGTCTTAATTAAATTCTATTGCTTAAATAATTAATTAAAAAATATTTTATTAATTTAATATGTTAAGGTTGTAGTATTATATAATTTGTGGTCATAATTACGTATTAATTACAATTATTGACGTCACAATCATAAACCATAAATTTTATAGATTACAACATATTTATCGATCACAAATTATCAAATTAATAAGCAACATATTATTTCTCGTTCAAAAATCACAAATTTTACAGGCGGGTCACAGACTATCAAATTAATAGGTTACGTATTATTTTTCGATCATAAATCACAAATTTTATAGATTACAACTTCTTTATTGATCACAAAGTATCAAATTAATAGATCACGAGTTATTTTTCAATCACAAATCACAGAGTTTATAAGTCACAACTTATTTTATAATCACATATTATTAAATTATTTGGTCATGATTATTTCTCAATCATAATTTATTATATTAGGTTATAATTTAATAGATTGTGAGTTATGATTACAAATTTAGTTGAAACTTCACATTTTTAGGTCACAAATTAACCAATTTATTGGTTACAATCACTAAAATAAATAGTCACAGATATTCTTCACCCCACCCCACCCCACCCCACCCCACCCGCGAGCAACGGCGCTCATAGTGCCCTTGCGCAGTACGCAACGCTCACATCTGGGGTATTGCTACAAACAACAGCGCAGCACCCTGTTGCAGCAACCGATGCTGCTTACCTGGTGGTGGCAGGCAATGATGGTGACCTTCCGTGGTGGTTTGTGCTAAAGATATGCAAAAATAAGGGAGATGATATACAGAAAGGAGAGATGAATGATTAGGGTTTGGGGAGTGGAGTGTGATGAGATGGGATGGGGATGGGGGTGGGGTGGGTACGAGATTAATTTAATTTTATAATATTATTATTAATATTAAAAATGAATTATAATCTAACTTTTGAATAAATAACTTTTAAACCTATTTTTTGAATCGGACAGTTAAAAAAAAGGGAACAATACATAACTCCTAATTTTGAAGATCACATTTCTTAAATAACAAACTCAGTAAAATATTTCAAAAATCAGGTGGTAAATAAATTTATTAAATATTAAAATACAATATAATATACATTACTTATTTCTACAAATGCCACATCACCTTCCCCATCCCATTACCCCACAACACCGCCTTCCCTCCACCTCTCCACCGGAGACAGCTATCGACTCAGGCGGTCACTCTGACGATCACTTCGGCTGCCGCTTTGGCGACGTTCCGACGGCCGCTTCGACGAATTAAAAATTTTCAGAAAATTAAAAATTGGAAATCACATCCCACCCTATGGATCCACCTACCACCACCCCCATTCGCTGACACATGTCATACGTGACTAATTGTGACCAATTTTGTATTCAATGTGACTAACTCGAACCCAATTTGTGTTTAGTGTCACTGTCCGTGTCTAGGTCAATCTTAAGTCACAATCGGTCACAATCAACGCAAAATTGGTCACAATCAAACACATACTCGATCACATAGGGTCACCACAAATAACCAATGACATCGAATGAAACTGCACCTTTTGTATTGTCAATGCTTCCTACAACCCAAGTCATACCTTCTCCAAATCCAGAATGGAATGGATATCAGGTTGTATCCTACTTAACATCAGAGAGGAGCTTACCTACACCCCCAGCATTTTCCTAAACGTTTCCATGAACGAGTTACCAACTTATATGAACTTTCCAATTTAACATCAACATGAGATGGATTAACCGTGACCACATAATCGGTCACAATTAACACATAATTGATTACAACTAGTTACAATCTATCATGATTAACACAGAATCGATCACAACCAGTCACAATAAACAAATAATTGATCACAAAGGGTTACCACAAACAAATTTGTACATACCGTAGACCAGCATTACAATCCACCACCACCATCGCCTCCAATGCATCACCACTACCTCCTTCAACTCAAATTCATGACAATGAATTCCGAACTGATGTTTAACTAAAACTCTTCTCTGCACCACCACTACCACCATCAACTAAAATCCACGAGCATAGATATTACCTTCACCTCAAATCCACAACAACAATCATCACCATCATCCCTTCCACCAACACCTTCAACAAACACCAACCATCGTACCACCAACATCATCGAACCATAACCACCACCACCAAATGTAGATTGACACAACTGCAGATTCACACCACCCACATATCCAATTCGTGAGTCAATGACAATACATTTAATTTTAAGTATAACCAAACAAGTGTTCCACTCAAAACACCACCAGTCCCACATACACTTTTCCTCGACGCCCGACGTTCTCCATTTTCCTCTCTACAATGGCGGCTTATCCCATTTTCAGATCATCCTTCCTCTCGCCCTAACTCCTTTAACACCACTCATATGCCACAGCTAAACTCCCTGCCACCGCACACTTTACTCCAATAAAAGCCACCACCTCTTTTGACCCCTCTACGACACCTCCTCCACACGCACAACAATCATCTAACCATCTCAAGCACCGATACTCAGCTGACGAGAATATCCGGGATGAGGCCTGTCGCCACAACGCCGCTCACAACTTCTTCGCTAAGTACGTGCCCTTTAACTCCAACCCCACATCGACCGAGTCCTATTTTTTCCGACATCTTCATCGGTGGTGGGGAGAGGGGGTTTGGGTTGCAGGCGGCGATAATGGGGGTAGAGAGAGAGAGAGAGAGAGAGAGAGAGAGAAATTGGGGGTGTCGGGATTGAAAATTTGGGTTGGGTTGGGTTGGGTTGGGTTGGGTTGGGGTGGGGGTGGATGGTGGGTTATAATAAATATTTATTAATAATTTTATTAAATCTATATTACCACCCAATTTTTGAATTGTAAACTTCACATTCCTTGTTTTTGAATTGTAATTTTGAAAAGAATGGTTTTAGATAATTTTCTCAAATAATAAATACTTATGTTATGGATTTTAAGTTGAGATAGATGGTTTGGAAGGCTTACATATGTTAATTTTGTTCGTCGACTCGGACGGCCAGTGGCTCGACTCGAGAAAAGTCCGAGCTGAGCCTCAATTTTGGGCATTAGTCCGAGTCGACCCGTGTGGTGGCCCTTGTCATGGGCTAATTTTGGCCCGGAATTAGCACAATTGCCCTTATTATAGGCAACATGCATATGTAATGTTGCCTGAAACTAGGCAGCTAGGTAGCATAGCTGCCTTTTTTCATTAAAAAAAAGGAAGACGGCTCGACTCGATGAAACTCGAGCTGGGCCTAAATTTCGGCTGAACTTTTGTTTGGGTCAAGTAAAGCAACAAAAAAAATTCGAATCATTTTTACGTGAGCCATGTCCGAACCACGAGTTTTGGCTTGTGAGCCGGCTCGACTCGATCACATCCCTAGGAAGGCTTTTAAATGAAAATCATTTGAGAAAGACAACTAATTAGTGTTCTGTTACTGGTTTTAGTTGCGATAGATGGTCTGTAAGGCTTTTAATCATTTGAGAAAGACAACTAAGTAGTGTTCTGTTATGGGTTTCAGTCGCAATAGATGGTCTAGAAGGCTTTTAAATGAAAAACATTTGAAATCAAATTAAGTTGGAGACCATATCTCTGAATTCAATGGCATGGTTTCTAACATGAGTTTCACTATATGCACACCCTAGTGTATAGCCACCATCACAATAGGGATCTAACGATTTTTTTATTGGACGTGATCTTCCTTATTGTTTTGGGGGGAGGTACACTACAAATAGCAAAACCTTTCTAACATCGAAAATGGTGGGCGTACAGGGTGGGGGTTTATAGAACCCCCACAGACAACTCACATGAGCAGGACGCACCTCAATAAAAATAAAATAATTAACCTCCCCCTCCTCATGTGAGTTGTCGGTGGGTTTTGTGACTCCCACTAGTACACTCAACATTTCCCTTCTAGCGTTTTCCATGTATAATGCAAGGAAAAAGCGCAAAATGGGTAGTTGAGATGTGATAATCTCAAAGACTAAATTAGGTAGATGACAAGATGAGTGTCAATCGTTTACACTTCCTTGTTGGACGAGCCAATTTGTATATTAAACTTGTGATCCCAAGAAAAAGGAAACTTCCATTTTTTTGTTTGATTATTGATGTGCATGGGTATTATCCTTTCAACCATCCATCCCGTCTTCATTGGATGCTATCATGCC
Source organism: Fraxinus americana (assembly GCA_035079005.1). Lineage (NCBI taxonomy): Eukaryota > Viridiplantae > Streptophyta > Magnoliopsida > Lamiales > Oleaceae > Fraxinus > Fraxinus americana. The sequence goes on along the minus strand of CM068713.1, from coordinate 11,008,737 downwards.
ATGCATCTTTATCTCTAAAGCCTCTGACGTCTGGTGCCCTACATACCCAATTCCGAACTAGACGAAAAATTCATAAAAATGTATGCCATGTCGGGTGTAGATCAAAATTAAATTTATTAGTAAATTTTAATAAAAAAATTATGAAATATATGATTAAAAAGTTGTGGATTTCATATAATGTATGGTTAAAACTAATTGTTAATTTTTTACTTTGAATTAAAAATCAGATTTTAATCCATACAAAACAAGGACGATACATATATCTAATATGTATATACGATTATACGTCATGCGAATAACACATGCCATATAAAAGACTAAGTATAAAATTAAGACGGATAATTTTAGATACATATTATTATAGAAGATTTAAGGTAAATTATTATGATTCTAGACTAGATAGAAGTATCAAATGGATGAGCTAAATCGGTCATCGAAACCCCGACTTAGGTTTGTATGGACTTGAACTGGTCTGTCATTCAAATATAAGGACCGGGCCAAACCATTCAATTGGTGGGCTCAATCGGTCCAACATGTTATTTTTTTTTAAACACAAAATTAATATGATTTAAAATTATGAAATAATTGAAAAAATAAATATTTTCATTAAATTGCTCGTGAGATATTTGAAAATACAAAAAGATTATAAAGATTATTCACTGTTATATTTTTCAATTGTGTGGAATTATTTTCCTTAATAGTTAATTGTGTGATTATCACACATTTTTTCATGTCATTGCTAAAGTGGTTTAAGATGGGGTCTAATTTTATTTTTTTATTAAACTTGTAAGCTTCCGTTCTCTGGCGAGCAGCCTTACACCACTCGCCCGGCCAAGCCTTCTTGCTTTGTTCATATATTCTCGTCTAGTTAAATTCTTTTTCTTTTATGTATTCTGTTTGTCAATATCTTTTTTTGTTCTTGATTTAATCAGAATTTCGGTTTCATGTTAATTCAATTGATGTTGGACGTTGATTGCTGTTATATGAGGATTTCATGCACAGACATTCATGTTTTGGCAATTTACGTTGGACTCTGATGACATAGCTGCAACCTTTGACACTGCTTCCTGAAAAATCGAACATTAATTCTACGATTACAGTGAATTGAAGTTCAAAGACTAATTGATATAAATTAAAGGTGGGTGACTCAATTGAAATTTCCATTTGATTTCTTGAATTAATTTAAAGAACGGTGATAGCAAATAGATATTTTCATAAAAGCACAGCGATTAAAATTAAAATTAACCAATTACGACGTAGCGACATGTCACCAATCTATTGTGATTTAATGTTCACGCAAGAATACAACATTAATTTTATTAACGGGAGGCAACGAAGTGACTATGTCGAAAGTAATCGAAGTTTAATTATTTGATTGAGAAGAATTAAATGTATGTTGCCTAATTGAAATTTCCATGAAAGTTCAGTGACCAAAATTGAAATTAAACCATAAAACTTGAACCGATAAATTGTCTTTTTTTTGAAAGTAAACCCATAAAATCTTGAAGTACAACTTGAAAATTTTAAGACAAATAAAAATAAATTGGTATTTGATACGTCCAATATCTCAATAAAAGGATATTTTTATACCATGATGTGCACATTTAAGATTTGTTTCTCATATCAAGTTGGAAACTTCGAGGTACTTTCCTCTTCTGTTTCAAAACTATACACAAGTTATTATTGAAATTAATACCAACGGTTTGTACGCATCATTCATCATCATGGAAAACATTTATTTGAATTACATAATCACCGAATTCTTAGTTAGCAAAATTAAACTTAATATAATATTAACAATTCGTATTGCATGATGCCAATTGCTTATCGACTATTTCCACTACTTGTTAGTCCAATTTGGCCATTGTCTAGAATTAATTACCCTAAAAATTGAGTAAACACTCGATACGTCACTTCAATATCGCGAGATAGGCCATTTCATCACCGAGCATGATGGCCAATAACAATCGAGCCTTATATTCATCAAACCTCAACCCCCGAGCATGATGGTTGATGTTACCAAAAATCGTACCTGTCGACTTTCGAGCTTGACGATTGAGAATGAACACGAACGAGGTCTTGCGGTACCTGAAACAAAGGCGTCGAGGTGTTTCCTCGTCGTCCTTCCGATGTTTAAGTCAGAGAGAGAATTTGTGAAAAGATATATATTAAGAATGATGTAAAAACGCACCTGAATAATGACTTAGGATGCTATATTTATAGAGGTAGGTAGTGCTTTCCTAGTAGGACTAGGTTATTCGAACTTCCTAGAGTCCTATGACATTTTGAAGTCGTAACTTGATCAGTGTTGTTCCATAAAGGTGTTTGAATAGGGATAGAACTCTACTGATTGAGTCTTTCTTGGGTGGACTAGGAACAATAGGATTCAACTTCTTTGTAACTAGATAAGTTCTATCTAATTGGAGAGTCCATAATGAAACAGGAGTTGTCAGATGCGAGGCTAAGACACGATCTCGAGGATGTTCCAAGCTAGCGGGCAAACATAATTCCCGAGGAGACATCCCCGATGAGGTCTATGATTATGGGTTGTCATATCATGTGCTCGAGGACTATCATGCCTGAGGTACATTGACCGAGGAGGGAAGTTATAATTGATGGGAACATATCATCGGGATTAATGCCCGAGTTGTGACAAATAACGGGATAATCAATGGTCATTCCATTTACTTTCAACGTTAGTCACTCTATTAGGCAATTTCACGTGAATGTTAAAAATTGATAGCAATTAAATGCTTTCAGATAAATATGCCATGTCGTTACATTGTAGTCGTAAAAATTGAAAATAAATTATGTATAATATCAATAGTAATTCATGCATCGAAGTACACAACTCTATTCATCCACTATTTCAAAATTTTGTAGCCACAACATAATTAGATGGTAGATTTACATAGAAACATGTGCCGATTGAGGTTTGAGATAATAAGTTTGGTAACAGAGAAACACAGTGACTATTATTGAAATAAATTAAAGTTTAGTGATACGACAAATTATAGTTGAGTGAAGATTTCATTGAAATTTCATCGAGCAAAAATGAAACTAGCACTACTTTTGAAATTTTAAAAAATAAAATTAAATTATAATGACGTCGCCTAGGAGGAACTAGACAAAACTTGGTATGAAACAAGCATCTGTTGTGTTAAATTCAAATTATATAATTGACAATTTCTTTAGTCAAAATTAAGTCCTAATTGAATATTATTAGGATTTAATTATTTTGTAATCAAAGTCAAATTAGGATTAGAAAAGTTCAAGTTATGGTAAGATTAGTATATGATTGATAGAGTCCAAAAAGAAGTCAAAGGAATCCAAGAAGAAGATCAAGATTCGGACTTGAAAATGTTAAAATTTAAAATTGAGTACGAAGCAATTTCACTAGCCTATGGTCCAGTCGGTGCTCGAGCGACAAAAGCAGAATCACTGTCGCCAGCCTAGCGCTAGACGGCGCTTGAGCGACATGTGTGCTGACCTAGCCTTGGAGCGACGGGTGGACGTTCAGAATCCTGATTGTTTTAAAATACGTGATTTTCATCCATATTTCAACCCAAACACTTTCCCTATATATATCATATCCTATGAAAGTTCCCGAATGTGTTGAATCATATTTTCCATAGAGATCATTTCTTTAAAGATCCAAAACACATTCATTCTTTCAAAGATTCAACCACAATATTATTTGAGCCATAAATTCATTCAAACTTTGATTTGTTGATCTAGCCACATTGTTTCACATTAAACCACAAATCAAAACACACAAGATTTACTGATAAAACACCAAACCATGTAATCTACCAGAGATAAATCGACACCAGGGATCGGGAGCCGTTGCAGAAGCACAAATTCAAAAGGACTAAGGTGAAGTACTAGGGTAAGTGTTCGAATGGTTAGACCGCCCCATTTACCACAGTTGCAAGTATAGTTACCCTTACTAATTTTCACTTGGTTTAAGAAAGATTTAGATGGGTGTAATTGAAATAATAAAGGGCTTCATGCTCTATTTATGGCTGTATCATTTGAAGAGTTTAGGTTTGTGTCGATGTGTGAGACTGCGAAAGAAGTTTGAGCTATTCTTGAGATCACACATGAGGGAACCAAGGCTGTTAAGAACTTTAAATTACAAATGTTGACTGCTAAATTTGAGTAAATTAAGATGAGAGATAATGAGTCTTTTGATAATTTCTATGCTAAAATAAATGATATGTCAACTCTAGCTTCAAGGTGAGCGAATTCCAGAGGTTAAGATTGTAAGAAAAGTGATGAGATCTCTACTTGAGAAATTTAGATCTAAAGTGACTGTTATTGAAGAGAGTAAGGACCTAGATATAATTAAAATTGAAGAACTCGTAGGATCTCTCGAAACATATGAACTTAGCTTACCTCAATCTAAGAAAGACAAACCCATAGCCCCCAGTACAACTAGGAAAGTTGTGATGATGAAAAACTTAAAGATGAGGACCTTGCCTATCTTGCTAGGAAATTTAATAAATTCCTTAATAAGAAGAACATATCTTCTAAGAGATATACTGGTGAATCTAGTATACCTAGGAAAGATAAAAGTGAGAAGAGTAATACTTGAGATTCTTGGAAGATGTCTACGAGATGTTATGAGTGCCAGGGATTTGGTCATGTGAAATCTGAGTGTCATAACCTGAAGAGAGACATAGGCAAAGCTATGAATATTAGTCTTACTGATAACGAGTCTAGCTCGGATAATCAAAGCGAGAAGTCCTTCCATGATGATACTGGGAAATATATGGCATTTACATTTGTAGTTAAGAATGAGTCACTTGAGGATATAGGGAAATTTGATTCTTCATAGGAAGGGTTAGAAGATGAGCGCGACATATATGAGACTTTTGATGAGCTGTTTTAGGATTGTTTTAAGTTGAAAAAGGTCAATAGTGTTTGATCTTAAGAAGTTGCATAAGATGGAGCTAGAGAAAGAGAGACTCATATCTGACCTTTAGTAGTTTACTTAAAACCTTAGTAACTTAAAATTAATCAATGAGAATTTAGAGACTAAGGTTAAAACTCTAACTAGTGACCTTGAGTAATCTAATGCCCAACTTCTTTCCTTCATGAGTGGATCTCAGAAACTTGACAATCTTTATGATTGAATAAGCGTGTTGCAAATAAGAGAGGCCTAGGATATAAGCAAACTGATCATAACACTGCTAGTACTTCCAAGACCGCTTTTGTCCCTACCACCAACTAGCCTAAGTATGGTGCAAATCTTGAACCCAAGAATAAGGGTATCTTAGGACATAGGCCTACTAGACGTCGTATGACCAAACAATATAGAAATCAATACCAGCAACCACGTAGATTTGGACTTAGGTTCATCCCTACGTGTCACAATTGTGGTGAGTTTGGACACACAATGCCTAGGTCTCACAAATTTTTGAAAAGAAATAGAAGTCAGAATATATCTAGCCGAGTTGAATTCCTTACTAATCAGGTTAGTCACTTGACATAGCTGATGACACAATTGACTAGAATTAACTCCGCTTCTCAAAAAGTTTGGATAAAGAAGAGTGATCCGACAGATTATAAATCAGATCATTCATGATAAGTGCATTTATGTGCCTCATTAAGTAGGTAGTTTGACGCATGCATCTGCATTGGTATCTACATATTCATGCATGCACTTTAAACTTTTTATTTGTTTGTTTTGCATTTTATTTATTATTTTGAAAAAAAAATTTCAAAATTGAAAAAGGAAAATATTTTTTTGACACGTTATTTTGCTATCTACTAGTTAGGTTCATAATTAGTAAATTAAATTTTCATTAATTTGTTTAGAACTTGCTTGGAGTACTTGATATAGATTATCACATATATCTTATGCACTGCACACATTGAGTTTTGACCGCGTGTTGGAGATTTGTGATGACCGTTATTTGTGTATTGAATTGATTTTAAATATGGAATAACTTTTAATCTAGTTGATCTAAATTCTTATATATTCCTCTTAAGAGAAATATTACTATAGCTTCAAAGAAATTTTTTGAATTACTTAAAATGTTGTGAGACAATTTTATACTTTTCTTCATAGCTTATATGACTTGAATGATTATGTCTACATTGTGTCTTAATACCTAATGCCCTATAAGTCATCTGACTTTGGAATCATCTGTTCAAAACTCATTACAAGGGTCATGTAGAAAGTTTAATGAAGAGTTTGCACATAAGATTTGAAAATAAAAAGAATATAGTGAGCGCGCTAGCGGATGGGGGAGAAAGAAAAAAAATTATACAATTAATTATGAGCTCTTTAATTTATAAATGTCTCGGTAACACCTGTGTTTGACTTTCTACTTTGAAGAATATATTCATCCACCAGTAATTCTTTGCACATCATTTCTCATTGATTTAAGGTTTTGAGACTTATTTACATGAGTTTAGAGATATTTTTTACACATGAATGACTTTACAATTTACTTCATTTGAATTTAAAATAAGTTATATGGAAAAAGTTTACTTGTTCATGAACTATGCATATATAAGTAAGCAAATAACTGCTCATGATGATAAAATTGAAAATCTATGAAAAAAAAAAAAATTGTCCTCGAAACTGAAATTTTTTAATTCTCCCATCACATGTTTCTGCATAATTTTTATATAATTATACACGTGCATATTTTTTTTTGCTCATTCATTTATGTGTTTAACATGATTATTACTTGCCTTTCATTTGTTATTCGCCACAAAATGGGGGATAGATGCGTATTTATTTCAGTGAGTTGAATATATAAGTTATGGGGAGAATTTTAAAATTTTTGATTGATAAATGACTTAGAATGAGTCATTTGATATATTTGCTGAAATTTTATTATTGACGTAGTGTTGTGTTTTGTTTATATTGATATAAAATTCTATGATTTATTTCTAAATTTATAATTAACATGATATTGCATGTTTCAGTACGTATTTTATTTAACTTAGATATATGATTTTTTTTAATAGTTTCCTCTTACTTTTCACGCAGTATTTTGGTTTCCACGTGTTTCATGAAACATGTTGACAAATTATTGAAGAAAATTTTAGGAAGTTTATTTTTGGGTAGTTTTGAATTTTTTGACTTTGAAATAAATGATTTTGCCACTGAATGCCAAAATGGGAGATTGTAAAGTCCAAATTATATAATTGGCAATTTCTAAATTTGTAGTTGAAAATTTTCTTAGTCAAAATCAAGTTCAATTGAATTGTATTAGAATTTAATTATTTCGTAATCAAAGTCAAATTATGATTAGAAAAGTTCAAGTTATGGTAAAATTAGTATATAGTTAATAGAGTTTAAAAAGAAGTCAAAGAAATCCAAAAAGAAGTCGAAGAAATCCAAGAAAAAGAAGTCAAAGAAATCGAGTACGATGCAATTTCGCTAGCATGTCGCCTTGCGGAGCTCGAGCGACATGCGTTTCGCTCGCTTGTCGCTGGCCAAGCGCTCAAGTGATGTGTCGACATCCAGAATTCTGTTTGCTTTTAAAACACGTGATTTTCATCCCTATTTCAACCCAAACACTTTCTCCTATATATATCCTATTCTATGAACGTTCCAAAGTGTGTTGAATTATATTTTAAATAAAGATCATTCATATGAAGATCCAAAATACATTCATTGATTCAAAGATTCAACAACCAAATTATTTGAACCATAAATTCATCCAAGCTTTGATTTGTTGATCTAGCCACATTGTTTCATATTAAACCATAAATCAAAACACACAAGATCTGTTGATCAAACACCAAACCGTCTAATCCACCGAAGATATATCTATTCCAAAGATCGGGAGCCGTTGCATAAACACAAATTCAGGTTGACTATGGTGAGGTACTAGGAGTCGGAATCTGACGTCGGAGCACGTAGTTTATGAGGGCTAGTGTATAAACTAGAAGTTGGGATTTGTTTTGAAGGAGCACACCTCCAGTAAGATCAAGGGAGATTGTAGGAATTGAGGTCAAAAGTTTTACGGGGTAGACAGGTCTAGACTCTACTATAAGTTTGCTTCGATTTGTAATGAATTATTGACTGACAGGGGTTTCTTCTTGATTATCTTTGGTCTTTTTTATTGCTTTTAATTATTGAATGTAGTATTCAAACTTAGGATAAAAATTGACTTGTTTAATTTAACCATTTAGAAACAATTAAGAAGTGACTTGTTGCGTTAATTGTGTAAATCTAAATTATTTAAAACTCTCATGATGTTCCAATAACCGCCATTCCCTACGTGCCTGCCTGCCTGCAGTTACAGGTCCAATTTGGTGAAGTTCTATCCCGATGATAATAAATAGATAAGATTAAATTAAAAGACGAATTGGAAATTTCTTGGGTTTTGTTTTTTCTTAATTTTTCCTGGGTACCCATGTTCTTGAATTGTTATCCCTTCAACTGTTATAAATTGAGCTACTTGGCATCAATTTTCCATAACACAAATTGTAAAGGAAAAATATTGTATACACGATCGAGTTCAAGCCATGGCTGCATCTTTCTCAGTACCTTCAATGGTAAGATTATGCAGCTAGTTTCTGATTTTGTTTTTGTTAATGATACTGAAATGTTTCCAATTATAGCTGGTCTCATAAGAAAATGACCTTAGATCTTTGTCTAGTAACCCGAATTATTTTCGAAAGGGAAATGGAGCTTGAATCAATATAATCTCCATTCATCCACCATTCGGGTTTTAATTCTATAGCTTCTTTAGTACGGAGGATAGTATTATGTAAGAAAAATAAGTTAAAACTCTTGTTTATTATCTTGTCATCGTCGTGTCCAATGTCGTGTACCAGAAACGGAATGCTAAAATTTGGATGATAAATTGGTGAAATTTTGGTTCTGCATTTGCATAATGATCAATTGAATTTGCCTGAACAGATTATGGAAGAAGAAGGAAGATTTGAAGCTGAAGTAGCAGAGGTACAAGCATGTTGGAACTCAGAAAGATTCAAGCTCACCCGCAGGCCATATTCAGCAAGAGACGTAGTCGCACTGCGCGGTAATCTCAAACAGAATTATGGATCGAATGAATTGGCCAAGAAACTCTGGAGGACTCTCAAAACACACCAAGCCAATGGCACAGCATCAAGAACCTTTGGTTCACTTGATCCTGTGCAAGTTACAATGATGGCCAAGCATTTGGATACAATCTATGTCTCCAGTTGGCAATGCTCATCCACTCACACGACCAGCAACGAACCAGGCCCTGATCTTGCCGATTATCCATATGATACTGTCCCCAACAAAGTCGAGCATCTTTTCTTCACGCAGCAGTATCATGATAGGAAGCAAAGAGAGGCAAGGATGAACATGAGCAGGGAAGAGAGGGCGAGGACTCCGTATGTTGACTACTTGAAGCCGATTATTGCAGATGGTGATACCGGATTTGGTGGCGCTACTGCTACTGTTAAGCTCTGCAAGTTGTTCGTTGAGCGTGGTGCAGCCGGGGTCCACATTGAGGATCAGTCCTCAGGGACGAAAAAATGTGGGCACATGGCTGGCAAGGTGCTCGTGGCGGTCAGTGAACACATCAATAGGCTAGTGGCTGCCAGGTTGCAGTTTGATATTATGGGCGTTGAAACTGTTTTGGTGGCTCGTACCGATGCTGTTGCAGCGACGTTGATCCAAACCAATGTCGATACACGGGATCATCAGTTCATTTTGGGTGTAACGAACCCAAATCTTAAAGGGAAGCCTTTAGCTACTCTGCTAACAGAGGCAATGGCAGCTGGTAAAACAGGGTCGGAACTTCAAACGATCGAGGATAACTGGCTGGCAATGGCACGGTTGAAGACTTTTTCAGAATGTGTTGTTGATGCTATCAGGAATTTGAACATCGGAGACGCTGAGAAGCAGAGGAGGTTGAATGAGTGGATGAACCATTCAAGCTACGACAAATGTCTCTCGAACGAACAAGGGCGAGAGATTGCTGAGAGATTAGGCCTAACCAATCCCTTCTGGGACTGGGATTTGCCTAGAACCAGAGAAGGGTTCTACAGGTTCAAGGGCTCTGTAATGGCAGCAATTGTCCGTGGCTGGGCTTTCGCCCCTCATTCCGACTTAATCTGGATGGAAACATCAAGCCCTGACTTGGTCGAGTGCACCAAATTCGCTGACGGCGTCAAGTCTATGCACCCACAGATAATGCTGGCTTACAATCTATCCCCTTCTTTCAACTGGAACGCGTCTGGAATGAACGATCAGCAGATGATAGATTTCATTCCGAGGATCGCCAAACTAGGCTATTGTTGGCAGTTCATTACTCTTGCCGGATTCCATGCTGACGCCCTCATTATCGATACTTTTGCTAAAGATTTTGCACGACGGGGAATGTTGGCATACGTTGAGAAAATCCAGAGGGAGGAGAGGAAACATGGAGTTGACACATTGGCTCATCAGAAATGGTCTGGTGCAAATTACTATGACAGAGTCTTGAGGATTGTCCAGGGAGAATCACTTCAACTGCTGCTATGGGCAAAGGCAACTTACACTCCCCCCTTAATTTCCCCCAAGATTTTGTATCAAATTTTCTTGTTATATAATGTTAAATTTTGGGATTTTTTTTTGGTTTTGCAGGGGTGACTGAAGAACAATTTCAAGAGACATGGTCAAGACCGGGAACGACGACTATGGCAACCAACAAAGCCAGAATGTAGATACCCGAATGTGGTTTATGGGAGCTTGAGAAGTTTCTTTAGTTTCAATTTGTTGATTGTGGAATTCTGGGCTTTATTTGGCCTGCAATCTTTATGTTTTCCATTCTTGTTTCCTGCTATGTGAAGCTTTTCATAAAAGAAAGATATGTTATGACTGCAAATTTTTGTAATTTTGTTTACAAACAGCAACATTAACGCTGTTGAATCACGTCGTCCAAGTTTGAGTTAGTTTTCTATCAAATGTTCGATACATATAGAATTTTATGAGTTAATTTTCTATCAAATGTTCGATACATATAGAATTTTATGAATAAGTGACGATAAGATTTGAATACAAAATACTTGCTTGGTCTGACAATATATTGAAGACGATAAAACTCTAGTTCATCTCCAACCGTTTGCAAATGGTCCCTAAGCTTTAGGATGTTTCCCGCTAGTCCCTAAAAATATATTCCTTCTAAAGAAACTAACGGCTAGACTGATTTTACCAACAATAGGGTTGTGGCATGACCAATTGTCCAAAAAATTCACGGATGGCTCCTTCAAAGTTCAAACACAAACTTTGATCAATCAAAATGTACATGACTAACAACACAAAATAAATAATATTCAACAAAACAAATCCGTTTTTCAAAAACACTTTCAAGTTGGAAAATTAACGTCCATGGTTATGCCATATAAGCATACTGCGTACAGCAAAATGAATCGACCCTCACTTGTTTGGACTAAAGAAATCAATTTCAAAAACTAATGAGATAAATATTATAAAGATCAGTGAATAAATATAGACATTTTAAAGTTTAGAACCATTTGCAAGAATGCCTACAATTTGAAGGATTTGAAGGACGAATCTTGTATTTAATGTGCACGTTGAACCATCTCTCATAAGAGTTTCGGACGTTACATGGAAAATGCATTAATTGATGGGAAGTGATCCAACTATTAGTAATTATTTGCTCCATGGTTTTAGAACAGAAAGCACAATTATGATTGCAATAAACAGGAGCAATATGATGGAAATCATCATGCATTTTCTTGATTTTTTCTGCAAGCTTTTAGCAGTTTGGAGAGCATCTGTACCCATGTTTACATGGTCTACTGCATTCCTCACCTGTGAAAAGTTTCCAGGAAAAAAAAAATATTAACATTGAACATAGAATGTTAAAATTAACTCGAAACAATTCATGGCATTTCGGTCATGCAATGTGATGATGATGTGGTGTGGACTCTGTGAATGATGTAATAAATGTGATATGGTACAAATGGATGTGTGACATGTATTATTGAGCAAGCTTTGGCAACTTGATGGATGCCTAATGTATGATGATAAAAATACTAACTATTGCTTTATGTTCAATGGACAAAAAATCGTGTTACTACCCAAAAGTTCTCAGATGCTGCTTCATAAAATCACTTTCTAATAGTAGTGTAAGCTTAACTAGAGCTAATATGTGCATAGCTATTGATTAGGAAAATGACAAGAAGCAAACTTGTCATGCCTCATTCTGGCTCCAAACACGGGCCGCGTGACAGCCAACTAAAAAACCAATTCAATCCCAACTCCACGTCACTATCATACCTGATCTAACCGAGTCCGTCAAACACAAGTAGTTGAAGTGATGCAGCACCTCAGTTGAGGAGCTATGTAGCACTTCACATTTCATGGTCGAGATGAGGCGTCACAGCCTGTTGCAGTGCAATTCTAAAGCGATTGGCCTCTAAACAGACAAAGACGTCTTCTTTCTTCGCCTCTTCCAAGAGATCTTCCGTACAAGATCTTCCGCGATTGATTGATGTAACATCTCTGTAGCAGACGCCTCTCAATCAATCTATGAAGCTATTTTTCAGATATCAAACTATACCCTTCGAAAATGCCATCCAAAAACCAAACTATAAACTAAAGATTCCACACCGAAAAAAAGAAAAAGAGTAGCGAATCTAGATGTGCAAATACTTCCTATTTGTCTCAAATTACCTATACCTATTAATATACAGAGATTAAAATGACTTGAGCACCCTTGCACTCCTCCAAGGTCGGATAACTCCGACAACTATAATAGCTATTATTGGATAATAATGGCAACATAAGTTCATTTTCGGGTTGGGTAATTCCACTTGTACAGTGCCAGGGAGACACTTGTCTCCCTAGCATTGGCCAGGACAGAATTCGGTGTACTTGTAACACGGTCATTTTGGGTTTTCTTCTGAAGTTTCTTTGCATTCTAAAGTGCAGTTGTCCATGATTGGACATGATCAACTGCATTCGACACCTAAACAACATTGCCATTAACTCGGAACACTATGCAATTCATGTGGATTTATGACATATGTTGGAAAATGTTTGCTGATTTTGAAGAGGCCCAATTATATGCTGCTACTCTGGCCCAAATTTTTGGCCCAACTAATTGGTCCAACAAATTAGAAGAATCTGAAATTGTGAACTATATATAACTTTAAGGGTTTCTCTGCAATTATTAGATAGACTTTTGATTTTAGGTTTTAAGAGATATTTTCTCTTAGTTCACGTGCCGCTGCCTTCGTTTTTTCATTTTACGCTCATAGAACAATGCTCTTTTTCATTATTCTATGTAAATTTGGTCTCCATTTTCTTGTTTGAATTTGTAAGATTTGAGAGTAGAATAATGATTAATGAACTCTTGTGTGAGTTCATATGTGTAGTGGAAGGATTGTGAATATTTCTACCGGTTTTGTGGTTTTTGCACTGTAACTCGTTCTTGCCTATTTTGGGCAATTTTAGTGGATTTGAGCTTATTCCTAACGGATGCTCAACGAGGATTAGGCGTTAGAAGTGATTGCCGAACCTCGGGGCCTTTGAGCCGAAAAATCTTTTATTCTTGTTATTTTTGGTTGATTTATTTTCTGTTCTTGTTTACAAATCGAAACATAAAATAGTATTTGAGAACAACAGTGGTATCAGAGCTTAGGGAATTTTTTTTTTTCGATTTGAGTTATTGCTTTCAGATCTGATTCCTTTTTGGGACACGATTTTGAGAAATTTTGTTTTTCAGATTTGTTCAGTTTTGTTTACAAAAGTTTTGGTGTCTCGATTCTCTGAAATTTTTGTGGATCTAGAAACTTTACTTACAAGAATTGCTTAACTCGCCTTTGACTTGTTTTTTGATATGTTGTTTGGCCACTGAGTTCCTGTAAATCGGTTCAACTCATACTGAGTTTAGCGAGTTGGGTTGAGTCACGAGTCACACCGAGTTTGCCATTTGCAGTGTATACAAGTCATTTATCTTTGCTGTCAAGTATCACAATATTTATAACTGATATTTTTAAAGATTTTGGAATCAAATTTTCTTTAAAATTAGGATTTTGAGAATCTCCTCTAACTCTACCTTTGTCTATGGGTCCCTGTGAGAACCCAGAATCTGAGGGAATTAGGGCTTCGATTCAAGAAACCAATTCTTCCCAAAAGTTTTGAAAAAACGTTTTTCTTGCAATTGTGTAGATGCTGTGATATAACAAATTCTTTAATTCTGTATTGATTTCTTGGTTATACTGTTGACCTGTACTAATAGTGGAATTGATCTGTTCAGGGGTTGAGATTACTGTTTTTGAAATTGTTCTTCGCTGGAGGTACATTTTTCTGAACCCCTATGTTCACTGTGTGTAAGCATAATTGAATAGTATTTTCAATTCCTGCGAGTAATCGTGGATTCTTCTTGCATACTGTTGTCTTATTAAATTTGGTTATCTGTTATTGTCGACTGAGATATATCTTTAGATATATCGTATTTGTACACTGATAACATATACTGCACACCATGACTTCTAAGGTTGATGTTCAAATGTGGGATGACAAATTAGACTTTAGTCTCCGGCGCCAGAAAATCAAAGCTCTTATGTTACAATTAAAGTGTGCAAAGGCCATTGATGAATCTTGACCAGCAACCCTATCTTAAGATAGGAAAACTGAACAAGATGAATTGGCCTGGAGCACTATGTTTTTGCACTTATCTGATTCTATTATTAGGAAAGTAGGAGATACTATGACTGCTATAGAAATTTGGACTGCCTTAGAAAAACAGTACCGCAACAAGTCCCTACCAAATAAATGTTTTCAATGAAGACTCTTCTTTAGTTTTAAGTTCGATCCTAGTCTTGATATAGAAGAAAATATGGATAGATTCAATAGGATCACACAAGACTTGACAAACTATGGGGAGAAGATCTCTGATGACCAAAAGGTAGTCGGTCTACTTAATGGTCCAGGAGATAAATATAGAGACATAATAAATGCCCTAGAATATGGTAGGAGTGAACTTACTGTTGATATAATTTATAATTCTCTGCTGACCAAAGAACTGGGATTAAAATCTGAATACAAAGGTGTTCCATGTTGAGGGTATGGGAAGAAATTAGAAATCTCATACTAAGGGTGTGAGTAATTTCAGTCATTCCAATTTCAACAAGGATAAAAATTTTGTCAGAAGAAAATGGAATAATACCAAAGGAAATGATAAGAAACCAAATCAAGGAAAGGACAATAACAAGAAATGTTTATATTGTGGTAGAATTGGGCACTTTATTAAAGATTGCTTTAAAAAGGCCAATGACCAAAAGAATGGGTCTAATACTGGAAATGCTTCTATTGCTACCACTTCCAATTATAAAGAAGCAGGAGTGAATATTGGGGTTGCCTATGTGTATTTATCCGAAAAACAAGACTAAGTCTTAGACTCAGGTTGTTCCTTCTATATGACACCCAATATTGACTGTATATCTGACTATTCTGACCTTGATGAAGGATCGGTTAAACTTGGGAATGATAAAGCATGTCATGTTAAAGGAATTGGCAATGTGTTGCTGAAATTCAAAAATGGTCATCACCTACTATTAAAACACACTAGATATGTTCCAGCCCTAAGAAGAAACCTCATATCCCTAGGAGTTCTTGATGACGAGAGATATTAAATTGAGATTAAAAATGGTTCTACTAATATAATCATAAATAAAAAAACTTATTGTCAGTTCACCAAAATTCAATGGAATTTATGTTATAGGGGCAAAAACCCCTTCACCTAATAATTCTGTGAATTTTGTCACACATCCCGATAAATCAGAGTTATGACATAAAAGGCTTGACCACTTGAGTGAAAAAGGCCTTAAAACCTCGTCAAGTTAAGGGGTATTTGGAAATGATAGTGTTCAAAAATTAACTTTCTGTGAACATTACATAATGGGAAAACAGGTTAAACTGCCTTTCAAGGCAGGGCTGCAAAAATCCCAAGATGTCGTTGAATACATACATTCTGATTTATGGGGACCTGCCTCTGTACCAACTGTATCTGGTTTCAGATATTATCTTGTTATTACTGATGATTTTTCAAGAAAAAAGTAGATTTTCTTACTAAAATCTAAATCTGATGCGTTTTCAATTTTCAAAGAATGGAATTTACTAATTGAAAATCAACTAATAAGAAGATAAAAAATTTTAAGAACTGACAATGGGATTGAATTTTGCAATTCAGATTTTGATCAATATTGTTCTGAACAAGGAATATTAAGACATAAAACAGTCATCTATATTCCTCAGCAAAATGGAGTTGCTGAGAGATTAAATAAAACCATTCTTGAAACGACTAGATGCATGTTAATCAGTTCTGGTCTCCCAAAATTTTTTTGGGGAAAGGCTGTAAAATAGTTTGCTATCTCTTAAATAGATGTCCTTCCAGCTCATCAAACAATAGAATTCTAGAACAAATCTGGTCTGGTTCATTACCAGACTACTCCTATATTAGAACCTTTGGATGTGCAGCATATACAAATCATTCAGATTCAAAATTGGACCCTAGATCATTGAAGGGTGTATTCTTAGGTTATGGAGAAGGAGTTAAAGGTAATAGGCTGTGGCTAAGGGATGTGAGAGGTTATAAAGTGATTACAAGTAGGTCAGTGATTTTTATTGAAGAAGATTTTCTTTGTTTTAGTGACAAATCTGGTGAAAAGATAGGAAAAGATGACTTTGTAATCACTGATATAAATCTGAATAGAGAGGCTGAAAGTGACCAGATTCAGTTTGAGGTGGAGCCATATGTGGTAGAACCAAAAAATGCCTCTGATGTTGAAATTTTGGAAGATAACTAGAATCTGGAGCCTGCAAATGACCTGCACGACTACCAGCTTGCTAGAGATAGAGTTAGGAGGGAAATAAGGCCTCCTTCCAAGTATCAGTATGATGATTTTGTGACCGAATAATCTGAACCAGATCTGTTTGATATAGAACCAGTTTCTTATGAAGAAGTTGTCTCTTGCAAATAATCCTCGAAGTAGATTGCCGCAATGAAGGATGAAATGAACTCTCTTTTACCAATCAGACCTGGATCTTAGTTAAAAATTCCATAGAATGCAAAGTGATTTTTTGTAAATGGGCATACAAGATCAAAGAGGGAGACGATAAGACAAATAGAAGGTATAAGGCCAGGCTTATAGCAAAGGGGTTCACACAACGGGAAGAGATTGACTACGCTGGAATTTTTTCACCTATAGTATCAGGATTCTACTTGCTATTGTGACTCAATTTGACTTAGAATTAGAACAATTTGATGTGAAGACTGCCTTTTTGTATGGTTCTCTAGATGAAACCATACATATGACACAACCAAGAGGGTTTGAGGTTAAGGGAAATTGGAACTTTAAATGTCTCTTGAAAAAATCTTTGTATGGCCTTAAATAGGCTCCTAGGTAATTGTATAAAATGTTCGACTCTTTTATATAAGGTTTGAACTTTAAAAAATCTGAATATGATCCCTATTTTTACTTTAAGAGAGATGGAGAATCTAAATTTTTTTATCTGCTCTTGTATGTTGATGATATGCTCCTTGCTGGTCATAATTTTGTTACGCTTAACATGATTAAAGAGAAGTTGAAATCTAAATTTAAAATGAAAGATTTAGAACCAGCTAAGAAAATATTGGGCATGGAAATTAAAATGGATAAAGTAAATGGGAAGTTGTTTCTAACACAAATGTCTTATGTTGAAAAAGTAGTTAAAATGTTTTCTCTTCATGATGCTAAGCCTGTTAGCCTGCCTTTGTCTGGTAGTATAAAACTTTCCGTTGATCAATCACCTTAATCTAAAAATGAACATAAAAGAATGATGTATGTGCCATATTCTAATACTGTTGGATCTGTGATACATATGATGGTATGCTCTAGACCTGATATTGCTTATGCTGTGAGTGCGCTAAGCAGATTATGAGTAATCCTGGTGAATTACATTGGCAATGCATGAAAAATTTGATTAGATATCTGAAAGGAACAAGTCACTTAGGTTTAATGTTCAAAACTAATAAAAATGGACTTAAACTTAAAGGTTATGTAGATTCTGATTATGCTGGAAATCCAGACAATAGGAAATCTACAACTGCATATTTTTATGTCATGAATGATACATGCATTAGCTGGAAATCACAATTACAAAAGGTAGTTGCTCTGTCTTCAACTGAGGCTGAGTATATTGCTGCAACTGAGGCAGTAAATGAAGGTTTATGGTTGAAGGGTTTATTAGGAGAACTAGGACTTATAGAAAATCAGGTGGAGCTATGTTCTGATAACTAAAGTGCAATACTTCTGAGTAAAAACCCAGTTTTTCATGATAGGTCCAAGCATATAGATGTTAAGTTTCATTTTATTCGAGATATTATTGACATGGGTGATATTAAGTTGGTTAAAATACAAACACAGGTAAATCTTGGAGAAGCAGGAACAAAGGTAATACCTAATTTTCTGTTTTTTGTACAGGTAATAAAGAGCAAATGAAGTTTGATCTAAGTTTCAAATCCACATAAGTAATGTCCCAAAATGCAGCAAAAGGTGGAGATTGTTGAAAAATATCTGCTAATTTTGAAGAGTCCCAATTATATGCTGCTACTCTGGCCCAAACTTTTGGCCCAACTAACTGGTCCAACAAATTAGAAGAATTTGGAATTGTGAATTATATATAACTTCAAGGGTTTCTCTGCAATTATTAGATAGACTTTTGACTTTAGGTTTTAAGAGATATTTTCTCTCAGTTCACGTGCCGCTGCCTTCGTTTTTTCATTTTACTCTCATAGAGCAGTGCTCTTTTTCATTGTTCTCTGTAAATTTGGTCTCCATTTTCTTGTGTGAATTTGTGAGAGTTGAGAGTAGAATAATGAACTCTTGCGTGAGTTCATATCTGCAGTGGAAGGATTGCGAATATTTCTACTAGTTTTGTGATTTTTGTACTGCAACTCGTTCTTGCGTATTTTTGGGTGATTTTAGTAGATTTGAGTTTATTCCTAACGGAAGCTCAACGAGGATTAGGCATTAGAAGTGGTCGCCGAATCTCGGGGCCTTTGAGCTGAAAAATCTTATGTTTTTGTTATTTTTTGTTGATTTATTTTCTGTTCTTGTTTACAAATCAAAATATAAAATCGATTTTGGGACCAACAACATAGTAATAAAGTATACAGCAGCTAGCATTGTGAGGTTGGTAACAAACCTGGCTCTCAATGTTGTCGAGGATTTCTCCTTGAGCTTCGACAAGAACACCCATATCAAGGTGTATCTGATATTTGAGAGATTTTTTTTGTTAAAAAAGGGGATTTCCACAAAGTTAGGCCAAGTTCGGGAAGTTGGGGATTAAGTCAAACCTGATGCAAGTCAAGAAGCTTTTGTTCAATTTCTTTCACAGCGTCGTGTCTCTCCTGAATTTCTTCCAAAGTACTTAGCACCTACAACCGAGAATTGAGAAGTCAAAATCCTAAACTCCTAACGGGATGGATGACGTCTAATGTATTGTGCTTGTGCTAGGAATACTGCCCCAAAAGCAAAATCTATTTTATGCACTTCGACATTGCGTGGAAAGTTGGGTATTTTATTCTTGTAAATAATGTTGCTTGAAGAGTGCAAAGTACAAATGTTAGTCCCGTTAGTGAAATGTTGATTCTTGAATGGAGAAGCAGCTGGAACAATATGATCGTGACACTTACAAGGTTACTACTCACCTTTGTCTAGCTTTTAAAGAGGGCAAAATTGTAATTTCAGTTATGAAATTTGTGAATTCGAATTGAGAGATTAACAGAAAGGTTTTTAGTACATAGAGAATGTATTTGTAAAGAAATCTTCTGTGAGGTTCTTGAGTACTCTCAAGAGAAATCCATAGATAGATTTCGTAATAATCCATAGAGAGTAGTCTGTTAATATGCATGTGACATGAAATCAAAAAAATACATAAAAATTGAAATAGAGCAGAAATATTACCTCCCCGCGTCCTGTTTCGATGGCTTTCTGGAATATTTGTTCACTGTTTCCAGTTTCAATCAGGTTGTTGATTGTCTGTCAGTCAGCGGGTTCAGCTAATAGGATATCACCTATGTAATCTAGAATTCAAATATTACAAACAGAATATAGGCTCACCTCTTCATCTGGTCTAGTTCCAGTGACTGTTAACCAGATATTTACAGCAGCAATAAAACTTAGTATAAACCACAAATAAGAAGTTAATGAAAAACAAGAAACGTTCTAATGCACGTCTGATCATTCAAACCTGTGATCACCCTTCTCTCCACAACCTCGCGATATTCCTCATCTATCTTCTGTCTCAAGTTCTGTTAAAAGAAAAACAGAAAAATCGAGATATTTCCAACAGAGGGAAAGTGGGGCAAAAACAACTGCCAATGAGTAATTAGGTGATACCTGAAATGCTGTCATCAAGTCTTTAAAGTTTGTGGTCAAGGAACTGCACCAAAGAAAAATATGATTATATTCCTTATAAACCAAAAATGAAGAATCCGTATAATAAATACTTGCATTCTCCACCAGAACACACTTTGTCATGTTCATCCTCAACCTGTCAACAGCTGTCCCTTTTTCACACCCGGATTTCTGTCGATTGGCTAAGTTCTGACGAGGCAATAGAAATCAGTTTATGCTATTAAGATATCGTATAAAATTTTTAAGGAAATGCTGGGACAGATTTTAATAACAAATTATCGGAGCAGTACATCTTTAGTTATTGCTTCAATTTTCATTTTCACATTCCGTGCTATCATTCCCACTTCATCAACATCTTTCTCCATGCACTTCCTTACAGCTGAAAACGAGAATTGATTATAATAACAGTTAGTTTGAAAAATTAATCCTAAGAAATTGGTGCAATAAACCTGAAATTCTCTTAATTGTTGAAAATGCTAATTAAGGAACTTCTTTTAACCGAAAGGAGTCACGAGAAAGGATTCGTGTACAGTCTACCCCAAAGATAATGGGAACAGGGCTTGTTGTTGTTCCTTCTGCTAATAAAGAACTTATACATATAAGTTGTATACAAGTGTATTTATTTTTGTATTTTGAAGGCTTTTAGAAGGCCAGTCTGATTTGCAGAGAACTTTCTAGAGCCATTGAGCATTTCTCAGTTGGTACTTGATACAGTTATAGCAGTCATAAGAAGACGATATAAGAGATGAAACATTCACCTTTCATGGCGGATGCTTTCGTAACTGATTTTGATTCCTCATTGGCCTCCTGAAAAAAATTATCACGATCAATTATCCAAAGAAAGAAGACTCATACAAATCATACAAATGTTAATTAAGTTGCTGCTTCAATAAACTAAATGCCTGCATACAAATGTTTTCAGAAAAGTTTGGTTAACACAGAACCTGAATAAATAAAACCAGTTCATTTGATTTCTTTAATTACTAAAGGTTGAGATTACCTGTAATCTCAATTATATCCATTAAAGAAAATTGAACCATAAAAAATTGGGAAAAGCTCATTTTTTCTTTTTCCCCTGTGATAAAGGAGGTATTGGCAAAGAGCAAAGTAGTGCATCACAAAATTCATTTGCTAATTCCAAATGTGAAAAGGTAATAGTTTTTTGAAGAACAATGGTATAGATACAATGAAGAATTGTGGCAGTCAGGTTGTAAAATGAACAATCATTCTCTCCCTATTCTTGTAGACAAGAAGAAACAAATCATGCTACAAGATATGCACAAACTTATGTATTTAAATAACAAGAGCGGAGAAAAATACGCTCATAATCAACTTTCAACCTCATCACTCCCTCAATACCCTATCTCAGAATCATGTGATTCGTGCTACTGAGTTGGTTAATACAAAGACTTGAGTTTGAGTCACAGAATTAACACTCAGTCTGATGTGATTTCATTGAGAGAATTGCATTTGTACATTTAAGCATGAAAACTGTTTTATCATGATTCATGAATGAAATGAAATAGATAATTCACTGCACATAATTGACTTTTCATATTCTCCTTAAATTATTGAATCAATGGTAAATCAGGGAGCATGATGGATGTCAAGTGTAAGTAATTCTGCTCCAACTGATCTTCTGAAGATGCTCGATTCAATTTGGTTGGCTTGATCAGGTGAGAATTATTTCTGCTGAATGTAACTTTCACTTCTTATTTGCCCAACAATTCTGCTAAAAAAATGCATCTAGTGCCAAAATCTCAAGTCTTCAACTACTCATCTAAGTATATATATATATATGGGCCTTAGACATGGAACAAAAGTGTGAAACACCACCTGAACTCCCATTACAGAGAATAATTTATTTATTATGTCCTTGTTTGGTTCATTTACGAGAGGGCTAGATCTCTTTGTCTAGGTCGAGCACATGCATGTTGAAAATGCGTTAAATGCAGATCTTTCTTACTAATATAAACAATCACCGCAAGAAGCATTTCATCTCTCATACAACTAATAATCTATATCTTTTTACAGTAATGTAAAGACAAACGAAGAAAGTGAAGACGTGCATGAAGACTGAGCATGAAGACAACATAGACGAAGATGACAGGAGAAACCGCACACCTATTCTAGTAGATATCAAAAACAGTGACAATCCGTAGTGTAACATGCAAAAATGTACCGAGAAAATAGCATCTAATTATCTTCATTCATCGCTGAACAAAAAGTATTGCTATGAGTTTCTTTCATACCTTAAGTTCTGTAAGTAAACCAGACAGTTTATCCACCTGTTTCTCAACCTCGTCTATCTACAAGAATGATGGATAAAAGTGTTAAAATGAATCACAGAGCAAGAATCATGAAACACTATATGACTATATGTTAAAGAAAGTATAACCGGTATCTACCTGCTGATTAAAACCTTCCATTCCCAAATCCGAGCTACTCCTGGGATAATGGGTGCCTATCTCAATATCATGTTCTCTTGAAGGACTGCCTTTAGCATCCCCGACAAATGAATCCTGAAAACACACTCAAAATTCTTAAAATATAGAAACATCACCATTCACCTCACTAATTGAGTCCATACAAAGTATAATCCAACACGATTCATCGTAAATAAATAATAAATATCACCTCACTAATTGAATCCATATAAAGCATAATCATCTAACATTTGTAAGAATATAATAAAATTGCAGAAAAAATGAAATTATGAAACTATGATTTCCCAAATAATAATAATAATAATATCACTGATAGCATAACTCAAGCCACCACATATAACCAAAAAATTGATCTTTATGCACTCAATACATTTCTTGGAAAATAAAAAAATCAAATTCAATATCAATTGAAAATTTAAACTCCAACCCAACTCTAAGAATAGTGTGATGCTTACCAGACCCATATTATATCAACTTTCCAAAAGCAAGTTACCAGAGAGTAAATTTTCCAGTAGAATATGTTTCAAAAAACACACACACACACAATTCAGTAAAAAAAATTGCATTCTTACCGTGAGAAGATCATTCATCTTGATGAAACAAGTATCAGAGAGAGTTGATGGCAGTGAGTTTTGGACAGAGAGGGAAAGTTAGGAAACAGTGTTATTCCGTAATGTAACTCGTTTTTGACATGTAATATTTATTTGGGTGGTACTATGTTGTGTGAGGCCAGCGAGAAGAGAAAGGAAACTTTGTTATTCAATCGAATTGTGATAAAGAAGGGCGTTACAATAATATATGGCAACAATATACCAAAATAATGAACAATAATCTCTGTTTGGCGATGCTTCTTCTATCTTATACCAATTTTAATTGAAAACTCTTTTAACCAGATAAAGTATTTTCAAAAAATTATCAAAATATATTTAAAAGTAACTTCTAATTTTAAAAATAATTTTTGACTTATCAAAATCTTTGCCAAACGGTTCATCGGTGACTTGATTTTCCTCAAAAAATTGGTAACAAACACACATGTATATGCATATTCGACTATAATTTTTACGTTTCAATGCCCTCTTGTTCTAGCTATTCATACCCTTTGTGTCTATTATCACTTTGTTAAAATGATGTCTAACTAATGTTGGTTGAAAACGTCAAATGGTAATTATATTTGCATTACACTTTTTATTTGTTACATCATATTTTAAATTACTTATGTCAGATATCATATTATATGTTCGATTCTAAATTACAATGTTATTCTTGCAGCATTTTGAGGATGATCTACAATTTTTAAGGGGTGGGGGTTTGAACTTTCAACCTTTTGTGCAGGTTTTCAAATCCGGTAAAAATCAACAACCCTACTAGGTTTGAGACAACGTTATTAATTAACAAAAATCGGTTGGAGATTCAGTTGCAAAATTCACATATTAGGAACCAATAGTGCAATATTCCCTATATATTATTAAATTCTCAATTCTGCATTCAAAGAGTAAAATTAAACACAAACCATTGTTTATTACTTTATAGTCCCTATCTATTATTTATTATCTTCGCGTCAAGATGATTTAGAGTTGTGATTAGTGTTGACCCCAGAAAATGTTGTCAACAGATGGCGAGCACACTCGTGTACACGTAAGCTAAATCCAACACGTTAGTGCCGATCAACAGTCAGAATGTCTCCCGAATCTGAATGTGGGAGGAGCTTAAAGACAGGAGACGTTTCCGTTCAGGCCTCCGGCGAGATAACTAGAACACGATTATATAAGAAACCAATCGATAAAGAACAAGATTTGCGACAGATTTGAGCTGATAAACAAGAGAGACGAGAGAATAATATTGCTCCAAGTATTTAGAATTTCATTACCCTTTTTGTGTTATATGGTGGGGGTATTTGTAGTGTTACAAATGAAATCAGGACCCTTTGATCAATTTACACGTGGCGCCATCTTTTCGGCAAAGACATCAAGTTGACTTTCTTAGCCTTACAAGACATTAAATGCTCTTACATTGACAAAACAAGACACAAATAAACTTTACACAAAAGTCACATCAATCGTTCAAATTAAAGATTTTCATTATAAGCAAATCTCCACATGTGATCCATGGCTAACTGCTAAAGAGCCTATGATAGTGAGTGGAGGTTCCCTAGGCCTCGAAACAAAGGCCTCGGCTAAGCTCCGAGCCTCGGTTGACACCTCAGAGGTCAGGAAAACACATCCTGATTCAATTGGGCTGGTCTCACCATTTAAATATGATGCCACGTGGTGATCCTATTTATAAGTCGTAACAATTAGCATGTAAAAATAAGTAACGTGGCTAGAATAATGTGGGGAATTAAGCTACTTGTACATAAATGTTTTGACAAAAAGTTCGACGGATGTTGATGTGATATATAATTTAAATAAGTTATATTTATTAGTTTGTTAAATACCTAATTATGTGTAAAATTCTTCATAAATAAAAAGGGGGTGTGACTTGAACTACATCTCTTTCTGCTTCAACGCTCATTGACCAACTCATCGTAAAGTGGAAAGAATAAATAAATTTATTTATAAATTATGTCTCTAACCCTAAAATCATATTTATTAAATTTTACATTTGATGTTTAAAAGAGACAAATATGAAACTTCGCATGCACAACAGTATTGTTATAGAGTTCCATTGGTATCATTGTATACATACTATTTACAAAAATCATGACTTTGCTACTGAGTTGGGGTGGTTTAGTTAGCTAAGATAGATCAAGAATAAGGACATGGGCATCAATCACAGTCGCTTTTCCTTTAGGTATATTCCTTCATTATTTCTTCCATTAGTAATATCATATTGTTTCTAGGTTACTTAGATGAATTTACGGAGCCGTCTTTTTACCCTACATAGACAAGCACCCGAGAGAAACATGTTCAAAGTTGATAAAAATTGATGTGTCCCGTGAAACGTGTGTAGTGAAAAGGTAGACAAAAATTGTGATTCAATGAAATGTATGATTAAAATGAAGCTTAACTAACGTTTCGGCAAACAAAAGCTTTACCAAATAAATGTTTAGCCCTGTTTGGTTTGGTTTAAAAATCTTGTTTTTGGTAGATTTTGTTAAAATTCGATGAAACGTGTGATTTAAAATTTGATAAAAGTTCTAAATTCCACAAAATATATAATTAAAAAAATGAATCTGAGAAAAAATGAGTTTTATAAATTTGAGGGCAAACATGAGCTTAATATATACACTAATAAATTTGTTGGACTAGTCATCATCGCGATAATTGGAGTGTATCTTTGTTCGGCTAACTTAATATTCATCTTTTACGTCCAGA
Organism: Fraxinus americana; assembly: GCA_035079005.1. Lineage (NCBI taxonomy): Eukaryota > Viridiplantae > Streptophyta > Magnoliopsida > Lamiales > Oleaceae > Fraxinus > Fraxinus americana. The sequence continues at coordinate 10,982,597 of CM068713.1, read as the reverse complement.
TTGCCATGTACGTATAAAGCCTATTTTGTTGAAAGTTGAAATTTCATCTATGAGATTGGTCTTTGAAATAATGAAATCCCTTATCCTGAGAGTGGGGTCATAAGTTTGGTTTCTTCTCTATCCAATTAAATTTTTGGATCATTTTAAGGAAAAAAATGAAAAAGCAAGGGTGTTTGGTTTGTGTTTTAGTTTTGAGTTCATTCTTAATTTTTTGTCTTGAGAGTCTATTTTATGATTGCTAAAATCACGTTTGATTTATTATTTTCAAAAAAATTATTTCTCAAAACAGAAAACTAAAAAACACGTTTGTTTTTGAAATTTTGATAAAATTATTTTATGATATTTTATTTCATAAAATTTGATTATGCGGTAAAAATAGAACAATTATATATTAATATATTATCATGTAATATATACATTTTAAAGTTGGCGAATCTTAGTATCTTACAATATTTTTCTCGCTACAAAAGCAAAACAAAAACAAATAATAAATCGAGTTCAAAATGTAGGAAATAAAAAAAAAAAAAAAAATTAACGACATGGACTAAAAATATTTTTTTATCTTTGTTTATTTAAATATGTTTTTAGAATTTTTTGCGTAAATAATCATTAAAAGCTTGAACTATTTTTATTTTTTAGTTTTCTAAAAAAATTTAAAATTTTATTTTTTCAGAATTTTCATTTTTATTTTTTCAAAATTTTTGTTTTTTATTTTTTGGAATTTTTGTTCTTGATTTTTTTTTATATTTTATTTGTTTGAATTTTAAATTTTTATTTTTTATTTAAAAGCTTGTTTTCCAAGCTTTGATTGTATTCAAAAATTTTCCTTGAAAACATTCAAAACGTCAAAAATGCATTTTAATTTTTACGTTATAAGTTTATCCTTATTTTCGAAATTACATTTTTATAAATATCAGACCAAATGTGTTTCAACATTCTGCAAAATCGAAAACAGATTAATAATATCAAATCAACTGCACCCTAATTTTTTGGGTAGGATCTAGTGATGGCAGTGGGGCGGGGTGGGTACAGTAATTGAGTATCTATTTTGTCTGCAATTGTAGGTGATATTGATTTGTCTATTTAGAATAATGTTGAATGTACAAAACTGTTCATGCCAGAAATTTTACAAAATAGTCACATGGATATGGGTCATGTAAGTGTTATGTCCTAGGTCCAATCAACTTTGAATATAAATACTTTGAATATCTTCTATATATTAAAAGTGGCTATGTAACGGAATTTCTTGTTTTTAACGGAAAAACTAACAGAATTTGTTGTTTTAACGGATTATGTAACGGAATTTCTTGTTTTAAACAAATAGCTGCACATTCTTTTAGTGTTTTTATCATAACTTTGTATTCCGATATCCGATTGAGGCGATTCAAAATGCGTTGGAAAGCTAACTCATCTGGATACAACTTTGATTCAGACATCATTCTCCAATTCGATCACTTTCTATGTCAAAAATAGGTCTCAATATGATACTAAAACATCGGAGCATAATTTTTCGGTTGGAAATTGATTTGTGATCATCTTTTGACTAAATTTGATTCCATTGACGTCTTCCTTTATCCAATTGACTCCGAGCACTCTCAAATCTTCATCGTGAGCTTCGACACAATTTTTAAGTATTTACATTTTAGTCCTCAAACTTTGGATTCCTTACAATTTAGCCATTTCTCCAAATTTGTCAACTTTTGCTTATTTTCTTCGATCTCACCAACTTACATCACAACATCAAAATCACATATCTAATTATTTATAAATTATATAAACATTACATCATTAATTATTTAATTAACCAAAAAAATTACATCTTTATTAATAACAAATTAATTCTTAAACAAAACTATTAAATATAAACTAGGCAAACGTGCATTGCACGTTGCCTCCACCTAGTATATATATATATATATATATATATATATATATATATATCTAGATATATATATATATATATATTGATGTATATTTATGGAAATATCTATTATTTAATAGAATTAATATTTTAATCAATTAAATAATAGAATCAGAAGTCTTGGTGATTTGTTAATCACAAGAAGTTGTGATTGTGAGATACAAATTACATATGACTGAATTTTAAATCGTCCTGGTCGAAGTAATAACGAGATACAGATATCGTTATTACGGATAGACCATCACATATGATATTCTTACTTGTGAAGTAAGTAGTTGATTTAAAGTGTGGTGACACTTGAATGAACACGTAGATGTTTTGTTATAAAACAAGACATTGGAGACCCGCTAGGAGATTCTACATAGATAACTACCTACCTGTTAAGACATTTTTTTGAAGTAATGTAATTGAGAATATGTGGTTGAAAATGAAGGAAAAGTTATTGATGTGATGAAAAATATTATTTTATTGAAGAATGCATGGTTGAAAATGAGTAGAAGAATGAGAATGAAAAAAATAATGTGGGTCAAATAGGGGCTAAATCTTGAAACCAAAACACAGAAAGCTGGCTCACCACTTTTTATAATGTGTGTGGATGAAACTGCTACCTTTGACATGCTTACTGTTGCAGCCACATGCCCAATTGTGTGCCACAGCAACCTAATCCAAACAAACAAATTAAGCTTCGTTACCATAACTTTAGGATTGGAAACTCTAAACGATATATACGAGAAGTGAAAGGGTTTTTGTCTGCTTACAGGAAACAAAGTTTTCCAAATCAGTTTTTTGGTGCCTCAGCAATCTTTGTAGCCCAAGAAACCAGCATTAGCAGAGAGCCGGCAGCTAGAGATAGAGTTGAAGTAAGCCGTGGGAATGGGAAGGCATTGAGGACCTTCTTGTTGTAGATATTGAACACAACATTTAGAGCCCACCAAGTAGCAAAATAAACACCAATCTTAAACTTTTGTGCTGCAGCCTCTTGGGTTTCTTTATCGAATTCAATGCTAATCGGTATGGGCTGCGATCGATGAGCTTCGTAGGCATTGCGCTGGATTGCAGCCTCTCGAGGTCTCGAATTCTCTGGTTCACCAATGTAGCCAAATCCAGATACTGCTGAAAATGTACAAAGGCTTCCAGGCTAAAACATTTGACTTTTCACATTTTCTCCCAACAATTTGATTGGGAATAAAGGATGAAAAATGGGTTTTGGAGGGCGAATTCTTGTGCTGCAAATGATCGACAAATGTAGCAGACGAATATAATTGTTTTGCTGCAAAAGCCATTAGTTTTAGGTTTCTGTATGTAACTAGCAAAGGCTGTAATGGTAGCACTTGTTGGGGGTAGGGTGATTGGCTTAGCCTAACCCCCAAGGGTTCATGCATATATATATAGCATTGTTCAGGAAGCAGTAGGGCCAGTTAGATGGCTGGGGGTTGGTTGGGGGTGACTGACCTCTCAAGCTTATGAGGGCTAGTTATCATTTGCTGCCCATCAACAGGTCGCAAAAGAAACTATAAATGATCTCAATTGGAATTATTAGGATATTCCCCAATATTTTTGAATTTGTAGTAGTAACACAAGTTGAACTTCAATTCATACCAATGCTTTAGGAATAATGTTATCTATGATCATGATGATAAATTATCGATAATGTGGTAATCTATATAAAATATTGGGATTGAACGGTTTATATATATATATTGGATAATAAAATTCAAGTACTCCATATGAATGTATTTTCCATAAAATTGGCAAAAAACAAGCTTAAAGTAGTTGTTCATTGGAATTCAAACTCAATTTCTACTTTCGTATCAAACAGCCAAAATTAGAAATTGAATTCATCCGATGTGTGATTTTCCATGGGATTTAAATCAATCAAACGAATCCTTATTATTTTTATATATATCATATTCACTTTTGCAATACAAAATTTGATAAAACCCTTGATAGCCAGACCGAAAATTTCGAAACATTAAGAAATAAATTGAAATGAAGCAAGAACAGCATATGTTTTTGTTTTCCGCACGCTACTGCTATAATGAAAAATCTATTAATAATTACATCAAAGTTCAAATAGATAAATGATTGAAATACAGAATTTTACCAGGAATTTGAATTCTCACTTACATAAAATGGACCCCATGTATAAAATAATGGACAATTCTTGTGGTACATCACAAGTTACACAAGGGTGTCCATAATGGACACCCGACGCCCTACAATTGGTGGGGGCGCTTGTGGGACCGGCACCCCTACCAATAGGGGGGCGTCGGGTGTCCATTATGAACACCCTTATGTAACTTGTAATGTACCACAAGAATAATTCTAAAATAATTAAAACAAAAAAGTTCCCCAAATTCCCGTACTTATAGCAAATATCTTAAGATACAGATTTGACAATGCATATCAACAAGAGTATTGCTACTTGTACATAATAATATGTACATCAAGGTGTCCACCCCCTCACATGGGGGTGGGGCCCACTTGAAAATAATATTTTTTATTCAAGTGGATCCCACCTCACATGTGAGAGGGTGGATACCTTGATGTACCTATTATTATGTACAAGTAGACAATTCCTATCAACAAATAGAATCCTTCTCAAAACCCAAATTATTGAAAGATCAATCCAACAACTCGCTGGTGTCACTGTCACTTTCGTCCACCTTGTCGTTTTATAAATCCATTTCAACGGTACAATTTTTCCATCTTTATAACACACGTTTTTTGTAGGAATTGTTAAATCAAGATTAAAAAGAAACCGTAGAAATTTCAATTAAATCAAAACGAGTATATAATTAGGGCATGTTTGGTATGGATTTTGATTTTCTACAGTAAATCAATTCTCATTTTCAACCACACATTCTTCAATAAAATAATATTTTTCATCACATTAATAATTTTTTCTTCTTTTTCAACCACACATTTCCCATCATATCACTATTCAAAAATCAATTATTCCCCCAAAAATCCATACCAAACAGACTCTTAATAAAATATATACGTCAACTCGCAAATTTCACGGCTAGCGATAGAGTTTCTTTTTGTTGGACATATTACATTCATAAGTTTATTAATTTTTTGCCTCGCTCGGCGACATGAGTTAATGACATGTTATGATTTTCTAAAAAAAACTGAATAGGGAAATGATTTGATGAATTTGAAAGAATAGCTCGAAGGGGGTGAAAATCTCAAGTATGATTATGTAGAGATAAACTGATTCAACATTAGGGTTAGACACCGGATTGTTCGGTCCAAGGTTCTTGAGAATCAAGTAGAATTGGTTCCTATGGATTCTATGTATTGAAAAAGAACCAGATCGAACCAGAATCCAGTGATTCTGGACCGAGCCAATTTATGTTACATTGCAAACTTGATTTATTAAACTTCATTAATATTGAGTGGGTGGGATATTTGAGCATGAAATCCTCGACTGCTTTGATACTATATCATATAGGCTATTAAGTGGGTGTTTGGTGGGGATTAAAATTAGATTTTTAGTAGATTTTTGAAATGTGTAATTGAAAAACTGTGGGACCCATGAAAGATGTGATTAATATTGATTGTTTGATTTTAACTTAAATTAAAATCTGATTTTAATCCGAAACAAACACGACCTTAATTAAAACTTTTAGATATATATATATATATATATATATATATATATATATATATATATACAACACATTCCTGGTCAATTTTTAACACCAAGTGCGTGAGTCGACGTTTAGGGTTCGTCAAATTATACTTGAACAATATTCATTGAACTTGTGGCTCCAAATTGAAGAATAAACTTGAGAAAGTGACCCGCAGTGCTTAAAATCAGCCCCCAAAGAACAAGATTATCAGGTTAGTCAAATTGATATGACTCGTCAATGTGCATTACCGGTTCATATTGAGTGGCCAAAATATGTCACCAACTCATAGAACCATTAGACAGAATGTTTCTTGTTTGCATCCGAAACGCATCGTTAAATTTGTTCATGGACAGGTTTCATTTTAGAGTGTTTATTTCATGCAGCCTTTTTATAAATATGTCACATCTTAATCACATTTAAAGTCCACAACCTTTATTCATTATCTCACTTGCAATCTTAATTTTTTATCACACTAATATTTTTAACCTTTATTAAGTAGTAAATCCTACAATTAATCACGATCCTCGTCCAAAAATACTATTACCATGCTTTTAAAACGAGGGACAAATAAGTCTTTTTACTTCATCGTAATGAGTTTTTTTGGACAGAAACCATAATCAAGGATAAGGGAGGAGCCAGCCCTTCAAACTAGGGAGGTCCCGGAGTTGAAGGGGCGAGGGCTCACGGGGGCTGCCCCCGAAATTTTTTTGAAACATTATCTGTTAAAATGAGAAAAGTTTGTATTTTGTGATGGAGAAATGAAACAAATAAACATAAATTAATGTACGAAAACTTCATAAAAAAATTAAGAAACATATAAAAGAAACTACTAATCTTTTGAAATACTTCTTCATCACTGAGCCTGAGAATTGAGAAAACTCTTTCACTCATAATTTATAAACAATACAACTTCACAAACAACTGAATGGGCTGGATTAGGAGATTAAAAAAAAAAAATTGAAAACATACACGTGATAATGAGTAAAGATTATGGACTTTTCATGCAATTAAAATTGGTGTAGTTATTAAAAATTTAGGTGTGAAATATTTTGTCTTTCCGATATTCTTCGGACTCAACAAATTTAAATTAAGATGTTATTAAATTCTTGATGCTTACACTGCGTAAAAAAAATTATTCGATATTAATTCAAAGTTGAATCACTTGTTAATATTTTTGGCATAAGAATTAAAGCCTGAAACTATATAATATTTTAATGGAAATCTGAAATTAAGTTTACATTTTGTTTAAACCCACAAAAAGTTCATAATACTTTTGGTCAATGTCAAATTCCTAAGCCAAAATTTTAAATATTTTGGTCAAAAGTTTCTAAGAATTTCCTCGAAGTTTCTATCGAAACAATGTTGGAGACCACTATGATTTCTTGGAGACGGTCTTATTGGTAATTCTTGTATCGTGTTGTAACTCACTGATGAATGAATGGCTGGCTTCATAATGTGACATTCTTAAAAGAATATCCGTATAAATCTAAAAGATTGGTAAGTCTTTTACAATGCATAGTAAATTTATTTTCTTAAACCCAATGGTACTAAGTTACACCATCTCCTGTAATAAATTTAGCTTTTAGAAAGCTAAAATCTTCGGCAAGAGGCAAGAGCCCATCACAAAATGTGCATTTGCATATGTAGGAGATTTTACATCAATAATGTGCATATTATATTTATCAATAACATGCTGTTAATATGCGTCTTAAATCGAAATATTATTCGACTTATCGAAATTTGATTTGAAAAGACAAAATAGTGATTATCGACTTCCAATATATGAATATGGATTCATTACTTTCCCATCTTGAACGCGTTTCATTCTTTATTTCAAACCTTGCATGAAATCAAAAGAATATTAGTTACTTTCCGAAATCTGAATATTAAATTAGAATGAAATCAGAAAAAAGAAAGATGAGATGCAAATGATGCGATCAGTCGAGGCAAGTGTTTGACATTTTGTTCATAAGATGAATTTGCCCCTCATCGATGCTAACAGTTTTTCGGCAGTATGAGGGAGTAAACTAGAGAAGAGACGTAGGTCTTGGTGGCTCTGATACCAACTTAGAATAAATAATTGTAATCTCCACACTTCAATATGCAGGAGTGGATGTTAATATATAGATGAGTTTGTTACAGGAGATTGACATAAACTAGGATACAATAAGATATTCTCATGATTTGGACTTATTTGGTTGTTGATCAGATGTGGGATTCTGCTGTCCAAGTGCAACTGTGATAGAATCCTCAACAAATAAGTGGTGCTGACAAGGCAATGACAACAAAGAATATGAAGAGTGCTAAATCAACGACCTTGACAATAGCACCCGTGTTAAATTAGCTATGATTTTCTAATTTGTTATGGTTTGTTTTGCTGAGGTTGTTTCAGTTTGAATCCTCTTTCTTTTTCTTGTTTCTCGTATGGCTGTCTTGTTATTTGAGAGTGAAAATGGGATCTAAGGATGAAAGTTCAACGGGTGGTGTTGGCAGGAGTTTTTTTTTTTTTTTTTTTTTCCGGCGCCATGCCACTGAACATGATATACTATATTTGGTATAGGTTTCTCATGAAAAACATTTATTTTTGGTTCACAAGTAGATACTTTATTCCTTAATTTCGAGGTTTTATGTACTTTGAAACGAAATTTGTTAGACAATGTGGGTGTATAAAGACTTGACAATTTCTAACTTCATATTCCCTTAGAAGTGTCAATCCGGGTGGGTCGGGCCGGCCAACATATGAGCCCGATAATGGCCCGCGTGAAAAAAAGCCCTCCCGCTACGGGTTTCGGGTCGGCGCATAAATTTTGGACTACAACCCAAGCCCGCCCGCTGACCCATCCGGGTCGAACCCATACGAGTCGCAGGTCGTTGATTGTTCCAAAAAATTTTCATATTGATAGCAATTTTTTTTTTAAAATCTAAACTAAGAATTGAACAAAATGATAAATTCATATTTATACCAAGAAATGTTTACATAGAATTCAAATTTAATAATTAAAATTTAACAACTAAATGCATTTCTAATTACGTGAAGGTATATATTTATAACAAAGTACATACCCACTAGATTGGCACCTACTTTTACTATAACTAGTGTGTGCACATGCGTTGCACGTGTAGTGGTAGTGCAGTGTAAGTGATAATGTTTACATTTGGGTATATGGTCTTTCAATGAATAATGGAATCTGTTTGCAGGAAGGATGCTTATATTGTTTTATGGATACTTACATTTGTGATAGTAATATAAAGCAGAACACAAAAGAGCTTATATGTCATACTGGATACATAGGTTTTAACAAGTCTATATGTACAATCAACAAAATTTGGTATGACAAATAGTGCTAGAGATTTAGGCAGTAGACTCTAGCTATAAGGATGCAAAAGAGATTCAAAATACATATTTTCAACTTGTGGACTATTGCTCTTGCTTTTGTTTTTTGGTTGGATGTTTGTCAGCTTCTTGTGTAAAGGGTGTCTCCATTGTTGAGCTGCTTGGTGTAGTGTTTGCATTTGGAGGTTGAGATGTCTGTGATGTGTTTTTTTGTATCATGTTGGTAGCCAATTGATGTTGAAGTTGAGAGTCGAGGATAAAGATGACTTCATATGGAGCTTTGTTGGTCGTTGCTTCTACATTTACACTTTTTATGTATAAGATATGCTCTTGAGTAGTAGCTGTCTGAATTCTAGAGTTGTTCTCCATGGGTTCCTGTTGAAATGTTTATGAAAAGCAGTTAACAATACATTAAAGGGGGAAAGTAAGGAAGTATGTAGAGCGTAAAGGAACTTCAATCAAGGGGAAAAAAAAAGCCTCTCAATGAATCACTAAAAGCTCAAAAGCATATCTATAAGAAGAGAATGAAATGTTTTATTGGTAATACAGTTTATCTTTTTACATGAGCCAAGCATATCTAACTCCACATTTTCTAGATTCAATTGAAGCTCTTCTGTTGTAACCTAATAACTAATAAGGTAAAATAACCAACTAACAAGTATTTTGGGGAAAGTAAAATTGCATAGAAGCAGTAAATAGCATACTCCACTGAGGTAACAACCATACGGAAGCTAACTTTTTTGGGGAAAATGTATTTTGTAATAATGATTTTTTTGGAGGATGTGAGGTTTAAAAAATATGGAAAAGCTTGAGTGTAAAAGTCTTTAATTGGAAAATGTTTGAAAATAATGAGTCTTAAAAAAATGAGTTTTGCAAAAAATGGGACTCAAAAAGAGGCTTAGAATATCAAAATTACTGTAGTCACATAGAATGGATTTAGTCAAATAATGGGAACAATCTTTAAATTTTCACAATGAAAATAAGGAAATTCAAAAGCACTATCCACTAATAAAGCACAAAAACTCTTTCATGACTGCTCACAAAAAAGCCCTCTGTGCAATAAGAATATCGTGAACCATAGCATGTGTCACTAAATGTTGGTTTCAAAAACTGCTTGATATCTTACAATGTATGGACAAGGGAACCCTGGAGTTTTTAGGTAGTAAACTTTACCACGAATGATGCTAGATGTTTCATCGGTGTTGCAAAATGGAAAATGCACAGACCTACTTTTGAAATGCAACGGGAGATATCTATAATAACACAATGATTATGTTACAACATAAATTCAAAACAAAAATTAATACCTTAGTCTTAAGTGGAAAAGATTTTCGTAGACTAAAACGCACCTGAGAAATAAATAGTACAAGCTTTAGAAGTACGATATGAATTATCCACAAACTTTAGCCATGAATCAATGAACTCATAACACCACAGCCTTTGTAGTTTATTATTCACCTGGCACCCACATTTTGAAAGAGTACCAGTGCTTGTCGGGTCACGTTTGTCATTGTCATTTCAAATAATATCTTCAACCAATTTCAAATAGAGAAACTCCTCGTGCTTCTCTGAAATCATGTTTGAGAGTGAAATTCAAGACTGAACTTCTTGAAGTCTAAAAGACTATCCTTATAACTCAACTCAGGCTGGAATTGTGGTAGGTCTCTCATGGAAATATGTAAACATTCATTAGCTCACCAGATTGGAAAATGAGAAGTTTGCTTCCAGAACTTCTCATCGCAAAGAAAGCAGCCTGAAGAAATGAAGAAGAGTAGCATACAACACTTATATACCACATTTAATACTTCTTTACTACAAAAAATCGACTATCATAAGTTGTAAAAAGCAAAGAAGACAGTATACAGGATATATGAATGTGTATAAAAATGTAAAACATTTACTGCAACTCTAAAAGCTGAATCAGCTATTCTGTAATTCCGACACATCGTTGGGATGCTTTCTAGCAAAAGCTATAAATGTTGGTGGCACTACATTAACACGTTGCAATAACTGGAGAAACTTTGAACATGAATAAAAGAATTAATACTTTCAAACACCTCCAAAGAAATAAAACTATATATTCAAAGAGGAGAGTATTGGAAAATAAGAATTGGCACAAAATAAATTACTAAAACATCAACTTACGTTCCTTGCACAAAATAAATTACTAAAACGACCTCTTTCTCACAAAAATGCAATTACCCCAGACAAATTTTGAACAGTCAAACCTCAGACTTCCCAAGCCCCACATGTGTTATAACTCAAATGAGTACACTAAAAGAAGCTCCGAGAGAATTGCCAAAGAAACCTTAATCAAGTTCAGTTCTTTTCTCTGCAAAGGCTAAAAGATATAAGATAAAAATAAAAAATAAAAACCCAACAATCTTGTATCACTCGACACCCTGAAAATCCAATCCAACTCTTCAACCTTTTAAATATATTCAAAACCAAGATCAAAATTCAAATATTTCACCAAATTCACTCAGTTCATAAAAGATAATTCTTGACGAACAGTAACCTAGTTAAGCTACCGGAATCTGATCGAAACTAATTCCAGGAACCAACAAATTACTCCTAAAATATAATCAAACAAACTACAGAATTATGACAACTAAAAATCCAATATCTATGACAACAAAAATAAAAAATAAAATGAAATATTAACCCAAACATACACAGATAACTCTCATAAGATTATTTTGCCCTCTTTCTGTTGTTCTCCTCGGCCAAGCAACAAATCCCAGAAATAAAAATGTGGAGAAATTTCAACTGAGAAGGAAGTAAAACGAAAAAAGTTCAGAAATGGAAAAAGAAAATAATAGTCATGAACGGAAACCGGAAACAATCTCGGGAATGTTAACATTCATGGGCAAAATAGAAATATTTGAACTCGTATTTTCTGCTTTCTGTTCATGGCCTGAAATTCAATGGCGGTATCGACCTCTAAGAGAACTATAAAAGCAGTCCATTAAAAATAATGCATTTTAATAATAGATGTCCGATAAATAAATAAATTGTCCTCTTTCAGATTTTTAGAGGTGAAAATGAACATACATTCACACTATTCAAAAATTGAAAGATCCGTTGCAGTAGCATCCCACGCACATAAGGGAAAAAAAAAACGCCGAGTTCCAAAAGTCACCAAAACTAAAATACAGAAACAAAAAACATTAACATTCCAATAGATTTAAAAACAGAAAAATTACCTTTCTCTAGTAGGAAGATGAAAACTATCAAGATTCCACAGGTGATATTTGATCAAAAATTGAAAGATCCGTCACAGCAGCATCCCATGTACATAAGGAAGAAAAAAATAAACGCCAAGTTCCAAAAATCACCACAACTAAAATACAAAAACAAAAAACATTAACATTCTCGTAGATTTAAAAACAGAAAAATTACATTTCTCTAGTAGGAAGATGAAAACTATCGAGATTCCACAGGTGCACACTTCAGAAAAATATTAATAATAAGCTAATTCTCAAGGCAACTTCAAAACAAACTTAACGACAATAGAGAAAGTTGAAAACCAAGGAAAGCAGGTAATAAAATTTTTAACAAAGATATTGAGTAAAAAAAAAAAAGCAATGTCCAAATTGTGAATATAGAAGACAATATACGTATCAGAAAATTAAAGGCAAAACCCATAAAAATAAGACACAATATTCACAGATCAGCCATAAAATAATATTTAAATCTAATCTTTTACTTCAATAACAAACTAAAATAAACCTCATAAAAAGGCGACCCGCCGCGCCAGGCTGTAAGATAGAGCTGTTGTACTACTTGACTGGTAAGAAAGAGCTTCCGTAAGAACTGGAAGACTTCATCTTCTTCCTCACAAAGCTGCAGTAGCCTATAAATCTCTAATGAAAATGAGCCCAGACAGGCTCCCTACATAATCATGAACAATGCATTTCAAATTCAGCAGCCTATAAATCTCTAAGAAAATGGGCCCAAACTCCCTCCCTACATAAGCATCAACACTGAATTTTAGATTCCAATTCTTTTATCTGTATGAGAATGTGTGATTATTTCCATAAAAAAATTCCAATTCGAACAATAACCACCACAAAATTATTTTGCAACACGTGGCTAAGATTGAAATGCACAGACCCATATCCATTATCCATAAAATCACTGTGGATTATCCAAATAATATGATATGAATGTGTAGCAAAGCATTTACCATGGTTAAGATTGAAGGTGGGACGTTGATGTTCTTTGGGAGCTTCTAGTGCCTAGAGTAATAAAATTAGAACATAAAATATATTAATACGTAAGTCCAGCATATTTTAGGAATCCCTATTAGTATATGAATGTGAAGTATCAATAAATATAACCTGCATATGTTTCCACGAGAGATTTAATAAATATATATATGCACATTAAAGCACGTATGGTACAAATCATTTTACAAATTTTTCAACCTAGCTCACAAGTCTATTCTTGGAATCAGTTTTACAGTAACTTTCTTGGGATATTCAAACAACAGGATTCCATTATGTCTAAACAATGAAATGAATGTTCTGGAAGAAAGATTATTTTTTTAGACCCAATTCACTTTCAAATAGCTGAGACTGAATAAAATGGTTGAAAAAGAAAAAGAAAAGAAGATCTTACCAAGGGTGGTTGAATCACTCTTTCCATTCGTGTAAATTTAAGGGGTGGACAATTTTAGATTTATCTAAGCTAACATCATTTGCAGCTTCAAAGCTGAAGTGGAAAGTTAATTCCTTTAACTATTAGATTCCACGGTAGGTTGTTGTGGTGATAGGTCGAAATTGGTTGGTTGAATTAGTACAAATATTTCCATGTGGATAAAATAACAAAGGTAAAATGTGGTTTGTAATGATTATTAGCAAATGTAAATGAGAAGAGATTGTTATGTATTTACCATTGCTAAAATTTCATCGTAAACAACATTTTTAGTACATTTGATATGTGATTTTTGGATTGTTGTTGGTTTGATAAGAACTTTAATAGATTTGCTAGTTTTTGCTCGAGACAAAGCAATTTTAGTACAAATCGTTTTTAGTACAAATCGTTTATTCTGTTTTGTACTTTTCCATTCACCTACACCTTGTTATGTTTCGTAAGAAAATTAGGAAATTACACTACATCTATCCATGTCCAGTGTCTTTCATAATGGGACCTACAGAAGATTTCTTTTCTATTACGTTTAAGATTTCAAAACATAGTATTACTGAGGATCATTTACAACATCATATGTTACATTCTTCAAAAAGAGTACTATTTGTGGAAGTTACCAAAAATCTTTTACACGATGAAAATGAAAGTGCCAAGTTCTTAATATAATAATCATGTAATAATGTATTATAACTTAAAAATGAAGAAAAAAAATTCCAAGATAAAGAAATATATGTAGTATTTAACAATTTACATGTTCAGGAATAAAATTAAAGAGTAAAAATTTCGACGTTTAAGCGTCTACAAAAAAAAAACATTAAAAAAAATCAAACTTTATTTACAATATCAGAATTAGTTTAGTGTTAGAAAAATAAAAGATTTCTGAAATTCTAAATGCAATATTTTGTCAACTATGGTAGAATCCTCTTTGTCAATTTTCCTTTTTTTTGCCTTCCTAACACTTCTTTGCCTTTTTTTTTTATGCACTCCACCCCCACCCTTCCTCTTCAAAGGGTTCCCAGCAAAACCAGGGCATATTCCCAGTGGATTATAGATCTCAGTATTTCACAAATGCTACATTATGAATTGACATAAATTTCATTTCAATACATATTAATTAAATCATGTTCAGTTATACTCCCAAGTCACCAAGGTAATAGCGTACACAAAAACCATTGATGAAAATTGCGGAGCATGAAACTACACACTGTTGGTCATAAAAAGGTTTTGACACATAATGTGATTATTAAATGTCAATGACTTACATATTGAGATTCAGACAACAATGCTTTATTTTCTTTTCCGAGACAATTGATCTCATCTAGTGTGTTCTTCACCATACGAATTGCCTCATCCAATACAGAGGCCTTACCATTGTTCTGCTTAGATAATTCTGTAAAAACAAAGACATTTAGGATATCAAGTTTTGATGTCAGATTCCATATCTTCAAACTGTGGGTCTGTGAATGGAACCTAACTTAATTAAGAAATTTTAGAGGCAGAAATGTTATATTTGAAGTAGAATCATTAGAACATCTAGAAAATACCTAGAGCATTAGATAAAGCAAGAGTTCGTTCAAATGTTCACGCTTTGTTCTCTCTCTCTCAGCCTTGGAAATTCTGTTAGGAACTTTCCCCTGATTCTTCTTGGCAAAATGAGCCCTATGTTGAGAAATGTTTCGACATCAGACAGGACCCAAGAATTCGAGATGCAAAAAATGAAAGAATCGGAGACAATCAAGGAATATTCTGACAGACTTCTTGGCATTGTAAACAAAGAAAGACTCCTTGGTACTGAGTTTTCTGATTCTAGAATAGTTCAAAAGATTCTAGTCACAATTCCTGAAAAGTTTGAGGCCACAATTTCATCTTTGGAAAACTCAAAATATCTATCAAGCATCACCTTGGCGAGAATTGTTGAACACTTTGCGAGCACAGAACAAATGAGGCTTATGAGGCAAGAAGGATTTGTGGAGGACGCTTTTCAAGCCAAATCACGAGAACATTCTTTGGCAAAAAAACAAGAGAAATAAGTAGAATAACAACAAGCAACCTAGAAGTTCTGGAAATAACAAAACTAACGAAAGTAACAATACTAAAGTCTTTTCACCTTGCCCTCATTGCAAAAAACTAATCATCCACGAGAAAAAGTGTTGGTGGAGGCCGATGCAAGATGTCACAAGTGTGATCGGTTAGGGAACATGGAAAGGATATGCAAGACTCAAGTGCAACAAGAGGAAGTTAAGGCTGCGAAGGATCAACACACAATAAAAAACAAACAAAAAAAACCCGATAAGATATCTCCATCTCACAACATATACAAAAGAATCCAAAAATAAATCAAGAAATCACAACTTCTCAAACCCAACCTTCGGTGTGGATTGAAAAGAAGCTATAGATGGATATAAATCTTTTTGCCTATCTCAAGTGTTGGAAATAAAGCAATTTTTTTATCTCGATCATTGGAAGCAATCTTGACTGGCACCAAAGCACAAAAACCAATAAAGGCAACAAATAATGTCTACTTAATTCCTGTGATGAGGTATCAACTACGTGGAGACAATACGATGTAGTTCAGTTATGTGACTTCCAAACAAAACTAAGTTTCCAAACAATGCTTAAAGTTTAATGCAGAAACAAACCCACTTAATTAATTGGTTGAGCATCCTTGAAGCAAACAAAACAGAGATGGCTTAACACTAATGCGAGGCAGATGCTTCAGGCCTTTAAATTTTAAAAACTTACAAATTTCGTTCATTTTTCCATTCATTGAAAAGCTCCCGCCTAATTACTTGAACATCATGAGAATAGATTGACGAAATTACAAAAGAATAAGAAAATTACCGACAACCCATGAAAATGACGACTCCGAGACTGGAAAAAACTATAACCACTTCGGAAACCTACAGATCGAAGAGCCCGAGGCCAGAGCCCAGGTCGAGGTTCAGATTCTTACATAAAAACAGGAAATTACAGAAAAATAAGGAAATTACCGACAACCCACGAAAATGACGACTCCGACACTGGAAAAAACTATAACCACTTCAAAAACCTACAAATCGAAGAGCTCGAAGCGGGAGCCGAGGTTGAGCGCTGGAGTCTTGCTACCGGCGGAGAGGTCGGAGAGGCTGTGCGTGTGAGGAGCTTACTGCCGGTGAAGAGGCACAAATTTTATAGTTTTCTGCGAGATTAAATTCGAATGTAGAAGAAACTCTTTTGAGATCTACGAACAAGAGAGAACAAGAGAGAGAAAATTAAAGGGCAGAAATGAGAGTAAGTGAACATTATGAACAAATCCCAATGGCTGAGCCGACGGCTCAGCTTCATGGGACGGCTGCACAAAGTTTTAGTTAGAGAACCGGCTTGTGAACAGTACATGGAAAAGTGCCTCTTTTATTTTTTAGTTAGATTTATAATTTAAGTACATCCCAACTAGCTTGTTACCTACTTAAATATTAACTATAATTTAGTTGTTGAAAAATAACATATTTGTTTCTCCATCAATCTTCATGAACTGTAAAATTTTTGAAATTTTCAGCAACATCATCATTAATTTTATCTTGCATCCTTCGATCCGCGAATATCCAATCTTTCACGCATATGAGAGTTTCAAAAATATCTTCTTTAAGTCTAGATCTTCGTTCGTCCAATATCGAGTTACCTGCACTAAAAGCAGACTCGGATGCCACTGTTGAGACTGAAACTGTTAGTATATCTTGTGTCATTTTAGATAATACAGGGTATGACCGCTCATTTCATTTCCACAATCGTAAAATATTTAATTTATCCACTTTATCTTCAGGTATTAAACTATAATGATCAAATTGATAATATCTTTCTAATTCAACAGGTGTAGTATGTGAATTTTCACTTGCAGTTGAAGTAGTAGATGAAGAATCAAGAACATTACGTTTCTTAGCTATTATGGAGAAAAAAGAAGATTTGCTTTTAGAAGTTGTACTAGAGATTGGAGAAGAAAACATATTTTCATTGTTACCATATTTAATAAAATAGTTATTATGCATTTCATTAATAAAAAATTTCAATTGTCGATTTGTAATATTTATGTTAAAAGCCGATATTTCAGAAAGTGATTCTAAAGCACAATGAACTCCAAACAACTTAATGCGATGATCCATTACAGCTGCTACTGGAAAAATTAGTGGTATATTTTCATAATATTTTTTAAATTTTTCCTTCATTGAGTAAATATTTTCAAAGAAAAATGGATTGTCTCTAAATGACGAAAACTCTCCAGCAATTTCTACTAATTGTAAAAGTACAAGATTACTAGTTGGATAATAAACTCCAGAACTCACTTTTGTTGCCTTATAATAGAAAGGTTTCAAAAATTTCATAACTTTAAATGCCTTTTCCCAATCTGAATTAGTTATATAAAATTGATTTTGTTTTGAATTAACAAATGCATTAATAGCATTAGTATAGCCAATACACGATTTTAACATTAAAAAAGTTGAATTCCATCTATGAGGAACATCATCAACAAATTTTCTTCTTCTCAATCCAAGATTTTTACAATTTTTTGCAAATTCTTGTTGTCTAAAATTTGAACAAGAAATATAATTAATAAATTCTCTAATTATACTTATTTGTGGTGTTATTAATTTTAAACCATCTTACACAATTAAATTATGGCCCCGTTCGGGAGGGATTAAAAGCCAATTAAAATTGAAAATATGGCCGTTATTGGACCCCACTCGTCTAATAAAAGTCAACAATAACGGCTATATTTTCAATTTTAATCTGATTTTAATCCCTCCCACACAAGCCCTATATATATGACAAACACAATGCATTTGAAATATTTTAGAATCATAAGGAGGTGTACCGTTCTAATTAAAAGCTCAATACATGCAATATTAGCACTTGCATTGTCAAAGGTAACACTAAATAATTTATTTAACACACCAAATTCATTAAAAATTTATAATAAATTTTCACACAAATTTACACCATTATGTGGATATTCAAGTAAACGAAAAGCAATAATTTTTTTATGCAATAACCAATTATTATCAATGAAATGTGCTGTAACACAAGCATAACCATTATGATTTCGTCCAGATCAACAATCAGACGTGAAACACATAATTCCATCAATTTTTTAAAATCATTTTTTTAAATTCTCAGCCATTGTATGAAATAATTTTATAGAATCAGAACGAGCAGTATTTCTACTTACGCTCATGTAAGAAGGTTGAATGTATTTTTGCAGGAACTCTTCAAAATACTGATCTTCTGCAAATGTGAAGGGCATCTCACGAGCTGCTAAAAATTCCGACATCCCAACTCGCATTCGTTCTTGTGAATAAACAAAATTAGCAAAAGTAACTGAGCCACAAGTATTAGTAAAACCAGTAATCCGAGTTTGTCTAGGATCCAAATGTCCCGTTTCATTTAGATGTTTCTCTTTGTGTCTCCGTAGTGTGCCGGTGCCTTGACCATATCTCCAGACATAATCTTTTTTGCAGATATTGCATACTGCTTTTCCATCATTTTCATTTACTATAAACATTTGCCCCACATCTGATATTTGTTTTTTTTTCTTGCATTTTGAAATAATCCAACTTTTACAACATTATCATCTTCTAAATTTATTGGAAAGCAACTATAATTGAAAATAGGATTTTGAGAAGAAGAATCACGAGAATCCATAATATAGTAAGATTAAAAAGTTTAGTAGTGACTAGTGAGAATTGAGAAGAAATAAATATAATCAAGATGATGATGATATTTGTAATTGAATAATTGTAATTGTAGTAAGGTAGTAACAAGTATGAAGTATGAGCTATGAAGTATAAATGTATAATAACTAATGAGAGGGTATTGTAAAAATAATTGTAAGAATAAATTGGAATTTATACATGAAGGTGATGATATTACCGTTATAAAAATAATATTACCGTTACTTTAAAAAAAAAATTAAAATTTTTTTTTTTACCATGCAGGCGTAGCCTGCTGTAGCAGCGTGCCTGCCATTGGGGAGAGAGCCAAACCTTTTTTTTTTAATTTGTTTTATTATTTTTTTTTTCAATTTTTTTTTCAGGTTACACCTCCTTGGCCCGTGAACCGCCCGCACAAGTCACGGGTCGGCCCGCAGTCCCGATTTTCAAGGGTCTGATCGATCCGTCCGTCTTGACACCTCTATATTCCCTCTATGAAAGTGGGTGGAAACTTGTTAAATTATACATTTATGTTAAGGAGAGTCAAATAAATCATGTGAAGCATAAAAGACGAAGAAACCAAAAGCTAGTGAGCCTAGAAGCTTTTCGTAGTCGAGATCCTTCAAAAGTTTCCTAAGATTTTTTCATTGATCAAAAAGGAATAAAGTGTGGGATAAAATAAAGGTGAACCAAATTAATAGATGAAACCGAAGGCCCGTATTCACACGGTTTCCTTAAATCGAATTCGCCGCCTCACCGGGGTGCACGAGGTTTTGATCGGTGTTCGATTCCCAAAATACAATCGGTTATCGGTCCACGTTGCACTACGTTACCGACCAACGAACCAGCTGTGTCTATCTCTCGAAGGAATGAGCAAAGAAAAGAAATCACCAAGCTGCCGGAAAATGGAAAAAGAAGGAAAGTTGATGAAGGATTTTCTTCCTTGTTTTGTTTTCTGTTTTCGGTGTGTCTCTTCAACCAACAAGAGCCTTATATTTATACACATAGAAGAAGAGGGTGGCCATAAATTGACATAAAGATGATTTACATAAATTCCTGAAACTGAAGATGTAATGGCTGAAATGAAGACGGAGGGAAACTGAAGGAAACTGAAGGCCGGTTGAAACTGAATGGCTGTTGATTTTCTGAAATAACTGACTTTCATTCAATTATCATTCAAATATTTCCAACATAAAGGATGAATACCTAACAATGATTTTTCTACTATTTTCTTCTGCCAATTTTTACAATTGACATTTTCACTGTAAACCGCCTATCTACGTACAAACTGAAATGTTCAAATAAATATACAAGGCAATGAACTAATCTTGTTTTCAAGTCGGTGAACTGCTCTGCCCATCAGAAACTTGATTGGGATGGTGCCTTTTGGACTCCATACTCTTCCTTCTAAGTATTTCCTTGATTTCAGCCTCTTTCTTATCCACAAATCCAATAAGATCCTTGAAGCTTGTGCTTCCAATGGATCGCCTAATGGGACGTGCAGGTTCTGGTTCTTCAATATCATGCTGCTCTCCCTCTGCGCTATATCTGCTGTATTGCCAGCAAACTCTACAAAAGAAGTACACTAAAGCAAGGAAACAAGCAATGCCACATATAAGAAACAGGCCCCAAAAGCTCTTGAGCGAAAGCTGGTTCTCTTCCATTGGGTTGGTTTGACCAGAGCATCCCTCACGGGAAAGCCATTTATCGTGGATTCTCTGAAGCTCCCCATTTTCTGAAAGTTGAAGAATTGCCGTTGATAAATCAACTGCTAGTGGTGAGTCTCTTGGAAATGCCTGGCCAACAAATTTTAAAACTAGTTTCAGATGAGACTACAGTGACAATAAAGAATTAGAAGCATAATGCAATAAAGAAACGGTCCGGGATATCTCCTCCACCAATTCAAATCAATTTGGCACGACCTAGGTCCAATGTAATATTGTACAATCAGTCAAAGCTACACTGGCTTATTGGTCGTGTGATAACCCACCGTATATTGCTTCCTTATGGAAAAAGGCCTTGATAGTAGTTTAGGGTTTATACAACAATGTTTCCTTCCCGGGTGATGAGGGATTATATAATCCACCCATGGAAGCACACAACCATTCCATAATGACAAGCCAAAACTACCCAATAATGACAGGTTCTGGACCATGTGTTGACCCACCCCCATTGTGCTTCCACAAAGTAAGGCCTTAATAGTAGTTTGCACAAGTCTTAAATATATAGCACAATCTTTCCTCCCTGGGCCACGTTGGATTCTACAACTATAGAGCAGATAAGAATAAATTAGCACTTCCAAACGGGATCAATTTTAGCAATATAAATGAACACTTCAATATTGGACAAGAACAGATCACAAAACTTGGTGCATGAGCCATAAAAAAATTGCAACCATAATACTTACAAATCCCCATCCACTTTTTGTAAACTCCTGTCCAACAGTCCTGAATGCGCACTTTGTGCTGGATAGGAATAGCTCGATATAAGGGAGCTCGTCGACAATGGCACCAACCCCACCACCACTCGGACCTTTCTGAAGGGCAGTAATGTAATCATTTTGGCTTTTCATTATTCGGAGCCTCGACTCTGCAACATTTAACTCATCAATAAGATAATTATATGCAAATGAACCATCCTGGATCCCTATTGGATCAGTACTTGATATCAAACTGTCAATCCCCTGAACTCGCGAACTCAACTGCTGTACTGTGAGGATTGAAGTCAAACTAGCTGTATAGCTTGAATTTATAATTAACACCACAAACAGCCACAAGATCAGCACGAAACGTCCCAGGGTGCTCACAGTGTTCTCTCCTAAAATTCCAAGCCAAATAGACTCGAGTCTTAGATTGTGATACTTAAAATAATCACAAAATAATAACTTTCAACAAAATCAATGGAAAAAAAAATAGTAGGAGTTACTTACTGTGCGAAAAAAACATTGTTGAGAAACTAAACCTGAAAGATGAACATCCAATTTAGTATGGGCACTTTAAAATGAATTAGCATGATATGAGTGTATGCATTTAAGTACTAAGTACATTTATACGTCACTATATATTTACTCGTGTGAGGTGAGGCTTGTGTCTATCTAAAGTTTAAAAGAGGACCGTGGGTACCGGACTGGACCAATTTCCTCACTGATCATAAGATCAGAACCATACTAAAGAGATTGTTGAAGACGCTCTCAAACAACTTTGAATACGTACCTTTAATAAGTCATACATTGGGGAATATTAAGGGGTTACAAACCTGTTCGGAAATTCAACTTGCATGTATTCTATTTTGGTCACTAGTCTGATTTTTTTGTTGTGGATTTGGACGTCAATTTTCATTTACTAGCACCATCAGCCACTGCAGTGAATTCCTTCAATGTAAATTAACAGAACATGCACGTGGAGGACTGATTTCCTACGTGGCATAAACTCGAGCATTATTTAACAGTCAGCCAGCAGGGATAAGTATAAAATCCATCCTCCACGTGCTTACTCTGTTAGTTTTTGACACAATTGATTGCAGTGACCAATGGAGTAAGTAGATGAAAGTTGAGTGATATATTTGCGAAGAATAGATAAGTGACCACATCCATAAGCTGGGAGCCCAAACAGGATTTTTTAAACCTGAATATTAACTATTAGGTGCATTACATTTTAAGAGTTGTAATCCAAGGTCTCGTCCCATGAACTTCACATAAATATATTCCCAAATTTTACTTAGACTTGTATTCATTGGTTTTTAAACTAAATGTATGTTTATGTATAACTGGTGCTCAATAAGGAATACAAGGTACAATAACCCGATACAAAGGTGAATTATACATGCATATTGAAGGCGTTCGATAATTGGAAAGTAGAGAGACTAACCAAAAGATCGTTATCAATTGTTGCCTTGGAGAACCACGGAACTCATGATTCATCCGATGCTCAAGAATCCAGACAACGGCT
The DNA here is from genome assembly GCA_035079005.1 of Fraxinus americana. NCBI lineage: Eukaryota > Viridiplantae > Streptophyta > Magnoliopsida > Lamiales > Oleaceae > Fraxinus > Fraxinus americana. Next base: position 10,959,423 of record CM068713.1, on the reverse strand, counting down.
CCCACGAAGAGGAAAAACACCCCAGTTAAACCCCACATTTGCCAAGTAAATGGCTTGAGGAAAGACCATGGACTAGATTTAATTTCTTTGACGGGAGCAACTACAAGAAGCCCAGATTCCATGAAAGGTTGTGTAAAGTCCACAATTCTCGTCCTATTTGTGGTAATAGTAATATCCCCAACAGCTGCATCATATTTCTGTAAATTGAAGAAATCTAAATTAAGATTCCTGATAATAAGTTTTGAATCACAATGGTCAAGGTGGTTTAGTAAAAACTAATAAGCTCTTAGAAAGAGCACTAGTGCAACTAATAAAGACATTATATAAAACACCAGTAGAAATCTGAGAAACAACTTCAGAAACATAATATAAAGACACAGTTTTTGTCAGGCTTCAATCCTTAGTCAAATGGTGTCAAAAGTTTAGTCCTAAATTTATTATTGCTTTTCACTCTGATGCTATCTTTATTTTCGGTTTTATTTACTTGTTTCTTATATTACCGGGAGCACGGTGGCTATTCTAACAAGAAGTGCATATAAAAAACTAGGAAGGAAATACTAGTTATCTTTCTAAAGTTCAATCCAGCATGATTTTACTTTCAGTATTCATTTGAGTATGCATAAATTCTAATCTTTAAAACAAAGGACAAGCCATGTCACAGTATATAGTACATATAACCAGAAAGCGGGTGCTTACATTTTGCGCCACATCATAAACAAGGTTGCTAAACGAAGGGTTTCTTCGACCATTTCCATATAAGATATAGTCATGAGGAACAGGGTAAGGCAGTAACCCTATTGCAGCTTCAAATATGTCGATGCAGTATCCTTTGGCCCCTCTAGGTCCTTTGTCTTTAGTCACAAATTCTGCATAAGTAACTCGATATGGCACTGCAATTTGCAACGGCTTCCCGTTGTTTGGGAACACCCATCCCCGAGGCTTTGTTGTAGTTTCCCCAGGCCATATTACATCATAGAGATGTTGATTACTGGTAGAAGTGTTCGGTGGCTTCGTATATAAAATTTCTGGAGCAACAGTAGAGAGGCCCGAGTAATTTGACCAATAACCAAGCAACCTCAATGAAGTTCCACCAAGGTTAAGAACATCATATGCCGGACGAATCAAATTTTTTTCAGAATCAAATTGTATTTGTCCACTTAGACCTGTGAAGTTTGTTGTAATAAGTTTCTGGAGTAACTTTGGGCCTTGATCAAAAATTCGGAGGGCGTTTAGTTCCAGAAGGGTCCCATTGCTGTCTTGCAGTCTGGGATCATCAGAAAAAGTAACAGTTCCACCATCATCAAAGAAAGCATCAAGAGCTCGAGCAAGTAACCACACAGAATCATATGAATATAGAGCATAAGAATTGAACTTTGTTGTTTCTTTATCTTTTAAGTTTATCCAACGAGAAGTAAATTTTTTTTTTTCATCAGAATCTGGTGTGTGATGGCGAAATGCAATAACCCCTTGTATAAGATCCATAGTATCAGGATTAACAGTATCTGAAGAATCCAAAACAGAAGGAAGCCAATCTGTAGCAATCCAAACATATCCATTGCCCATCATTCCAAGACGTTTTGCTATTGAAAAGATTTTAAGACCTGAATCAGGATTTACATGTATGACAAAAACCCGTGATTCCATAAGGTTCACTCCAACCAACAAGCTATCTATGTCATTGGTTGGGGCTCCAGGAGTAAAGGCAGCCTTATAAGAAATCTTAGCACGTTTCTTTGCAAGTGCATCACCCAATATAGAAATTCCATTTCTACCATAATCATCATCAACAAAGATGGCAACTATCTCTCTCCATCCAAAGAATTCCACAAGATCGGCAACTGCATACATCTGGAAGTAATCACTTGTCGTAGTGCGAAGGAAGTACGGGTACTGCAGAGCAGAAAGAGTTGGGTCTGTAGCCCCAAATGACACGAGTGGCACCTGAAGTTCATTCATAACATGGGAAATAACATGGGCTATTCCAGATGACTGTGGACCAATTGCAGCAATGACATCATTACCCATAAGCTGCATAGCTACACAAGAAAGGTTGCCCCGTCAAAATTTACTCATTTCCCTCAATTTTTTTTAATTGTATCATTAAGAAACTAACAGGAGGCGGGGACCAATGGAAAACAATCAAATATTTTGAGATTAAGAGTTAGAAGCATGGCCTGACATTCTGAATTCTACCCAATATCCTCTAATTGCTGCAATTTTCATATCTATGGAAAATGTAAACATATAACCAAGATCATAAGTTTCAAATGTGCATCAACTTCCACAGAAGTGCTAGCCATTAGAAATTAATAAAACAATTAAATTTCTACAGGAAGATATGTCTTGGACAGATAGGGACAAGAATACATGTAAATCTGCACTTGGTACAGAGCTTTATTAAGCTGGTTGAATATTTATGTGTCTTATTTTTTTAAATTATATACTGTAGTATCCAAAATTAGTTCTAAACTATCCAATTTTTTAAGGCAGAATATGTCCCTCTCTAACAAGGAGGTAAACTGAAATTCTCCAGAATACATCAAACTAACAAAAATTAAACAAGTAAATATCCGTTATCATCAAGAATGTCTCCTTCGTCGGTAAGCTATCCAGATGGGTGGCCAATATTAAAGAAGAAAACAAAGACAAAACGAAGAAATATTTAGAGGAGAATAAAATGATCTCTACTACTTAATTACCTTCAACAGTTCCAAGAAAGCCACTGCAATTTGTATCCTGCAAGATGAGTTTCAACTTTGTTCCCTTAAGAATGCTAGAATCAGAATTTATATCATCAACTGCAGCAAAAAGGGCCGGTTTGGCCGACCGTCCAATAGCCGAATTTAGTGTAAATAAAGCTCCAACATTCACCACCTTTGGCCTAGCAGAAGGAGCAGTGGCATTTCTAGTTATGCCAAGGACTTCCATGGGCACCCACAAACAAGAAATCAATAAAAGAAGTGTCCTCATTATATGCATATGGCCCTCCATTTCCAAGAACCCCAGGCCCAGGATATGAACAATTGATTCTTCAAGTCAAATCACCATATTTTCAAGAAATCAAGCACCTGCTAGCAGATTCAACAGGACAGAAAGGCTAAAAAAACCCAGAATTTGAATTCAAGAAATTTAAGATTTTCAACATATGGGCTATCCTGTTAAAATAAATAAAATTCATAAACCTACCAACCACAAATGAAAACAAGAAGACTGTGATTCTGGAAAATGGGTTTTAAGCATTAATTACTACAAAATTCGAACCAAATAGGGTAAATGTTCATTACAGGTAAACCGGTAAAAATACAATTATTTGAACCAGGAAAAAGGACAACCAACTTGCAACTTAGATATTGATTCCCACATGGGTACAGAGAAAGGACCAACTTTCACACTGAAAATAGTTATTAAGAGCCCCAAAATCCAATTTTTCTTGGTTTACTACTTTCAAAAAATTAAACCCGGTCGACCACACATAAGCAAATATTCTCCCATAATTAATTACTATTCATACTAAATGTATTATGGGTGGCTACTGCCCAGAAATACTTACCTCAAGAACATCCAAGATTGCAGTTTTAGCAATTTCACAGTTAATCCACACGCATGTTCTTATATGTGTTGTATCTGGCTATGAAAAAGAGAACCAAGTAGTAAAATTAACAAGGTAGACAGTCTTACAGGCTAGGAAAAGAATAATTCTTTCTTGCTCGTTTCTACTCACTTCACAATTGAACTGTATAAATATGCATCTTTCTGACCGAAAGTGGGATTTGCTTCGAAGTGTGAAAATTTGTAAAGTCGAGTGAGAATAATCTACACGTAGAAGACGTAGTAGCATGATATCACGCCATTCAATTGTAGGGAAATTGCAGCATTAGTCCTTAACCTAGTCTTTGCAGCATAGGGTCCCAATCTATTTGTTTTGGTAGTTGAGTCACCAACCTATCATTTATGTTGCACTGGGATTCCCAATTGACAACTGTTAAAAAGTCAAAAAGTTTTTTGGTCTCATGTATACCTCTGCCCTAGTCTTGTCCAAATCCTTTTCTATGATTATATTGAATTGATTTTAGCCTCGGTTTGATCCACATTCTTTCTAAATTTATTTTTAATTATACATTTTTCAATAAAATAATATTTTACATCACATCCAAAAAATTTCTTATTTTTTAACCACATATTTTTCATCACATCATTATTTAAAATATATTATTATCTCAATAATGTGTATCAAACACCCCCTTAATTTAGTTTTTGGTTTTAAATTGATTAGTTGATTGCAACGAATAGTTAAAGGAATTGTTTGGATAGTTACGTGAGGAAAAACTAGAGAACAAATATGGTGTTGGGGTTTTGAGACATTAACATGGTCGATAACCCAATAAATAACAGGGATTGGTTATTCGGGTGACGGCTAGGAATGGTGGTGTTAATTGTAGGTGGCCTCGACGGTTGTGGTGGACGTGATTGTAATTTTTTTATTTTTAACTCTCCTCCCTAATTGTCTTTTCATTTATTTTTAAATGAACTCGTTTGTGTTTACCCATTTTTGCTCCTTACAAATATGACTTGTGAGAGGTTATGGATGTCAAAAAGGTCTGCAGATTGGGACGGTCCACTCGAAGTTAGACCAAGTTCAAATCCATTGAGAGCTTAAACCAAAGCATCAAAAAATAAGATATGTACTAATTCCAGATCATCTTTCAAATTTGTGGATCGGACTAATCCTCTAACCTAACTGGATTGTGGGTCAACCTAGTCCAAAACATTTTTTTTTAAAAGAAAATAATAGGTTGGCACAAATGCCAAGAAAAATAGAGTGAGGACCTGTTTGCTACTGAAGCAAAAGGGTAACAGCTAATGCTGCAATTTTCCTTACAAATGAATGACCAAAGACATTGTTAGGGGCAGCCATACCTGTCCTTACATGCTCCTGCTATGCCGTGGGGCCCATTCATTTTGGGGGTGTGGAACATGTGGAATCTCCATGTTCACAAATGTTTTCCTTAGTATGTAAATAAATATTTGACTGGTTTTAAGTAAAATATTGCAGGAAGGTGGACTTTTCATCTTTAGCCCCTGTTCGAACTACATTATATTTTTCTATTTATTTTCAGCCACACATTTTTCAATAAAATAATATTTTTCATCATATTAATAATTTTTCCTTCTTTTTCAACCACACATTTTTCATCAATTCATTATTTCAAAATACATTCTTTCAAAATAATGCGGCTCAAATTAGGCTTTTCTGAGTCAATATCATGTCATCTCATGAAATAGGCATACATTTATATTAGGGAGATTTTCAAAAATGTCACTAAATTTGAAAATGCACAAAAAAATTTCATGTGCACTAAATTTGTTCAAAAATGTCACTTTTTTGTTGTCAAATGTCCAAACTACCCTTAATGTGACATTTGTAAGATCAATTAATGCTTGATTGGAATACCATTAATTGTTTGATGTGATGATTATATTTTGATTATTTTATTCATTTTATATAGTATATTTAGTGGAAAAAAACATATTTTCTTCCAAAAAATACACAAAAGAAATTCAAAACCTATTATTGTTCCCAAACCCTAAGTCCTACATCCTCCTTCATTAACACATACTTTCTTCCAAGAACTTCATCATCTTCATTCATTCTTCAAGAACATATGAGTATTTCATTGATCATCCATTTGAAGAGGTTAGCTATTACAAATTATTTGTAATTTCATCTCTTAACTCATTATTTCGTAAATGTTAAATAAAATATGGTGATATTTAATGGAGTATTGACATTTATTTTGAAAAGACATTGTGTTGTTGAATGAGAATTGATTATCACCATTAATGTTCTACATTAATGTCCTCCTAAAAATTTCTACAAAGAATCGTTTTAAAGTGTACGATAACGATTCGTCATTCAAGCTGTCGAATATAGTGTTCCAACTGTCGAGCCCGACGATTAAAGCTAGAGTTCGACGGTTACAAACCGTTCGGGATACACACTTCAATCCGACTTCGACATTTGAAAAGCTATTTGAAAATCTTGATTCGTAGCTTTCCACATTTGATAGTATTCAATGTACATTTATTTGATTGTTGCGGAACTTCTTACGGTTGAAATCCCAACATTTCGGGTATGAATGATGATTTGAGATTTATCGTCTCTTACGGAGAAATTTCATTTATGTGGGACGAATGGAAGTGGAGAGGGAACAAAACCACTTCCATTTTAGTGCCGACAAATATTACTAAGGCTGGACCGACTTTACGGTTAAAGGAAAAACTTCGGTATTGTTGATCCCACGCAGTTGAAATTGAAATGAAGTTCGAGTCTCGAACTTGAATATACCTCCCACTGAAATTCGCGAAGACGAAGACCTCGGTTATACATATCGGTTCATAAGGAAACCGCTATCTGCATCTTGTTTTAGAAGCCGAGCCCCCAAGTTTTGGCATGGCAATGACTACGGCGCGCACCGTTGTGGCGGTTGGTCATAATCGAACCACATGCATGAACACCAATGTAACGCAACCCGCTTAACATTTTCATATATAATAATATTGTTTTTCATTGTAATGTACCCACCACCTACCAAATGTAATTACGTTGTTTTGTCTTTTAATGTACTTGAGGAATGAACATATTTACGTTATTTTGTCGTTAATATACCTGCCACCTAACCATTTCAGTGGCATCCTCTCATCATATATGTGCATTTTAGTTTCATTATTGCTCTAACGTATAGCATGTGATCATCGTTTCCTTATTTTGAATTATGGTTGTCCGTACCGAAACCGACATGACATCTACGTAGTTTGCGGCACATCCGGACACTTAACTGCCGATCCCACGTACGTTCTCTCAGATTTCTCACGGTTTGAACAAGACATCAATTTTTCACGAGGCAAACACAGTGCAGAAGGGATATTGTTGCTCTCGGATTTGATTAATGATCATTACTAAATATACACAAAATACTTGGATAAATGTAATATTAACATAAATAAGGGCTCCACGAAGAAAACTTACAAAATACGAGACCGTTGTTTAAGATGTATAGTAACACATCCTACCACAAAATATAATGTGCTATTAACCGGGATCAACATTACAAAACAATCTTGAACTCAAATTCGCGAAGAATGAAATTAAATGAAACGTCCACAAAAACCAAAATCTAAGTCACATTACATAGACGTTCACAAAACTATTTGGTAGTCGTGGCGTTGTCATTCGTCAAAGTGCTCAAACACCTTTTGCACGTACTTGAGATTACTTCGCTAGGATATATGTGTACGCAACTCAATCTTCCTCGGAACCAAGAATTCGAACTCCATGAACTCGCAATGAATAAGAAGGCGAAAAATTCGACTAATCACACTATCAATGTCAAGCCAATACACACGGATGCAAACAAATAGCAATCAACATATGTACGTCAACCATATAACGACGTGAAACTATCGACCCAATGCACGACATGAACAATCTGTAAAAGGACATGTGACGAAGATGTAACGAGAAATGGAACATATGTGCTTCACATTATTTCATAAGGCGTTATCCGTCGAGAATTACCGCATCTAAGCTGTCGGGTTCGACGGTTGACTGTACGAATTTACTCAATCGGCGAGAACTGGTGCTAATCGTCAGAACGGCGGTTTGCTATCCGTATTTTACCCATCGATCGCACTAATCGTTCAGAACGACAGAACACATGATCACAAGTCACTCATATGCAGATAATTTGTTGAGGTAAACCATTGCACACGAAGTGGTGACACATACTAAGATGGTAGAAGGTTCACAAGCTGGTGGCATTTACATTCAAAAACCCCCCAATTTAAAATCTAAGATCTCTTGAAGCAACAGAACAATTAAGCTATAAACAAAATCTCGAAATGAATGAAATCACATTTTTGAATAATTTCAATTAAGCTATGTATGGGTGAACAACCAACAACATTCAGAAATTCCTTAAAATTTGGGGAAAAAAAAAGTAGGTCAAACAATTCTTTATAAATCTATATTACCAATCAACAATTCTGCAAACCAATACCTCAAGCAAGTTGGATCATCATGAACCGCAAGAACACACATACCCATTGGAGAATTGTCATAATTTTCGTTCTCACACCCACTTTTTCCTCTAATGTCCTCCACAACCATTTTCCCCAATAACTCAAAAAACCCAGATGCAAAAATTGATATAGAGAGAGCCAAAGATTCAGAAAATTACACAAAATCACCAAAATCATTACTTCACAATAAACCCAAATGCAAATGAAAGAATGCATATCACAAAATTTCGGGGAAGTTAGGGAAAAATGTCAAAGCATTGACTTACACAATCAACATTTTTCCGGCGAGTCGATTGAGTGAGGAGTGAGTGGACAGTCGGTTTCTTCTTCATTGGGCGGTGGAGTTCTCTCTTCATCTTTCTCTCTCTGTCTCTCGCTTTGGCCGGTGGTGGGTGGTGGAGGTTGTCTTCATCTTTCTCGTTCTCTTTCTATGGCCAAAGGAGAGTTGTGAAAGATTAAACAATTAAAATGATTTCCCCCTTTCTTTTTCCTTGTTTTGACCTTTTGGTTATGACAAATTGTACAAGTAGTCAAATCTCAATCAATGCAAGACATGTAAGGTATTTAAATTATGCAAAGGGGTAAAAATGTCCAATTGTGACATTCTTGCAACTAGTTTAAAAATGTGACATTTTGGTAATTACATTATGACAAAATGACATTTGGTGTAATTTCCTCTTTAAATATTATTGGGTATAATTCCAAATAGGGTGTGAATACTTGATTGGGACTTGAGTATTCAATATTGTAGAGACATCTCAAATGAATCTTCAACTTGTCTGAATAAAACCTTATCTACAAGTCACTGAAGAGAAGGTTGATAGCTGTTAGTTTTAAAAAGTTATTTATTTTTATATAATTCATTATTTTTTGAGATAATGTTTGATGTGAGGGAGGGAGAGAGGGAGGGAGTGTGAAGTACTAAAATCTGATTTCTAATATTTATTTCAAAATATAGGCACGATCACTCGTTGAGAATATTGAAATTTCTTTCTACGAAAAAATTTCAAGTTTTATTCAAGAGTGATAAAGTATAACGATTGAAACACGATAAACAATCAACAAAGTCCATCGATTTTAAATGAATATTAAACCTTTGTTTGAACTCCATTTTTTCAAAAAATCGTTTTCAACCACAGATTCTTTTATAAAATAATGTTCCACGTAAATTTGTAATTTTTTTCTTATTTTTTAAAAACACATTCTTCAAACTCAGTTTTTAATGCGTCGTATCTTCAGCCTCTGTCTCGTAATTTTAGTCACGCCGATTTTTAAACGTTAACTCTCCAAAGTTGTCAAATTTGCACCACATATTTTTCAGTTGGGCATCATTCACGCTGTTATTGCTGCGTCATGTCCATGAGTGTCTCTTTCCTTGTTCCCTTGAATGTCTAATGAGTGGCCTATCTAAGGAGTTATCGAGTACGTCTCTTTGCTAACAACCTCGGAGTCTAATGCCTAAACTTTCGATTCTAGAAAATTATCAGCTTCAAATTCTTCATCAAAATTAGTGGGCCATCGTAATGTCCATTTAAATTGACATCAATTGTTACGCAAGAATGAGAAGGGCAGGAAGGTTATCGTTGCCATCAAAGTTCTCCATTATTGACTTTACGACTACTGCACACTACACTCCTGTAGTTTTGTAGTAACTGTTGATGATGAGAAATATTTCATCATTCCATCGTTCACCGTGAATATATTCTTTTTCGAAATATGCAAATTGAGCAGCTCGATCAGCTCCTGAGATTGTCGAATTGAATGTATATATGAATGTATGAATTCAATTGTCGGTACCCCTTGAAAGATTAATCCTTTCCCCTTATAGCAAAAGTGAATGGAATATATTAAATTTACACTTTAGTCATTGTTGGGTCCACTTATCCCATAACTTTATTGATTATGTCCAAACCCCCTTTTCAAGTTTTCAACGAATAATTCTTCCCGATCATTATTTCCCCTATTAAACAAATTTCAAAATTTACAATTAAGTCCCTAGAGAAATAAAAAACATCAATTAAGTCCTCTAACTTTCAACTTTTCTCAATTAGATCCTAACTGAATATGCGGATATTTTTTAGGTGTTATAACAAACATGTTCCTAAGTCATTTTCAGGAAGGGTAATGCTACATGTACACACACACTTTTACACAATCTTTTACACCCCTCTCACATGTAGGGGGGTCCACGATTATTTTATTATGTGTGGGCCCCCTTCCATGTGAGAGAGGTGTAAAAAATTGTGTAAAAAATTGTGTACACTTAGCATTATTCTTTCAGGAATTAGGATTTGCGAGTAGAAATTTCTATTTTGTACACAAAAGTGATTTGATGGATCAAGAACGAGAAGTCGATTTCAAGGATTAACATCGTAGCTGATCCACTCGTCATTTTGGCTGGGAAAGCAACCTGCATGGGTCATCCTCGTAGTACCAAATTATTTACATTTGATGTTTGGAAGTTCTTTCCATCAACTGCTACGATGTCTTCCTCGGAATTTTCAAACTAGCAGATTTTCTCCAGCCAAGCTGGGAGGGTCAACTACCGTAAGGACTCCGATGCCTAAGTCAATTTGTTTTATTTGGATTCTTTAATAAATTTGCGTGACGTGTTTTTCAACCCTCAAATTGAATTAATTTTTTCGTTTTGTAGGCAAAAATTTGCCGAGGATAAAATAATTTATTTCAATTTCCTAAGCCACTTAGAGGGTGTATTCAATTGAACTTTTAATAATTTTTGGAGTTTAAAAAGTTTAGTGGTATTCAAGATAGATTTTTTGAGACTCTATAAAAGTATTGGTGTATTCAATTGAGACTTCTAAAAAATTTATAAAAGTTATGGTGTATTCAATTAATTTTTTTTTATCAAATTTCAATGACTTTTAGAGACTTTTATAAAAATCTCCATGATACTAACTTTTAAGCATAAAGTACTAAAATAAATTCTCAAAATCTGTCTCTCATTAATTTCAAAATTTTGGGAGACTTTTATATATATAAAGTTATATATTAAATTTTTTTTTTCTATTGATTATATTAGTTTTTATTTTTCTTTTTCTATCTGTTATTGTTTATTTCTATTTTCTAGGAAAAAAATTAAATTGTATTCTTATAACCCTTTTTTCATTTTTTTTTTGTGAAAAATATCTATTTTTAATTAAATTATAAAATTTTATATAGACTAATTTATAATTAAATTTAAGTATGTAGTTTTTTATTTAATCTTTAAATGTATATTATATTAATAATACTGAATATTAAATTTATTTGTATATGTATCATTATTATTATTTATTTAATTAAGGTCTTAAATTTTTATTTTTTAAAAATATTTTTTTATTATATTAATTTCTCACTATTACACTAGATCCACGTGAATTTTATTTCAAATGAAACTTTTCAAGAGTTTTTTTTAATTATACAAAACCTTATGAAAGTTTATAAAAGTTTACAAAAAAACTTCCACTAATTCTATACAAATCTCTAAAAAAATCCACGAAATCCACAAAAGTCATCACTTAAAAAAAGTCCATCAAAACTTTCAAAAGTCTCAATTGAATACTCCCCTTTAATTAAATTCTAAATAAGTTACCTCACATTCTGAGTCGATTCAACTGGTGGGGTTTGGTTTGACAATGACCGGTTGAAATGGCACGCCGTGTCTTTTGGTTATAATTATTAAAATTTCATAATATTTATAATCTTGAAAATAGAAATATATGGTTTCATTTGCTAGGTACAAGTACATTATTTATGCAATTGACGTTGTTATAAAGATTTTGATTTTTTTTATTTTTTATTTTTTGCTTTCTAGTTAGGAAAAAAATTCATTTTCTCATCCAGAATAGTAGTATTTGGACGAAGATCTTTCGATTTTTCGAACAAGACAATTCACAGACAACGTATATACAAATAAATACTTCATAAGCTTTTACCACTATTATTCTATCATCCCGAATATGTAAACTCCATTTGACAAATATATAGTAGAACAAACAACACGTATATATAATATATAATATTAAAGCTTTTTTTTTTAATATTAAGCTGCTACATGTACATTGTTAGTTACATTATGGTTTATACTTTTTCACGTGACATAATTTACACCATTGATTTTTTCCTCACTTTTCCTATCAATGCACGAATTCCCCGCACACGAAAAATTCTAAGGGTACTCAGCGCCCCCTTCGTGAGAGGGCTGTCAAGGTGAGTGGACACTAAAATCCCGTTTGACACCCATTTTTTTTGGATAAATTCTCATTTTTCTACAGTTTAGCTACTTACACGTACAAGCCTCTGATTTTTTTTTTTTTCAGATTTCTATCAAACCCATAATGCCGTTGAGATCCACAGACTAATTTGCCCTCTGATTTTCAGGCCAATTTTCGTATTTGCCCTCCATGTAATTGAATTGTGTAAAAGAAAACAAAAAGTACTTGGAGGGCATAAATGAAAATGTTAATATTTGAAATTGAAAGTAATCAATGTCTGAGTCCACCGTACTTGATGTCACATGGGACCCACTTTTAATAATGTAGAAAAATGAGAATTTACCCCAAAAAATGGGTGTCAAATGGGGGCTAAAGATGTACATTTAGCACGGCCCTTTCAACAATTAGGTCCATGATTAGTATACAAGTTGAATCAGCATCTCTTTAAAAAAAAAAAAAATCAAATAGAAAACAAGAGATGTGCTCAGTGTACACAGTAAGATTTTAGGTGCGTTTGATGGATATTATTGAGAAAAGAATATATTTAAAATAGTGATATGATGAAAAATATATGATTAAAAGGTAAAAAAAAAATTATTGATGTGATCCGCTAGTGGGGTTATTTGACTGTTTTTGATTGAAAGATGACAAGAAAAATGGCCAAACCTGTAGGAATTCTGGCAGGACAACTAATGAAAGAGATGTGTGACCCACCATCCGAATCATTTGTCAAACTCATCGTTTTGTGGGGAATAAAATATTTATTGTATCGAGATATTTTCTTCAAACAAGACCCATTGACTTGGACTTCTTCTTCGACCAGTCGACCTCAACATACTGCAAAAATTGGATAAAAATAAATTGAAAAAAATTTACCAATTATTTATCTGTCTAATTACAATGAACGTGTAAATTCGTGAAAGCCGATCACAAGTTGTTCGATTTAGAGGTATCAAATTAAACAGCTAGAAAGTTACGAAATCTAACGATGTCCACATGCATGGTTCGTTCCCAGTTGAATATTTCAAAGAAGCACATAATAAAAATGGGTGGCATGGGTTGCAACTGGACGCAAAAGAAAGCTGACAGAGTCTCGTGACTGGATGACTTCATCTATTTTGAAAACCTTCAAACACGTCGAAATGTAAATGGAAAAGTTATTTGAAGGATTAGATATTGATCCAATTAAATATCATCATATCATCTGTTTATAAATTATTATGTAAGCTATTGTGTATATATTAAGCACAACCGACTATGGAAAATGGTTTACAAACAGAAGATGTGACGAGATTTAATTGGATCAAAATCTCATCGATCGAATAACTTCCTCATTTACGTTTAGAAACCTTATCATTATGTAAAACATTATATAAATAGTTATGTACAAGAAACATTTTTCATAATGAAAATTACGTGTTTTAAGTTGTAAAAGGAGGAGGAAATTGAGGACTCTTGGAAGCTATGGATTTCTAGCCATTTTTTTTTAAAATACACTACAATTTTAAATAAATGCATAATATTTTTATAATTTTATTAATTAGAAAATATTGTCCTTAATCATGATTTTCGTCTAAAAATATTGTTAACGTGTTATGGTCAAATAATTAATTCGTCTAAAAATATTGTTAACGTGTTATGGTCAAATAATTAATCTCGTTTTTACGTTATTAGTGATTTTGCTTATTTAAAAATACAACAGACAAATAAGTCTTTTTACTCAATCTTAAAGAAAATTTTGGAAAGAAATGAGAAATCTTAATCGTGAACAATTTATGTTAATTTAAGAGTAAGGATGCAATAAAAAAGTTTGACACATAAATGTGATAATGAATAAAAGTTAATAACCTTTAATTTAATTAAAATATGGTGTGTTCATAAAAAAAAATATGCTGTGAAATACCTTTGGTATCTTTTAAAATTATAAACTCGAAATTTCAGGAATTTGACTATTTTTTTGTAAAAAAATACTTTATTTGCATAGTTTATAACCGAAAAATGTATTTTGTGGTAGTTTTGTATTTTAGATCCCTTTTGGAATTGGAAGTATGCAAGAAATAAAACTTATGTGTTAGTTCTGATGAAGTTGAGGGCCTGTTTGGGGTGGATTAAAATCTGATTTTAGTCAAAGTCAAAATCAAACAATCAATATTAAATACATTTTTCATGAGTCCCACATATTTTCAACCACACATTTCAAAAACTTCTATTACAATCTACTAAAAATCTAATTTTAATTCCCACAAAACACCCTCTGAATTTATTTATTTTAAACTGTAAATAACTTTATTTTTCCATTGAAAAATAGTATTAAGTCAGGGATATTACTATCTTCTAACAAGACAATTCATTCCTGACATATTTATGACATCAAAATAAATAGTATTAACAAAAAAAAAATTCCAATTTTTTCTATTAATAAATTTAATATATCGTACCAACCATGTCAATTACGCGTTATTAGTGTAAAACATTTCCAACAATACGACGAGGTGACTAGCAAAGTCCTGGAATATCCTCAGTATTATTTTCATTCCAATTGGCCAACCGTGAATACAACTATTAACTATCAAATCTAGGGTGTTGTCATTCAATATTCATCGAAATTTTAATTGGATTACCCAATTTTAATTTACTTCAATCATATCCTTAAACTTTAATTTACTTCAACCGTATTCACTTAATTAACACATTTTACTATGCTTAACGTGTTAAACCTACACGGCAGTTAAAAATTAATACCAAATTGAGACGTCTTATCAAGTAAACATGCACATGATCAATTCGTGATTGCAAAAGTTAAAAATAATTTTATCGTATGTCAAATGATAATCACGTAGCTTATATTTTCAAATTTTGCTTCTATGACTTGACTACGAGACGTATTGACTTTTATTGATCGAATAAATTTTTGTCCCTACAAAATTTTCAAATAGGAATAAAAGACAGAAAATGAAAAAGACAAGCTAACCCATATTTAGTGATGTGTTCAAACTCAATGGCACATGGTTATTTTCTTCGAACGATCTCTATCGAGTCACCTACTGCAACCGTTGGAGGATAAATGGTTTAAGATTATTAATTTTGCTACAACTCTTCTTAAATGTAAATCTGCACTAACAATCAATCCCGTGACAACCCAAAAAAAGTAATAATAATAGTAATAATAAATAAATAAATAAATAAAATATACATATATGTGAAGAACAACGCTATATGTACCGGCGGTGGGTGACACACACCCTGACCGGCCCCCTCACAATGGGGGGTCCACATTTTTTTTTGAAATTTTTTATTCATGTGGGGCCAGTCATCATGTGAGAGAGTGTCAACTTTTTTGTCAAATAATTTTTGTACGAGTAGGATTTTTGATTCCAAATTAAGGTAACAACTGCTAAGCACAATCACTTAGATCGGGAAGTCTAAACCCAAGACGACCCATCTGGTTAAAAATCAGATAGAAATGAGCTCAGCCTGCTATCATGAAAATCGGGCCGTGTCAAGCTTTATTATCCAGCCCAACAGCCCATCTGACCCGATTTATTACAAAATTAAGGCATGATATAAATTATAAGAGTTCTTGTGGCTATAAATATTAAATACACTTTTCTCTTATAACTTTTTACATACTCTCTCGCCAATTTAGTTAAAATATTATACTTATATTATGATTATGCATCTATTTTACTAGTAATTTTTACTTATAAATTACCTTCTTCTTTTTTTAAAATATATTTCGCAAAAAATTTAAAATTGTAATTGACAATCACATCAATGAAAATATTTACATACAATTATGATATAAATTAAATTACATCAAACTTCTAGAATATGAGGAAAAAATGACGTAGCTCAAAACGCAAAGTTGACGGGTTCTTGGGTCGGTTCAATTCTTTGACGAGGAGCTCCAAATCAAGCAAAATCAAAATAATAAGAGCAAATTTTGCAGAAATCAAGTCCAAACGAGATCAATGACTGCTTCAGCCACCTTTCATTCAAAGTTTCTTTTCAAAATGTGCAAATAATCAATTCAAATCTACGTGTTGTAAATTTCCGACATTTGGTTAAATTGGTTCATATTGTATTTTATTATTAAGTAACAAACTAGGGTGTGTTTGAGCCACATTATTTTGGAAGAATGTATTCTGGAATAGTAGATTGATGGAAAACGTGTGGTTGAAAAAGAAGGAAAAGTTATTGATGTGATGGAAAATATTATTTTATTGAAAAATGTATGGTTGAAAATGAGTAGAATAATGAGAATGAGAATTTTAATGTGTACCAAAAAAGGGCTATATATTTTATGATTATACAATAAAAGGAAAGCAATTATAGGCTAATTTTTTTTAATGATAATTACTGATTTAATATCCTTATTTAATTGTGAGAATCGTGAACAGAATTTCCACTTTGATTTTGATGTTGATGTTTTTTGTTCTAGTACATATGAAATTTCATCTTTAGATTAATAATTTTGAGTTAGTATATATTAAAATTCAAATTTGTATTATTTGTATGAATTAATATGAAAAATCAACTTTAAATTTATTTAAATGATGCATGCATAGTGTTTGTGAAAATGAAAAATAAAAATACAAGAACGAGAAAAGTAACACACCCTGTCACTTTTTTTTTAAAAGGTTGCAGTATATCTCATTTGAATTCTCTTGGATCAATTAAAGAGAGGGTTTTGGAGAAAAAGAGAGACGAACAACTATTCTTATTCTTCTTCTTCTTTTGTTTTTTTTTTTCATAAATAAACAATGAACCCGATGAAAACGCTTGTGGATAATCAGTTTCCTTTGAACTTGCTGATTAATCGAGTTTTCGGTCATGTTTTTAACAATAGGTTTTTTTATAGGTAATCCACTTGCTCCAAGTACGGTTTTCGGTGGAATTGGGTCAGGCTAGATTGGACCGGTTCTAATAACATCGGTCTCACTAATAGAGTGACCAGATTGGAATTGTTAAGAATTTTTAGTCGTTGATTTAGAAAAAATTAATTTTAGGGACCAACATAAATTTTCTATGCAACTTTAGGGACCAAATCTGAATTTATCCCATGTAATTTTTGTAATTCAGATTTATAATTCCACATTTTTGTTTTTGGCGGGAAGAGGAAATGCACGTGGTTGTGGTGAGAATAGTTCGTGCGAGATCATAAAACCGAAAATGTACAGTTTATGTAGCACTTTGTAGTTTGTTATAGTCATTGTTGATTTGAAGAAATTGTAGGCGATGAACTCTAATGTGCAACCTTGTAGAGGATGAGACAATTTAACTCTGCCTTTGCAAGCCAGGCCATAAGAGGGGGGAATGGTGGGCTACTACAGAGGTGGCCTTCAATGTTACTGAGGAAGATTTGCTCGAAGTTCACAAGACGATATTGAATGGATAAAGCCCGGGGTTGATGTGAGGGCCTGCTATCTTAGGGAGAGATGCATTGACATTTACTTGAAGATCATGAACACTCGAATGAGACCATCTCTTTATTTGTCTTTTTGAGATTATCCAGAGATCTTTCAACTTAGGGGGTACGCAGATCATCCCCAATGGCCGTAGCCAAATGGCTGGGCCATTCATGCTGTGGCTACGCTCCAACTTGGTTGAGGTGTCAAAATTCAGATCCAAGTCGCCTCAAACTCAAGAAACCCATCTAGTACGGCTAAGAGTTAGATTTTCTCTAATAGCCTCAAAAAGGAGAAGTGAAAAGTTTATACTAAGTTATGTCGTCTTGAAGGTTGTTATCGACGAGACATTGGACTGTGCTCTCAATTCCTTATAAATAAAGGCAAACGAGGCGAAGGTATGTGGCCACATCGTAATGGACACGAAGGGAGCACATGCAACTCACCTCGAAAAGTAATTCTTTTGAGTCTTATTTTGTTTCACTGGCCACGTGGGTAGAAGTGCAACAATTTCCAATTTACCAACTTCTTCATTCCACGTGTAAATTTCGCTAAATTTTAATTGTAAAATTCGAAATCATAGGTCCAAATCTTCAACCCTCAAGAACATCAATACAAACTTCAGAATTTCCAACCTTAAAAACATCACGAATAGGTGATTACACTAACGAATATTGACGCAACTCATTACTTATTTACAAAATAATAATTTGCGGCCCCATGTTATAGCAATTGTGGTTTTTGAGGATTCTTGCACAAGCTTGTATTCTTGCTCGAGGCGATGAAGTTTTAATTCTGTACATACAAGATCAATGATGGAGGAATGAAATTAACCAAGCATTCGAAGAACCATCAAGGAGGCAATCCACAGTGTAAAAGACACATCTTTAACATAGATTCCTGCCATGCAAACCATATGAGTAGCAAATAAGAATATCAAAGAGATGGACTCATCCACAAAGTAAACTTCACAAGTACAACCATCAACAACAATAGAATAGATGCATTTCCACCATTGGACCACCATGTTTGCTAGGGAGTCTTGAACAACACTCAACTAGGGGTGGAGCTAGAATTTTAGCCCCTGTTTAACAACCATTATTTTCAAACTTTTTTTATGCACTCATTTTCAACTATACATTCACACAATAAAATATTCTGCACGTAAATCCAAAATTTTTCCCTACTTTTGAACTACACATTCTCCTAAAAATCACTACTCAAAACTCTATTTTCCCCCAAATAATGGTGGTCAAAAAGGTCCTCAAATTGGGGTGGACTAAAAAGTATCGGGTATCAACACTATTTAGGAAGGAAATAAACTAAAATCTTGTTTATTATATTATCTAAAATGTATCAGTATTGTAGTGTGTATCAAACATGCATCTATGGTTTTGCTATATATATTTTTTTATCAAATTACAAAATTTCAATCAAGTCTTCGAATAAGAGTTCGATTCATTAGATATCTTATAACTAGAATTCATCTTTTGTGCAATCTACATCATAGTTATTGGGAGAAGGATTAGGAAGCAACTCTCTGAGATCTTTGATACGAAAAATTTAGTTGTCTATGTTTTTCTCATGACAAAATATCTAATTTTTATGCATACGACAAGTCGAATTGAAGGGAATAGAGTAAGAATACAAAAAATAAAAAACTTTTCAAATCCAATTCAAAAAATTCCCAAAGAGAGAGCTTCTTAAACCTAAGAAATTGAAAATAACTAGCATTCATACCAAGTTGTGCCGACGTTGCTTTGGGAGGTTCTGGAATCTTGGTGGCTGCAAATCATTAGGTGCAGAACAAATAAGTTAAGGCCTAAACGCTTTCAACCTCGATAAAGAATAGCTGAAGAAAGTGCATGTCTACCCATACTTTTATTGCATGAAGAAGATGAATCAACAGAACCCGAGGGCCAAGGGGCTGCGACATTATCGTTAAGATCACAAATAAAATTGATCCCCGAAGCTTTGTCGTATGTTACATCGGAAGGCAAACTTGGAAAAAGACAACCAGATACTGGAAAAACTACATTCAGTTAACCAGCAAGAATTGAGACATATAATGCTTATATTAATTCCACAATGCAGTCATTACCTTTGGAGTCCACTGGTCCATGCAATCGGCAAACACCACCACGATCAACAGAAAGTCACAATGGAACCACCAAACATTCTTGTTATTGATTAGTATCACTAAATCACAAGCACGAGATATCAACAAAACAAAAGCACGATAAATTTAGGTAACAGTGAGGAAACAGACCTTGAAGGGAAAAATCTTTGAGATTTATCTGGCAAAGTGTATAAATATTGCTTGAGATATTAGCTCTTTGCAACTTCAAGCCAAGTGAGGCCGCACAATTTAAAGCCTGCAAGTTAGTAACAAAGCTTTGCTTTTGCAACTGAGATAAGTAACTGTCCATGGCATTGCAGCAAGCTGTCTGATTACTTGTTAAATTTCCACACTCCGTTGAAACATTTTTCACGTCAGGAAGAAGCAATGGACATGCTGAAAGTAGAAAAGGGGAACCAAAAACGAACAAGATCGGTTAGCGCATTTTCATTCTTTTCCAAATAAAAGGTTTGTAGATCAGAAAATTCAGTCTACAACTCAAAATACTTGCAGATGCATATCCGAGTGTCTTTTTTTACCTACCTTTGTTTATTTTGCAACTAGTAAGTACTCTAAGAACTCTATTTGCAGAAGTGGGATCGAGTTTACTAGCTAGCCACCGGAGCACAATATTCTTACAGTAATTTACAAGAGATGCCTGCTCAGAAACTACAGAAGTGCCTCCCAAACCAGTCCTAGTATAATTCCTTACAGCTAATTCTTCAGCAGCATCTGCTATGGCATTTTGGCAAACTCGATTGCAGCACTCATTAGCAGGATCAATTTTCTCACAAGCAACCAGTAAAGCAGAGGAATCTATTTTTCTTTCAATCTCGTTAACATCAGCTACAGGGCAAGATAATTTCGTGAGATTCGATGGGTGAACTGAGCATATCTCGAGAAGACTCTCACTGGCACCTTTACTTTCCATGATCTGCTGGAAATCTGAGATGCAGTGTTTTGCTTCAGTCTCATTCAGCTCGAGCTTCTGAGTGTGAATACTGGACTGGCCTATAAGAATCACTAGGCTGGAATCAACTTGAGGACAACATACCACATTTGCAAGATATGGAGCAAGCGAAGCCCAGCAATCAGTTGCTGTCACCCCCAGTACACGTTCAACAGCTGAAAAGTTAAATGAACAAAGACCTGAAAATACAAGGCAATATCAGTCTAAAGCATTTTAATGGCATTTCTGTAAGTGTCACAGAAATCATTACTGGGAAGTCCTATATAAACAAGTGGTTCAGGATAATTTGATTTTACATAATAACTAATAGAACTTTAAAATTACTATGATCATATTAAATGTTTTGATATTATCATTCCAAGGATTAGATAATATCTTCATCCTGACAATAGACTTTGAGATAATAATGCACTAGCACGAAAAGTACATTCAGATCTTCCTAATTTATGCACTGTTAATATCATCAAAATCAGTGAATATCTGTAGCTGAACGAAAAGGATTTGAATACAGTTTGTTTATTCGAATAGTGTAACTTCTGCCCAATAACAGACGAGTTTAATAGCAAATAAGCATGAAAAAAAGGACCTGATAATTTTGGCACACTGTTGTGTGTGAAAGGCATCAATGGAGTTGGAGCTTGGAATGGATAAAGGGGTTGAGGATCAACACTTGGAGACATATTTGGAGTGAAAGCAACATTCTTTATTTCATTTAAGTCAGAGTTGTCTAGATAATTCTCCCAGCTGCTTATTGACTCACATAAACCTGCACATATAAATTTTGTTTTTATCAGTAATGTGTTGGTGAAAATTTATCTGTTCACATCATTAAATACTATGGACAGAATTTCATCTGAATTTGATGCAAATTTCTTGCTAACGTCATTGTGAATGAGAAGTATCTTATGCTTTGTTGTACTAATCCAACAATATGACCTCATTTAGGATAGTAATATCATCCCATCATTTTACTTAAAATAAGGCATTACCATAAGATTTGCATCACATCAATCCAAACATGGAATTACCAGGAAGTAAAATTCAATACCATTTAAAGTTCAAACTGTAAGAACGTCAATTATCAGTAACACTTCAGCAAAACATGAAACAATTAAATTTACAAGTTAACCGAGTAATTCACAGTAAATTCTCGGACTATGCCAATGTAAATCCATTAAAAATCCCAGAATTCAAAACCCAGAAAACACAACAAGTTAGAAATTCAATAATGATCAATACAAGATTTAACAATTAGAGGATAACCCACTACGTTTTTATCCAAAAAAATAAAATAAAATAATACAATGAATTAAAAGAACTTCCAAATGTAAAACAGAAATTGAGGATACTCACAATGTAGTGAAAGTACTAGAATAAGTTGAAGAAGAAGCAAAGTTTGAGGGACCGACATGAGTGGCACAATAATGAAACTGGACCTTGAGAGAAGAGACAAACCAATGTGTGTAGGTTTGTGCAAGTGGGTTGGGTATTATATATGAAGATGAAGAGTTTTACATTTGGACTTTTGGCAACAAAATTGATACCAATTTTCATTTTGTTCACACGATTGAGTAAGACGGCAAGCTATGTACTTGCTTTGAAGAGGAAAATGGTCACGTGAGGATGATTTGCGGGTGATCCGGGAGAATGCTTAGAGTGGTCAATTGCTTCCGCAGAAGAGAATGTGTTTCCTGCATCAACAACACTACGCGGGGGATTCTGAAATCTGGCCCGAGGGAAGCGCATGCGCGGGGTGAAGGTGAAGAACCAGTGTATTTAAAGCAACGGTATTTTTAAACCCCAAAAATTGAAGAATAATTAAGTGGACTGTTATGTATGCAAACGTGGTATGATCAACTTGTGTTATAAAAAGTGATAGGATTAATATTTTGAATAGCGCTCCTAAACGTCACTTGGGCACGAGGCGCAAATGAAACGTTTTACTTTGACAATATACGCGCGATCAACTGTTAAATTGATCGCTTACTTAGCGTCTATATTTGTCGAGGCGTGCTTTATTAATTATATTTTATTTTTTCATTCTTTAAAAAATATTTTATTTGACTTTAGTTTATCTTTTTATTTTTTTAAAATGCTTTTATTTAACTTTAGTTTCAAACTTTTGAATGATTTTATAGTATAAAAGTAAAAAATGATTTTATTCGATAAAAAATTAGATAAATTTTAAACTACGATACTATCTATATTATGTAATTATGATTTTGAAACTAATCGTTTTATTGGACATTTCAAATTTATATATAACGTTTCTATAAATCCGTTAAATATGACTTGTCCAATTGAAATTGAAACCATGAAAAATACTCTAGTTTTTGTAATTCAAAAATTTGAAATTTGTATAATTGATTAATTGTAGGAATTATTAAGTAAATATAGTATTTTATAATTTTAAATATTTGGTATGTATTATTTTAATTATTAAATGATTTTTAAAATAATTAAGTATTTAACATAATAATAAAAATAAATAAGTAAAGTTTGAAGTTCGGCCTCCACGCGTAGCCACGTTTTACTTTTTTTAGAACATTGGATATGATTGTGTGCGTGTGTTTCGATAAATTGAATTCCCTTCATGGGACAAAACCTTGGATGCTGAGCGAGACTTGCACCGTTTCTTATTCTCTTTTTCTCTTATATATTTGACTTTCGAGGTGTCTTGACTTTACTACTATGAACTTCAAAACGTCGTGATTTGACTTAATGATCAGGTTACTTTGTTCCTAGCTACTCAGGGGACAAAACCTTGGATGTCGAGCGAGACTACTACATTTTTTAATTTTCTCTTATCTATTTGACTTTCGAGATGTCTTGACTTTATTGATACGAATATTTACATTTATCGAAGCATTAAATTATTTGTTTAATATTAGTTTTCATTTTTTAAATATAATTTAAATGGAAAACATAAAACGAAATAGAATAAAAAGATTCAAGTTGGGACAATGTGATGCGAGAAATTATATCATCTCTACAAAAATATTTTAATTCACATCCAACCATGCCACGTCCCATCCCAGTGCCCAAAACCCTTGGCCAGGCACGGAAATTTAGTATAATTACTATATTAATAGGGTTAAAATCGGATAAATATTATCTGCAGTCTGAAGCTCCAATAAAATTATAATTAGATATAAACCTTAATTGTCTCATTTGGATCAACGAGATACAATTTAGTTTCAATATCCCTTGTTTGGCCACCATTTATAAATTAAAATTACTTTTTATTTTTATATTCGATAAAATTTATAAGAACAATCCACTTATTCAACATTCATTTTCATATACTTATAATTTAAACTGTTTATAATGAACTCCCAAACATGCTTGTTTCCAATTGTGGAAATTACACCTACCCCTACATTTGGAGATCCAATTTCTAAAACCAGATTTTACCTTTTTTTTTTTCAAAAATCAGAACTTTTTAAAATACATACAACTTTATTATATTTAATTAAATATTATAAAAAATAAATTATATAGTATTTGAAACCCTAAATTCCTAATTCATTCTCACCCTCTCGTCTCTCTCTCCACCCTCTCCTCTCTGCCGGACGCTCCTTCCCTCTCCTCTCTCCACCATCGCCGCGGCTTCTCCTGCAGCAGCGTCCTCCTCTCCCCCTCCCCGTCTTCTCCCTCCACCCCCTCCCGTCTTCTCCCTCCCCCCTCCAGCGTCGCGACGCTGCTGCCGGCGTCGCAGCAGCGTCGCGGCGCTGCTGCGAACTCATTCGCACCGTCTTCTCCCTCCACCCCCTCCCGTCTTCTCTCTATCCCTCCCCTCGCGACGTCGCGCGGCCGCTGCAGCCGAGGCCGCGGCGTCGCGGCGTCGCGTAGTCATTCGCCGTCGCGAGGCTGGCTGCGACGCCGGCAGCGTCGCGACGCCTGCGCCCTAATTGGAGCGTTGTCGCGACGCCGCCGCTGCCGGCCGCAGCCAGCGCCGCGACGCGCCCTTGTTCGTATGCGGCACTCCCCTGGTTTTTTACAAAGATCCCGGCTCTCCCCGTGACCCGAGTTGTGCGGTGGCGGCGGGGACGGATTCGGGAAGGTTTGGTGGTTGTGGTGTAATTTGGGGATTTTTTCTTGTTTGTGGTGGATTTGGGTACTTTTTAGCGGATGTTGTGGTTGTGGTGTAATTTGGGCATATTTTGTGTGGATGTTTATATGGTGGTTTGAGGCGTTGTGCAGTGTGTTTTGTGGTGGTTGTGGAATGTGGTTGGTGGTTGTGCGTGCGGTAGCGGTGGTTTTGTGTGGATGTTTCTATGGTGGCTTGCGGCGTTGTGCAGTAGGTTTTGTGGTGATTGGTCGACATGTTTTGTTGCGGTTTTTTTCTTTGTGATGGGTTGTCTTTGTGAACTCGTGACCAATGCCGGTGACTCGAGCCATATATTGTGACCGATCTTTGTACTATCAATAAAAACCTGAGTCATGCCCCAAAAAATATTCTGTGACATGTGCTATGACCATTTGAAATAAACTTGTGACTATCAATAAGAAACTAAGTCATTTGAAAATAAAATGGGACTATGAACAAAACTGTGACCTGAGCGATGTGCAATATATGTACTATGACCGATACTGTGACCATTTGAAAATAAGCTGTGACTATTAATAAAAATGTGAGACGTGAGCCTTATTGTGTTATCAATTATTGTAAACGAAAAATCACGTGTTGTGACCTGTGACCTAGGCTGTGACCTGGACTGTGACCTGTGACTTGGGTTGTGACTTGGGCTGTGACCGTACAAAAATTGATGTCATCGGAATAGTCGTCGGAATCAGAGCAGTCGCCGGAATCGGAGTGGTCGCCGGAGAAGTCGCTGGAATCGGAGTGGTTGCCGGAGAAGTCGTCGGAATCGGAGACGTCGCCGGAGTGGTCGTCGGAGCAGTCGCCGGCGTGGTGGGGTGGTGGTGGTGGGGGTGGGTTAATTTTATATATTTATTTATTTATTTAATTATTTATATCTTTTTATATATTTAAATAAATAAATAAATATTTATAAATATGTGTATATATAGGTCAAAAAATCTGATTTTTGAAATGTAAAAGTTGTTTTGTTATTTTTGAAATAGGGTAAAGATAAAGTAGGGAAAGTGAATTTTTCCCTTTCCAATTTGTCTTGTCAAAAATAAGCTGGTGCATTCCCCCAAATGGCCGAAGTCCATGGGCTAGGTGGGTTGAGTCATGGGCTTGGTTGTTTGGGTCCAGTCTGGAAAATCCTAAGCCTGCTTTTTAACATAACAAGGTCTAAAACATTATAAGTGGAAATTACCGGTTACCATTTTTTATTTTTTTCTAAAGTTATATATAACTTTTTTTATTTTTCAATTTTTAAGAATACCTCTTTGCTATTGTATAAGATCCTCATTTAAAATTCCAAACAATCCACTTCTTATTCCAATCTTCAAATCCCTCCACCATCAAACACTAATACCATCGACAATATCGTTGACTGTCGTTTTTTATGACATTTGATTCCTCCTCCTCCTCTTCGGACTCTCATCAATATTTGACCCGATTCCAGTTATTTTTCTTGACTTTTCTTCAGTTGAATATTGTTTGTGGTCTTGTTAAGAATTTTCACAACTGGCGTTATTGATAATTTTTTTAAAAGCTGATTGTAGAGTTTTCTCCCTCGATTTCGATAGGGTTTTCACTCCTTTGGAGGATTTTGGTATGTTTAGAAGCCAATTTGTTGTACAAGCAAAAAAGATTGAGATTCCAACGTTCTTTCGGTCAGAATTTGTTTCTCGATAAGAAATATTCTTTCAAGCCCCAAATATTCTTTCAATCCAATGCATTTTTTAACGAAATATGATCTTTCAATATTTAGATTTTTTAGAATGAAATCTTGGATCCCTTTTTTATTGTGTAATAGTCTTATTTATATGTCGTTTAGGGGCATTTTAGTCACTTACGAAAATCTCATTCTTTCAACATTATGTTGAAAGTCATGAATCATGATTAAGTCACATTTTTCAAAACCTCATGGATGTTAGTGTTTTTGTGACACTTTTCTAAAATTTCATTATTTGAGCATAGTCAAAATTATTTGCAAGCAAGAGCATAGTGCACTAATTTCTGGGTTGATTTAGATAGAATTCACACTAAAGTTCTGTCCACGTCCTAGCCCTATTTGTGGGGTCTTATTCTTGTTTCTGGCTAAGGCCTCTAATCATGTTTTCGAACAAGTAACAAGGACCAAATTTCTTTGTTTAGGAAAACCTCGGAGGTCAAGGCATTCTTTTAGTCCGACTGGCCTCGACCATCGAAGCATAAATACTTGTTCCATGACACGTGTGCATACGATGTGACCATTTTCATGGCTAACGTGGTATCCAGGTGGACCATGATTATTTCAGTATGTATCATATTGATGTAAGATTTATCATTTTAACATACTCTACAAGGTGGTAGCTCATATGTGAACATTAATTTTGAAATTCATGTGCTCTTTTAAGCCTTCTTATTCGAGTTTGTTTGAGTTTAACAATTTCTGATACTATATTTAAGATTTTCAATTTCATCTCAAAAAAGTCAACTTTGTTAAAAGGTATAATATAGCTCATATTACTTTTTTGCCAATTAAATTATTAATGTTTATGTTGTTAGTGGTTTAATGAATTTAATCGTTTCTATCTCCTTGTTAGTACATGGTGAATAATTTTCACTCCTATATTTTAATAAAATTTGGTTGCAACAAAATGAGGTTATTAATTGATAATTAAAATTGGGTTGTGATTGGCATGTTTGAAGTTATTAGCATATTTAGGTGTTGATAAATTCTTAATCTAAGGCGAATTGATTTCAAGGTATATCGCCTCTCTTATTTCCATATCCAAGGCGATAAAGCCATAATTCCATCGCCTTGTTTGCCCGTTTCTTCCGAGACATTAAGAACACAACAACAAAGCTTATTCTCCATTGAGGTGACACAACTTGTCACATCTCAACCCAGGAAGCACTAATGTGGCCTTCCGGGCCTTGAGCAAGTTGCATTCTTTAACACCTTGTACGAAATGATTGGTGTGACATCTTTGCAAAGGTGGCTTTGCAGTCACATTATTATCGATCCACCTTGGATAGGGATGTGGAAGATTAGGGTGTTTGATACCCATTTTTGTGAAAAAAATGTGTTTTTGAATAGTGACTGATGGAAGAATATGTGGTTAAAAAGTAAGAAGAATTTTTAGGTTTATGTGTAATATTATTTTATTGATAGAATGTGTAGTTGAAATGAAGAAAGAGAAAAAAAATGAGAATGAGAAAAAAATGAGTGTCAAACGGGGGCTAAAGGCTTGAGATGGTTAGTTTTTGAAATCATTAAGCTTAACATGTAAGCTATTGTGATAAAATCACGTGACTAGCGTCAAAAAGGCCTCAACCAATCCATAAACACTCAACCTCTATGTCATTTTAAGGGTAATCTAATCTTGAGTCTAAACCCGACTTCTACATTTCTGTCATGTTTCTTCCTCATCTAAAATATTATTTGATTTAAGCGTTTAAGTGCATACGGTCTTGTACTCTCCTCTTGAATTTGACAATTTGAGCCTCTAACATGTGTGTCCAAGTTTGCATGTAGAGTACACGCTATCATGAGGACGAACATGAGAGGAGTTGTGATTTGTTGACACCTAAGTCCCATCAAATTCTAAGGTCAACTGTATTTATCTTTTAAACGGAAGCTCCTTGCCTTATAAAAAATTGTATAAACAAAGACAAATATAAATTTCTTGTTTTGCACTTTTCTTTCTGTACTGAATTTATCCTCATTTTTCCTTTTTCTCAGTTTTAGTTTTGGTAAGAACATTGTTTTTACTTTTAAGAAAATCTTTAGAAAGTGTTTTGCAATAATTAGATACCACTCTCTTTCCAGGAAAAAAAAAAGTTACCTCGAAAGGTATTTTTCATGACGTTTTCATACTTTTAATAGAAAATTATAAGGAGATCTCACTTTTAAAGAAGAAAATAAAGTGTGACCATCACTTTTTGTTTTAAAATAAAGTTTTTTTCTGTTGAAAAAAAAAATTGTCAATCCTTAAAAAAATATTAATTTTGTAAAAAATTACCAAAATCTCTTCTTTTGCACGAACTATTTAAGAATTCTCATACAAATTAAGTACAATTGTTTTCACTGCATTTAGATACTAAGGGTATATTTGATTGACTTTATTTTTTATGAAAAATATTATTTTTGCGCCCAAGTTCCTATTTTTGGGATGTTTGAGTAAGACTGTCTGTGGATCGGTTCGATTCGATTTTGAAAAGAATCGAACCGACCCAAAATTTTCAGGTATTTAATAAATGAAACTGTCGGGTCCAAATATAATTATGGAACCGTTTGGGTTTGGTTCCGTTCAGATCGGTTCGGTTCCGTACCATAATTAAATTTTTTAATATTTACAGCAGCACTACATAAATACAACTAATGACATTTCATTCGTAATATTTACAAATTAACGTAGCACAATTCAAAAACATATAAATAACTAGCCGTCCAATACGATTAATTTTATCTCATTTGAAGGTTTTAAATTTAATGAGCAAATTCGAATAGTCATGTAGTCATGAGCAAATTAAAATGGGCTAATGAGCTTTAAAAATAATTTGGGCTTTAAAATTAAAATTATGAGATAATCTGATTTATTTAATTAATTTGCTAATTTGTTTAAAAAAAAATAAATTAATTTAATTAATTTAATAAAAAAAATTATTTAGTTTCGATTCTTACTCTAGACCCGACCCAAACACATCGGTTCTCGATTCGGGTACCCGTTCGGGTATTTAACTTATGAAGAACCGCTCGATTAAGTTCGGAACTTTTGGACATCCCTACGTTTGATTAACATTTTTTCCATGAAAAATATTTTTCAAAATTGGTTATGCGATCATATTTTCCTCAAAATTAAAGAAAATATTTTTTTGAGAAGAGTTATATTTTTATTTTCAAAGTTATTCACTCACTCTCTCGTCTATCCACCAATAAAAGATTGACAAGTATAACAATTTTTAAGTTCAAAATTAAATCAATCGAACATATTTAATTAATAATTTTCAAGCAAACTTATTTTCTTCCCATGTAAATTTACGTTTACAATGAAACAATACTGCCGAGAATATAGTCACGGTTGCTAGATTTGTCTAAGATATAATATATCATAAATGTCACTATAACCATTTTGCATGATTGAATGATCATAAATAGACCGAGATTACGTAAGAATAACGTAACCATGCAAATGACTTTAAGTACCTAACCCATGTTAGAAGTCACTGATTTCACGCGGCAAATGCACGTTACAACCCTCTAATTACGGAATATAATACTCTGCGTGTTTTGAAAATATTAAGATAACTGATTTACGCCTCAAATGCAGGAAACTTTTTGCTTTACTTTCTTCTTCTTTAATCATTTTATGCATTTTGTTTTTTAGTTAAGAAGACGTCAATGTGCAATGTATCACAAGTGTGAACGCAACATTGTTTATTCCAAATTTATCATGAATGTACGGCGAAATAACCGTTAAACTCATGTGCTCTCAACGCCTTCATTTCTCTATATATTCGTCTTCTTTCATTCTTATCCCCACCCAATATCTGTTACGCACATAGCAAAACCATAGTCCTGCTGCCTTCAGACGACTGCACGACGCTACATCATAGCAGCACGACCAAATAGAGGCAGCAACCTAATTGTATAGAACTCTCTTGTTTTCGTGCGCTAAAAAAAAATTCTTGTTTTCAGAAATAAAATGGGAAATTGCTTGGCAAATCAAACTCTTATTGCAGAAGATGGAAAGCCAGAGCCTTCAAAGAAAGCAAAAACAACATCCCGAGTTGTTAGCATAACTAATCCTTCGAAGCTGAATGCGCGTAATGGAGGCATAAGCACTTTGGAAAATTTCAGTGAATTCAAAGGCAAAACAGTGAGGATCCGAGTTTTGTTGACTCAAAGAGAGTTGAGCCAGCTTTTGAATGGAGAATTACAGAAATCTTCTTCTTCTTCGTCGTCGTCCCACCAATTGCTCAACGCACTGCAACTAAAAGGTAGAAGAATTGCAGAAGCTGGATTGCAGGATTGGAGGCCAGATTTGGAAACCATTCCTGAGGATTATTAATGCCTATTTTTCACATTGGCACTAACTCTCTCATATTTATTTTAACTAATAATTCTTTATTGTATTTTGTTGATCTTCTTTGATTATCAGATCAGGATAACCTTCTCATATTGTACTTCATTTTCTTTCCTCTTTTCTGCCTTTTTTCCTCCATAAATTTCATGTCGATAAAATAAGAAAGTTATAATATATAAGGGGATTGGACGAATTATCTTGACAAGGATAACCTTTTAGAATCTTGCTACATGTATATTAAGGTTACATGAGGGATTACACAATGACACTTTACCATTTGTTAGTTTAAAACTCGATCAACTCTTTCATCCACTCTTTTCCTCCCATATCATTTTAAGTAGGGAAAATTTCATATAAAAGATTTAACTATGATCAATTTCAAATTAAGAAACTAGGTTTAAAACTTCAAAAATCAGATATTATTAAATTTTATTTATGAAATAATTAATTAAATATATTAATTTCACAATTCTATAAATTTTGGTCACAAATTATTTCTCAATCACAAATCAAAAAATTTATAGGTCACAAATTATTCATCAATCATAAAATCAAAAATCTTATAAGTCATAATTCATTTATCGTCACAAATCACAAATTTTATAAGTCACAACTTATTTAACGGTCACAAATTATCAAATTAATTGACCACAAATTATTTCTCGACCACAACTTAACAAATTGTAAGTCACGGTCATTTTTAGGTCATATATTGGTCACAAATTAAACGGTTTATCATTGTCACAGTCATCCAAATTTTTGTTCACAAACACTTTGTCTCACTCGACTGTAGCCGTCATTACCCCCATCGCCACACCACCAACACAACCCACACCACAACTGTTTGTGATCACCATCACTAACAGCGCCAAATCCACCCCCACACCACCTCACCAACACCAAAATCCACCACCATTGCCAATAGGGGTGGGCGTGGGTTGGGTTGGGTCGGTTTTTGCCCCAACCCAAACCCAACCCAACATTGTCGGTTTGTTCGAAATCCAACTCAACCCAACCCATGTAAATGTTGAAACCCAACCCAACCCAACCCAATTATGTGTCGGTCGGGTTGGGTTGGGTTGGTCGGTTTGAATCATAAATTTCAATTTTTTTTATGATAAAGAGTAGCTCAAACTCTTATAAATTAGTTTATGTTTTCGTCTTTATTCGATTTGAAATTTTATCCCTTAAAAAATGTGCGAGGCTGACTTTATTGGTTCAACCAACAAGTCCTAATTTTTGGCACTTACAGATAAGTGAACCTCCACACAGTAACATATGAGATGGTCTTCAGACAATAGTTTGTGTCCCCAGTACCTAAGCCATATGATTTTTTTTATAACTCCAGATTTTTAATTTTTTTTTTTGTTGGGGGAGGTCTCACGAGCATTTTCAATTGAAATTCAGATGCATCAAAACACAATATCTCACATATGAGCATAGCAACACGCAACACAGATTTAGATCAGAGTGAAACTTTATTTTACAGATTTGGAAATAACGACACAGATTACTAAACCACAAAATGGAAAAAGCTTATTTCTTTTCATAAGTATAGAGATACGTGTAAGAATTAATATACTTCTCTTCATGCATTTATCCAACTATAATTAGTAGGATTGGGAATTTCAGTTAAAGGAATAATAAAAAAAAGAATGAGAGCTTTAACTTCAGTCCTTTAATTTACACATAGAAATATGTCAAAAACACTTGAGCACATTAATCAGCCAAAAGAGCAATATAAATCAACATAAACATAAACTCATTTTATGATACAACGTGACTTTTTGACTTTATTGAATATAAAAAAACTAGTAAAATAATTACTTAATTTAGCCTCTCTACTTCATCCCTAAATCTCATGCTGGTATTTCTTATCTTCAAGAAATTTTTAATTGAAATCCTCGATCAATTTCGAAAGCTCCAGTTTTAATAATAAAGAATTGCTAACAAAAACTAATTCTTAATACAATTTGAAAATAATTGAGAAAACTATTCGTCGTTTTTTCAATTTAACGTTTTTTTTTTTTTTTTTTTGGGTTGGGTTGGGTTGGGTCGGGTTGGGGGTGCCAACCCGACCACCCAGCCCGAAACCCGAAAACCGCCCAAAAAATGCAAAAAACCGACCCAAACCGGTCGGTTTGGGTCGGTTTCGTCGGGTCGATCGATTTTTTGCCCACCCCTAATTGCCATGATCTACATGAAACACCACCAACAAAAAAGCCCTAAAATTTACAGTGGCTACACAAACACACCTCAAAAAAACATTACAACAGATTCACTCGCACCAACACAACATGCATGATAGTATCTAAATAGGGCGCCGCGCCCAAAAGTGTCGGCTCGCTGGAAAGCCCAGCAGCGATGCCCATCGTCGGCGCTCAACTAATAGATCTAATTGTTGGAATTTTGTATTGGAAATTGGTTGTGACCAATTGAAATGATTTAAGTGGAAATTCTTTGTTTGGTGAATGAGAAATTAAGCTAAACTTAAACCACTTAATACTTGAAATTATTGGAAAATCGTGTAGAATATTGTGGAATATTCTAGAGATGATGTAGATGAAAAGATGTGTCTTTCATATGGAATATCATGACCTTTGGAGATCATGACTTTTGGTATGAGTAACTTCCAATAATTATGTATATTCAAGAGATGTGTCTCTTGGTATGATTGTGTCTTTTGACAAGCCTTTCCAACTACTATATATATGGATTCCCCATATGTTTGGATCACAACAACAGCAAGAAGAAACAAGAAACAATTCAATTGATAGTTTCATATCATTTCATGTTTTGTTTTAGTTTTGCATAAAACACTTTATAGAAGTGATTATTTCTTACATCAAAGATTCAAAATCATGGTTATGATAGAGAGGGAACTCCGTTCGAATTCGTTGGTTTAAGTTATTTGGAGTGCTCCTATGACTTGACGTGGTCATTGTATCTTGGGAGATGATTGCCAAGAAACAGTTAGCACCGATGCGGGGCAAATTCATATTAAGGACAAAGTGTCAAACACTTGCCTCGACCAATTGCATCACTTACATTTCATCTTTCTCATTTCTGATTTTATTTATGCTTGATTTCAGAATATGATTAATTTATTTATGTGTTTTATTGAAGGGTTTGAATTGAAGAACAATATGCGTTCACTCATATTGGGAAGTAAATAATTCATATTATTATATTCGAAGTCGGTAAATCGCTATTTTATCTCTCAAATCAGATTTCGGTAAGTCGAATGATGTTTCGATTTCACGCATATTAACGGCATGCTCTTGATAAATATAATATGCACATTATTGGTGTAATATCTCCTACACTAACATCGTCGACACTCAACCATTAGATCAACATTGCCGACACTCAACCACAAACTACAAATCACAACCCACAATATTGGTTTTACATCGCTGATCAAGATAGCCTCGGCGTTGCGCAGATCGAGATGACAGTGCTGTGCATAGAGATGCTACACGATGCGGCACTGTGTAGCACCTCTGCGCCACTTTAATACCTTTGAGCCATTCGGTGACCTTGTGCGCGGTGGCCATTAGTGAGGCTACAATGGTCGTTCAGTGTCTCGGCATCACACAGCAAAGTTGGTTGCTTTCGAGTGAGAGCTGTAGCGACGCTGCTGCTTCATAACGATGCTACTCGGTGGTGGCATCTTGAGCGTGGTTGTGGGCGTCTTCACAGCAGTGGTGGTGGAGGTGACATCTTTGTGAGAGGAGATAAGTGAAGGATACAGAGAAAATATATGAGAAATGATGAGGGTTTATAATTGAATATATGTATTTAGACGGGATGGGATGGGATGGGATGGGATAACTATATAGATTAATTAAGTTTATAATATTATTATTAATGTTAAAAGTTTGAATTAACATCTGATTTTTGCATAAGCAAACTTTAAATTTGATTTTTCAAATTGAAATTTAAAAAATCTGCTTTCATGTAATTTCCACTTTTCTGTATTTTCTTATGTATAATTTTTGTGTACAAGTAGCGTAATCCAACCTTTTAATATAGAACCTAGATAAAATCCAATATATAGTATCACCGTCCGATTCCAATATTAATGTTTTGAAACGAGTCATATGATCTAATAGGACAAATACTGAATAGTTGAACGGGTGTTTTACAGGTCAACCAACATAAAATATTGGAGAAAATTGCATCTGGGTCCTTGACCTTTTATTAGAATTGCAAATAGGTTCCCAATCATTTAAATTTTTGCAGCATAGTACCAAACCTTTGAAAATATTATGCAGCTGAAGGACTGTGTGTGGAAATAATCCAGTACACCGTTAGAAATTCTCGTCTTGAATTTGCCTTCTGTAAATCGTTAAAAATTTACAGGTAAAGAGTTAACAATTTTTAAATATGTGTTCAACACTGTAACTTCATCCCCTTGAAGTTTTGCTTAGACAATGGGGAAAACAAAATTTCATAGGAATTGAAATTAGAGGTGTCCAAAAGTCCAGAATCGAACCGGATCGAGCGATTTTTCATAAGTTAAATACTCGAACGAGTACCCAAATCGAGAACCGATGAGTTTGGGTCCAGTCCCGGGTCTAGACAAAGAATCGAATAAGAACTAAAACTAAAACTAAATAATTTTTTTTATTTTTTATATTGAATTAATTAAATTATTTTATTTTTTCTAAACAAATTAGAAAATTAATTAAATAAATCAGATTATATTTTTGAATTGGGTTACGTTAATTTGTAAAAGTTACGAATGAAATATCATTAGTTGTATTTATGTAGTGTTGCTGTAAATATTAAAGGTACGGACCGATTGGAACCTAACGGAACCGAACCCCAATTGTTACATAATTATATTTGGAACCGACGATTCCATTTATTAAATACCCGAAAGTTTTGGATCAAGAGAATCGAACCGAACCGAACCGACCCCGACCCACGGACAGCCCTAATTGAAACTCGATGCAATCAAGTTCTCGATGATGGTCAAGTTGAATATGATCGCAGTTGAGTCAAGTTGAACCTCTACTAGGGAGCTCGATTAATTGCATTAACTTGTATTTTTTGTTTTTTTTTGTTTTCTTCACTATTTTATTTTTTTCTGGAAAAAGATTATGTGTGTACATAGGGCACACCTGTTTCTTGCTGCAGCAGAAATAATAATAGAAGATAATTAACTAAGGGGTGAGCACATGCGAACTTATAAAAATACCCTTAAAATTATGATTTTTTTTAAAATCATATGAAAAGTATTTTGAAAGTAAAAAATATTGTTACACGATCATAATGATAGATAACATTATTAATTGGGAAAATTGTAGTGGAGGTCCCAAACCTTTCATTTTGTTGCAGAATATACCTTAATTTTTTTATTTTTACGGTTTCAATCCCAAACCTTTTTCTTTAATGGCGTCGGAGTCCATTGGATGGATTCCATCCAAAATCCCATTAGTCAACACTTAAATTGAAATTTTAACCCAAATTGAAAAATTGTATGAAGGGTAAAATGGTCGAATTATATTTCTATAATAAAATAATTAAATAAAAAAAATGAACTTCGTCTTCTCCAAATCACCCTACCCCCACTTCCAACTACAAAATAAAAAAAAATTAGAACTCAGTCAATTCTTACCACCAACACCAATCATTACTGTCACATCAACATCGCCCTACAACTGCCCTCAATCAAATAATTCTGCTTTGTTTGCTGAAAAGCCTCCAATGCCCTCCTTTAACACCACCCTCAATCAAAAAAATTTGCTTTTCTTACTCATTTTCTAGCAAGAACCTCAAAAACTTCAAATCTAATTGGCGAAGCAGATCTATTTACACTTCATCCAACAACAATGCCAAAAATAAAAAATCTGGAAAAAAAATCAAAACTAATTGGTGAAACTGCTTTGTATGCTCCGCATTCCTCGCTACATTCTTGGCGAGTGCTTTGGGATTTAAATGGTTCTCAAGAATAAGACGTTGGCAAATAGGCTTGATCGTAGTGGAGTGAAATACATTTGGGTGGCGAAGCCGTTGATGGCGAAGTAAGTGGTAGTGGGTTTTGGATTGGTTGCCAAACTATAACAACAACTGCCTTCGGTTCTCTTTAACACTACCCGCAGTGGTTACTCGGTTAACTATCGCCTGGAGCCGAAGCACCACCTTCCGAGCCATGGATGATGCACTCAGTGCAGTTAAATGGCTACAAACACATGCTCTATTGAATAGTGCTAATCCATGCTTATCAAATGGGGTTGATTTTGATCAGGTTTCATGGTAGGGGTAGGAATGAGTGGGGTTTGGAGAAGATGAATTTTTTTATTTAATTATTTAATTATAGAAATATAAATTCATCATTTTACCCTCCATTTAATCAGTCAATTTGAGTCAAAATTTCAATTTTAGTGTTGACTAAAGGGATTCTAGATGGATCCGTCCAATGTACTCCAGCTGCCATTAAAGTAAAAGGTTTGGGATTGTGGCCGCAAAAGTAAAATGTTAAGGTATATTCTGCAACAAAATGAAAGGTTTGAGACCTCCGCTGCAATTTTCCCTTATTAATTTAGTGCCACTTTTTTTTAAATTAAAAAGTGACATTATTAAAAAGTTATGTTTGTCACTTAAAAAAGTGATAGAAATTTTAAGAAAGTGACAAACACTAAAGAAAGTAATAGAAATTCAAAAGAAGTGACAAACACTAAAAAAAAGTAACAGATATTCAAAAAAAGTGACAAATACTAAAAAATGTGACAAAACACAAATTAAAACATTGAAATTAGTTCAAAAAAGTCACATAAATAATAATAAAAAAAATGAAACAACCACTGTCTTTCCTCTTTCTTCGTTCACCATCAAGCATCTGTAAGTTAGTTCACCTACAATATACCAATCAAAATGCCTATCATGTTTAAGTCAATTCACAGCCATCCTTATTTACCAACTCAGTCAACCCTTTTATGATATAAAAAGCTTTTTGGAAGTAAAAAATTACTGTATAGAATTAAGTGTCGTTTTTTATTAAAAAATGACATGCATGCCACTTTTTTTTATTAAAAAATGACATGCATGCCACTTTTATTAAAAAGCGATGTATTTTACTCAAAACGGTGATAAAAAAGTGACAAAAACTCAAAAAAGTGACAAACGCTAAAAAAAGTGACAACGAACATTTACACATAGTCGTGTATGAGATCATACACCACCATCGATCTGCATTACCTAACTAATCTAAGCCCTATCACCTCCCACCACCACCTAAATCCACTTCCAACTTCTAGGATTCTACCAATCTTGGATGGAAGAAAGTCATTGAGAAATTTATTCTTACATACCAATATTATAGTTATTCTGCTCAGTAAGATTCTAACTCGATCATTGAACACGTCCTTGAAGGAAAAGTACACCTTCAAAAAGAGTAAACTATGCAACCGTCCGTATAGAGTAAAATTTTCAAATAAAAAATTCAATTATGTAGTGATAATCAAGTCCACATTCCCAAACCAATGTAATAGTTTTTGGCACATGAATATTAAATTCAGGTAAAATAAAAGGACTCCTAGGAAACCATCCTATAAATTGTACTGAAGCTCAATAAACAAGAACTAATACAGCTAACTCTTCAAAACCTATCTCAAAACATAAGATAGTAAAATTTACTTCTTACTCAAATCCAAAAAAGGCTCTATTTGATAAGAATAAGCCATCAAGAAAATAATCAATTTATTGCTCTACAAATTCCCAATAAAATGCCACTCAATATCATCTGGCAGCAGCTGCAATTGATTAGAGCAATATCTCCAAAAATCAATAAATTACACTACCTTGTGCAGGTAACAGTTAGCAATCAACTCAATGCACATCATCTTCATACAGGTCACATCCTTCCATACATGCAAAAAGGTTTATGAGAAAGAAAAAGAAATAAAAGAGATTCTGAAATTGTAAGAAAACTTTACATTTTATTTGAACATTAGCTAGACAAAGATATCCTTTTAAAGAATCCAATTCACTTGATTGCATAATCAACATGGCTCTCTCTTCACTCTAACTACTCCCATAATCCCAAACTTGTAAATCAGCCTTAAAAGTACTCTCTTGCATTGAGAAACTTTTTATTCCAAATCCAATCAAAAAAACTCTACATGATCCCTTCACTCTCTCCTTGCAGAATCTTTCGATTCACTTTAGACCATAGGAAGCCCATGGAAAAATCAAAATTTAGTCAGAAAATTCAGCTACAAAATATGTTATATTGTCTATGGTTATGACGGGAACCTAAGGGGCTTTCTCCACGAGCTCTTGGACGTATTTCTCGTCGAAGCAACAGTGATCGACATGAGGGAAACGTGCTTGCTCTTGCTGACGGCCACCACCTGGGATGTTCCATTTGAAGCATCTAATCAGTCTGGGAATGGAGCATAGAAGCTTTGCTCCCGATGGTTTGAGACTTGTGGCTTTGGATTTTTGGTTTTGAACGTACTAATTATGTGATTAAATGTTCTGATTAGTTTTAAATGTATTATTCAAATTTCTTAGTTTCAGTGGGGGTAGCGGCCAGATTTCCCCCCAAGCAAATTGACTGCCTATATGACTAATCGGACCGACCCTATTTTATTTTATTTTATTTTTACCAGGAATTCAGTTTTGCGTTGAGCCAATAATCGACCCGACCCGACCCATGTGCAACTCTATAATTAACACAAAGTTTTAGGAATTATTTCCTTTATTCATTCACATTATTTTTATTGTTGCAAACTGTATCCAAAAATGAGAATATAGGAACGTGCACGGCAGAAAAAACTTAACACGACTGAATGTTAGTTTCATATTCTTCATTTCTTACGTTAATTGTAAAATACTCGATACGTGGAATTGACCAAAATTTTTATGGTAGTGCCGATCATTTGACGACTAATAAATTAACCTCCATAGAGGGAACAATTTTATTACAAAAGAAGAATACGCTCTTCCATGCGTAGGCAAACCAAAATTACTTCCCTTGTTCAAGGAAGCAATAATAATAATCTCCATCTTGTAGAAGGATTCAAGAATGCAACTTTTATTCTCTTCACAATTGCAGTTGAGGAAACTCACCAATGACTGGCAGCTAAGAAAATGTGAATCCTTATTGCTTGCTCAGTTGTCTAATAACATATGGAAGTATGCCTCCGTGATTGAAATAAGCCAACTCCACCTGAAAATGCCATATCGTGTTAGACATAAATCTTTTGAATCAGATTCATAGGCAAAAACATTATAAGAGATGTACAAAAATTTCCAACAGTATGACAAACACACACACACATGCACGAGTATAGATAGATACGATTTTGTGACCCATCAAATGCATATACGTCTTTCCTGTTATGTTCATCCCATGGTGTTTGAGCACTACCATTATTTCACATTGGCCCCCAAAGAGCAAAATAAGGAAAACGGAGTTCAAACATTTTAGTCAAAGAAAGAGATACAAAGATAAAGTAAAAGCTTGTGTTTATCACTAAGAATTCTCATATGTTACTGAATTTATATATTATGTATCCATATATAATGGGAAGAAGTATGAACTCCAATTCTTCGGTAGAATAGCAAAAAAAGGAAGGCAAAGGGCAACACACCTCAGTATCAAAACGGACTGTGCATGTGAAAGATTTCCCAGTGTCAGTCTGGATGGTAACATCTTGACCCGGGCGGATCTCGTGAATGTTGCTGGGAAGATCAATGGTATAACGCTCATGACCCGTCAATCCTAGTGTGTCTGCATCCTCACCAGACTTGAAACATAGTGGAACAATGCCCATTCCAACAAGATTACTGCGATGGATCCTTTCAAAGCTTTTAGCAATCACTGCTTTAACTCCCTGTTGTGAAATAAATATAAATACTCACCTTCAGAGAATTTTTTATTTTTTTTTCATCGATGAAGAAAAGGATGAATAACAGTTTCACAAACGCAAACAGTCAGAACAGAGACTCACCAACAACATTGGGCCCTTTGCAGCCCAATCTCGTGAACTTCCGCTTCCGTACTCTGCTCCAGCCAAGACAATAGTGCCAACTCCAGCAGATTTGTATCTCTGATAGTTGCATATTGGTGAAAAGTATTAGGACCAAACAGAAACTTGTAGTATTAGATCAAGAAATTAACAGAAACTGATACTAATGGAAACAAATACTTCAAAGATGACTTTGACCAAGACACATAACATCCCCAAAAAAACAAAAAAAAAAAGTTCATGAAAATCACCATTGCAGCATCAAACACAGAGAGCTTTTCTCCAGTGGGAATATGCAGTGTCTTCGGGCCAACTTCCCCATTCAATAACTTGTTCACAAGGCGAATATTGGCAAAAGTTCCCCTTGCCATTATTTCATCATTACCACGGCGACTCCCATAAGAGTTGAAGTCCTTGCGATCGACCCCACGCTCAACAAGATACTTGGCAGCTGGACTATCCTTGTGAATGCTTCCAGCTGGCGAGATGTGATCTGTTGTGATACTATCACCAAAGTTCAGCAAGCAGTAGGCATCCTTTACTCCATGCGGCCCAGGGGGATCCATAGTCATATTTTTAAAATATGGTGGGTCGTGAATGTAAGTAGAATTTGGGTCCCATGAGTACAGCTTGGCAATTGGTACTGGTAACTGATTCCACATGGCATTACCCTTTGTGATAGCTTCATATGTACTTTTGAACATGTCAGGCAATACACTGGATTGAACCACCTACAACACACAATTTTCATATTGCTTGACCATTTAATATTGCCTTTCTGCTAATGGGCATTCAGTGCAATGTACATGCATACCTCTGCAATTTCTTCAGTTGATGGCCATATATCCTGGAAATAGACATCCTTACCATCTTTGCCTACACCAATTGGCTCTTTATTGAAGTCAATATCAACCTACACAAAAAGAACAGCTATACATTAACCTGAGACTCGGTAAAAGATTATAAATAAGTTATTAGTTATAAGACCAAGAAAACAGGGGCCAGTTCCCCAAGATTGAGGTGGTATTTCAAACCCTATCTGCTCACTCAATTAATTAAAAAAAAAAAAGAACATTTTCACTTTCCAATTTTAACACAACTCTCCCACATATAATTCTTACTCATCGACTCTCAGATTTTCTTATTTTTATTATAGAACGTACATCATAATAGTTATAGCAAATTATTTGGTGTATCCTGTATATACTTTACAAATTGGAATTTGCCCCTTGAATTCATTTTTGTAAATATGAGTTAGCCCATTCATGTATTAATGGATTCATCCTAATTTTTCCAATCAAGTGTTAAAAGCTTTCAAATGACTGAAACTGTAGTGTAATTATCAAGATATTCCTTAGAACACATGGTTGGGAGTATTTACTAACCGTGCCAGCAAGTGCATATGCAACAACCAAAGGGGGTGAAGCGAGGTAGTTCGCTCTAGTCAAAGCATGGACACGGCCCTCAAAGTTTCGGTTCCCAGAAAGTACAGCAGCTGCAACAATGTCTGCAGAGCACCACCTCATTCATATTATAAAACAATCAATTTCACATTAACACAAATGATTAGCATCGGGCAGTGCCTCTACTGAATTCAATCAAGTAAAACTTTGTCAAGGTTTACTAGATCAATGAGAGAACCAAAGAACAAGATTATGGCATACCATTTTCTGATATAGCAGCAGCAACTGATTCGTCCAAATCCCCAGAATTTCCTATGCATGTTGTGCAACCATAGCCCACGATATGGAAGCCTTGTTCATTTAAATACTTTTGTAGCCCACTGCATTGCAAAACATCCATAAGCACATATGCATGTCAAAACAAATATTGGGTTATAAAACTAAAATTATGAGCTATACCTCTTCTGCAAGTACTTCGTAACAACTCCGGAGCCTGGAGCAAGGCTTGTTTTAATCCATGGTTTTACCTGACATATTTTATCTAAGAGGTAAGCATTGACAGAAACCAAATCAATTGACCACTCACCAGAACATGACCCACCTGTAAACCAAGCTCGCAAGCTTTTTTGGCAACAAGGGCTGCCCCAAGCATGACACTAGGGTTTGACGTATTTGTACAGCTCGTGATAGCAGCAATCACGACGCTGCCGTGCTTAAGCTCAGCAGGTTGTCCATGGAATGAAAATTTGGCCACTTTTTCTTGTGCCTCCTTGGGCACAGCAAATCCCTGCATGAAACCTGCATGTTAATTCAAGATGGGGGCATAATCTAATGTTGATTTGTATTATAATAACAAATTGGGCTCTAAAGTCATTACCCTGTCCATAAGACACATTACAATCATGCAATGATTTAAGCCTGGTATATAAAGATTATATTTGAGAGTAATACTAGTCAAAATCCAATAAATTCTCTTATCACTTTAAAAATATCAACATCTGAAGCTTAGAGAAACAACAACCAAAAGCATTATAACTTTAAAGTCGACAAAGTTGAATCCTCACCTTGAATCCAACTTTGTTATCAAGGCATGAGTGCCAATCAACCTTCATTTCTCTTAAAGGTACCCGATCATGAGGTCTATAAAGAATGATAAAATAATAGTTAGCGACCACCGATCACATGTGTAACTTTAAAAATCGATGTAAATGTATAAGCCACATCACACACCTCTTTGGCCCTGAAACACATGGTTCAACATCTGCCAGATTTAGGTCCAAGTAAGATGAGTATACTCTTTCTTGTTGAGGCTGAATTGGTAGGAAAATAAAGCCATGAGTCCCGTGTCAAAACTATGATAAATTAAAATAAGAAGTTCTGATAATAATAATTACCTCACTATAGTCGACAAACATGTTGTTTGCACGTAGATATGCTTCTATCATTGCCACCTAATTAGCATAGAGTTGAGAGTAATTAGGTTCAAAAGCATAGAGCAGCATAATGTGGGAAATCATTTACATTCATTACAAAAGGTACATACAGTATCATCACTTCTCCCAGTTAATTTGAGATATTGCAGAGTGACTTGATCTACGGGGAAGAACCCCATTGTAGCACCATACTCAGGAGACATGTTTGCAATGGTGGCTCTGTCAGCTAATGATATTTCACCCACACCATTGCCTAGACACAAAGCAATGAAATTCAGTATCTCATTCCCTTGTAAAACTACAGAATTTAAATGAACCCATGTTATGTAATCTTACCATAAAATTCAACAAACTTCCCAACAACACCGTGCTTCCTTAGCATTTGTGTGACTGTTAAAACCAAAT
The DNA here is from genome assembly GCA_035079005.1 of Fraxinus americana. Taxonomy (NCBI): domain Eukaryota; kingdom Viridiplantae; phylum Streptophyta; class Magnoliopsida; order Lamiales; family Oleaceae; genus Fraxinus; species Fraxinus americana. Next base: position 10,915,257 of record CM068713.1, on the reverse strand, counting down.
CAGTAGCCGTGACACCATTTTTCAATTTGCCAGATAACTTGAATCCAACAACTCCAGGTAACACCATGCTCATTGGCTGTTAAGGAGGGATAACAACATTAAATTGAAGTGCTATAAAATGATTGTATGAATTACTAAGGATATTAAAGAGTTTATGAGAAGTCCAAGGATAAAATGGCGAGTTGTTGAAGTTTAGTGGATGGAGATATGTGTATTATTATTCCTTGGGGAAAATAGTCTATTCCCTTCAGTCTTCGGTTAGGTGTTTCTAGCCAAGTCTATTGTAAGGAAGGCATGTTGCCACCTGGTCACCTTCAGGAACTAATCAAGAACAACCATAGAGGGCACTAGGGCAACAAGCCGAATATAAGCTTCCAAAGGAGTGTATATAAATAAGTGCTACTACAGATTGGAATCTTGAGGGCAAGGTTTAAAAATGCGCAACTAAGTATTGAGGCGGTTTTTCTTTATGAGGCGAGGCGTAAGCCTCGAAGCAGATTGAGGAGTAAGCCTCACAAAAAATCATAGTTTGAAAAAACGTAAACAGGTACCGAGACCTTTTTTTGTCATGAGGCGAGGCGTAAGCCTCAAAACGTTTTGAAGCGTAAGTCTCACCACAAACAAAACAGGTGCAATCTGGCGTCGATGCACTGAACAAGAAAAAAACCAAGCAAAGTCTAGTGAAACAATTTTAAATTGTACGTCACTAGAAGAAGGCAGAAGCAAAGGAGAAAAGAGACATAGAAGCAGCACTTGAGGACCTCTTTTAAGCGAAAGATTGAAAATAAGTTTTCTAGCTGCCGTTTAATTTTGGGAAGATTTCTGAGTGCCGTGTAGAACGATTTCAGGCTGTCTTTTGATATTCTAAATATTTTAATATTTTGTTTGGCCCAAAATGTCTTTTTAAGTGGGCCCTTCTCTTTTTTAAAGAGGGCATTTTTTAATTCTTTCTCAAAAACCTGAAAAAAAACATACTTCAAATGAGGCACACGCCTCATTTTTTTGCCTTGGATGTAGAGGCATGCGCCTCATTTTTTTTGCCTCGCAGATTGAGCCTCGAGGCACAGAAGCTGCGCCTCACAGTGAGGCGGGCCTCAGCATGGTTTTTTCATACCATGCAAAAAACAAAAAATCTAAGGAAAAAAATTATAAAATAGTGCAAAAAAATCAAAGTTGGAGCATATAGTAAATATGATATATAGTTATTAACATATCGAGATATAGTTCATCTAAAGAAAGAAGATGTTTAGCAAAAAAAAGCATTACAAAAGTTAGAAAATCACTCAATTTGCAATTGAAAAAAAAGGAGCTTAAACTAAAAAAAAAGCCTAATAATCTGCACTATCATCACTATTACTAGTATCGTTAATGAAATTCATCATATCTAATTTTCCCATCATTTTCCTCTCCGCTACTCTCAATTTCTGATTTTTGAATTTCTATTGAATCTGTTCCTTTTTGGTCCTCTAATTTCTGGTTGCCGTTTCGTTTTTTAGATATTTATTTGTTTTAGCCTAAAATACATTTTTAAATGGGCCCTTTTCTTTTTTAAGAAGGACATTTTCTAATTTTTTTCATACAATTGAAAAATCAAATTTTAAATGACTCCATGAGGCGCACGCCTCAAAGATTTAGAGGCGTGAGCCTCATATTTTTAGCCTCAAAAATACTGCCTCGAGGCATACTACATGCGCTTCACAGTGAGGCGGGCCTCGAGGCATACTACATGCGCTTCACAGTGAGGCGGGAGGCCCGCCTCACTACCGCCTTTTTAAACCATGCTTGAGGGAGCTGTTGGGTTGGAGTGAAATAGTTGAGTATCCTTTTAACACCGGAAACCACAACATAACAGTTGCTATAGGAAACTCCTCCATGCAAAGTAGCGATCAAGGCTAACACTCCAAGAGCCTGATGTGCTCACACGTGTGGATTGGCTATGAATTTTAAGCTTGCCACAGGGATCCATTGGCTTAAGTCATATAGTCACAGGGTGATGCCATATAATTGGTAAGTTGTGACAAAATGATGACAAGTAAGAATTGAATCCAATACGTAATATGAGATGATTATAGAATGATGCAACTCCGAGTAAATCTTGACTAGCGTGTGGCCCTACTTGAGTGAGGCACAAAGGGGAACATGGGGAACCATGAGCTTAAGGGGGTTGTTAATGATGAGTACGAGGATCATGTTGATGAAGCGTATACTCAAGATATAGCATGTAGGCTCCCTTTCCATTGGAGTTGCATTTGTTGGAACTTTAGGAAGGCAAGTCAGGGCAAGTAATTAAGCTAGTCAGAAGCAACAGTAAAGGCACACACTGACGTAAGAGTTGGAATCTCAACATACATGAGCTCATTATCAGAAGAATGTCTTGCCATAGAGTGCAGCAAAGTGGTGACTTGCTTCAAGTTAGAAAGCTTCATAAGTTTAAAAAGTTTGCTTGAACCATTAATTGGTTATGCATCCACGTCCCATAATTTATAGTTCACAGATACTGTATAGTTAACCTACCTGTGTATATGCGCCCTCTATGATTTCATTTCAACTCATTTATTTCTCCTAGACCCCTAAGAGAATATAATTTTAACAAACGAACTATACTTCTAATTTCAGAACTTCGTGGTAACAGGCTAACAGCACTACATCTTATGATACAGACATGAAAGTAAAAAAGCCCTCTGTTCTGCAACAAATTAATACCTGACCAAGCATTGTTGCCTCGGCTTCGATTCCTCCAACTCCCCAACCAGCAACTCCTAACCCATCAATCATGGTTGTATGGGAATCTGTTCCAACTACACTGTCTGGGTAGAGCATACCACCGGTGTTGAAAACAACTCGTCCAAGATATTCAAGATTGACCTAAATAGTATCACAACAAATTACGCAGTTAAATCATTTGAATATTGGCATAGGCAAGAAAACAAAAGAGGAAACAAGAAACCAATAGATTTTGTTTTTTTATATAGATATCACATAATCAAATGGAAATATATATCACCCTGAAAATAACAATAAATCAGTGATATAAAGACAGCTTGAATGCACAAAAGTAGGAAAAGCATTGATATCTACATACTGTTAAATCTTAAGTTCCGATACCTGATGTACTATACCAGAACCAGGAGGAACAACAAGCATATTGTGAAAAGCATTAGATCCCCACTTAAGAAAAGCAAATCTCTCCTTGTTCCTCTGGAACTCAAGCTCCATATTTGCTTGGACAGCATTTTCTGATCTAGCAACATCGACTTGAACTGAGTGGTCAATGACCAGATCTACAGGAACCTGCAAACCAACAACCAGGTTACTGAAATTAGAAATAGAACTCTTCATGATAACAGCAGGGCACGTGCATTAAGATGTTGTCCAGCAAATTGGAAAACTAAAAACACGATGACCCAGAAGAAACTAAGTAGAAAGTTCCAGTTTCATCTGGTCTTTAAAAAGGAAAAATAAATCAATAAGAAAATTAAAAAGCACTTTTCTGTCTACACACTTGAAAGCAGATTTCTTAAAGGTTAAAAATACATTGCCTGGGGGAGGGAGGGTAATCTATTTAATTTGAACAAAACTACCAACTTGCTAATATTTCAGAACTTCTGGGAAAACAATACAAATGAAATGATAGAAGCGGCATAAACATTTTCCGTAAAACAAATTCAGACACAAACTTAATCTACAATTCAAGACATTTGGCTATGTTTAGTTATTAACATAGAAAATGAATTACATAAAATGCTGTTCATACCAACGGATTGATCTTATTAGAATCACTCCCAAGATTGTTCATGGCATCCCGCATACAAGCAAGGTCAACCACAGCTGGTACACCAGTAAAGTCCTGGAAATTGGACAATCATATTCTTATGCAAACTGTTGATTCCTTATTATCATAGAAATCTGCATTGTTGAAACAAGACTGGTACCTGCAAAAGGACACGAGCAGGCTTGAAAGGAATTTCAACTTGCTTTGGGGAAGAATTTTCCCAATCAATAATCTTTTCAACATCTTCCTTTGTAACTTGAAAGCCATCACAATTACGAATTGCTGACTCGAGAAGGATTCTAATAGAATATGGCAGCTTATCTGTAATTTCAAGGGAAAATGCAAAAAAGGCATTCAATAATTCAAAAGAATCATTACTGCACAAATAGATGTTATTTTCTAATACCAATGGAAATTTTGAAATCAAACTTTCAAACAACATTTAAAATGTGAAAATAAATATTCTTCCTGAACCAGGAAATTACCGATCCTCGGGTCATTGAGAGCGGGCAGGCTATAGAATTTGCCAAATTCACCACCGCTTGGCTTGGGAAGGCTGGTAAGAATTTTCTTGAAAGCATTTTCAGAGGCTGGATTCATACAGGAAAATAATTAGAAATGCAAACAAATAACTATAAAACAAATTTAAAAATGAAAGCTCTTTACGCTATTTTTTCATGTAAATCTGATAGATCCCGTACCAAAAACTGTAACAGGGTCCTAAGAACAAAAAAAAAAAAGCACCAAAAATTCTAGCTCGGAGAACAATTTATACCACGAGCATTGAAAATACTTTTTTTTAAAAAGTCAATTTTAACTTTTCTTCTTCATATAATTTATGAGAGACTACAGTCAGCTGTCACAAAAACATAAAAGATAAAAATATGCCAAACACACTCTTACAGAAAAACTAGTACTCCATATATCAGTTTCACATCAAGAATAAAGGACATCAGTAATCCAATCATCAGAAACAAAAACGGCAGTTGATCTGAATATGTGAAAAACAATAAAAGTACCCATGGTAGCGATGTTTCGCTGGAAAAGGGAAGCAGCAGACGAAGCAATCCTGATCTGAGCTCCGAGACTCGCCGGGGATTTCCAATCCACACCGTGGCTCCACCGCTGCGCAGACCTCAGAGCCGAATAAAAACTCAAAGATCGTTGATGAGTTTGATTGAAATTACTAGAAATCGGACTAGAAGCAGAACTAGAAACTGGTTTTTTGGATAGAGAAGAGAGGAGCCTTTTGCCAGTAGTACTAGTATTGGAAGAACTGGAGGAGGTTCTTCTGAGAAGTGCGGTGGTTATATACATGATTGGGATCGCATTCAAACAATAATAATTGAGATAAGAATTCGTTAGGTGACGATGGAGAAATGGAAGAGAAGAGATGGAATGGGCGTGTGTTGTCTAGGGCTGTGTGCCGTCGAGCTTTTGCATTTATGGGGTGAGGGTGGTGGGCTGTGAATTGGAATTTTCCACTCTGGCAAAAAAACGAAGGGAAAATATGTTTGGCCCATTTTTCTCTCAACTCATTTTAATTCAAACTTTTATGAACACAACAATTTTTATCTTTAAATAATAGATTTCGTTAACTTTTATCAAAATTTAATAAGAACTTGTTCGGTAGAACCTAAAATTCAATTAAAATTGAAAATATAGCAGTTATTGGGTCTCACTCGTCTAATAAAAGTCAACAATAACGACTAATTTTTCAATTTTAATCTCTACCGAGCACACCATATAAATTTAAATTTTAACAAAATCAAAAAAGGACTTAGGGACTGTTTGAGTCTCATTTCTTAAGTGGAATGCACTGTGGAATAGTAGATTGATGGAGAATGTACGGTGAAAAAAATAAGGAAAGTTTTGAGTTTTCGTATAATATTATTTTATTGAAAAACGTAATTAAAAAAAAAAAAGAGAAAAATATATTTTTGGCTCTATAACAAGTGGGAAACTAGGTATACAAAAGCAGTGCATCTAAAATAATAGGTATGGCCCTTCAATTATTTTTTAATTTGACTTTATGTTTATTGTCTTCTTTTCTCCCCCCAACTTTGAAGGAGGAGAAGCTTCAAGGAAAATATTACTCAAGACTTAGTCGTAGAAAAGCAAACGGCATCTTTGATAGGATGACAACGGGATGGAAAGTTTTTGTCCCATTGAGAATTTTATGTATTGAATCATAACTTACAAAGGTACGACGAGACAAATTTTCATTCATACCACGTTTTTTCGATTTAATTAATTAATTTCAAAACTTATTTTATGTAATTATATAAATAATTATTCAGGGGTTCTGGGCAAAGATCGTGTTTTCCACCCCACTTCGATATCTTAGCCAACTCAAGAATCATTGTCTCATTCAGGACGGGGCATCTTGAAGATCTCTATCATTCTTTATTGCTGATTCTAACTAATTTTCAATTTATGACTTTTCCAAGTCGAAATCAAATTGAGTTGCTCAAAAGCTTCTTCTAGGTGCAAACTTCGACCACTTTGCAAAAATATTGACATTTCTAGAATAGCATTGGTTTTGGGTTCACACATAATGGATAAAATACATAAATTTTACTGTTTGAAAGGGATGGAAAATGATGTGTTGCATTTCGAGTCAGATTTTTTATGTTGGGGGACCAAAAAAATTGAGAGGGCAAATACGTGTATTATGTATACATTTAAAAATTTTAAATTTCTATGTAGATTTTTTTTTTTTTTTTTTTATAGAGCAATTGACAACCCTGTTTGAATTTTGGCATAATTTTTAGTGGGGCTCAGTTCTTCATTGTGGAATATCAAAGTAGATCCATATTCTCCTTCATGAGAATATCAAAATCATATATTTACTTACACCCAAAATGATATTTGGGTGAATGAGAAACTGAAGGTCAAAATATACGCATCGGAAGTGGTTTAGGTGTTGGAGAGAGCAAGTATAGTGTGTTAGTCAATTTTAATTTTAAAGACACGAGACTTGCTCATGTGATTTTAGAAATCAAAATAATAAGGAAAGATACCGGATCATACCTACCCAATCTCATTACGTTGAAAAGATGTTGAAAAAGTTTGATCACTATGATTGCAAGTCGATGACTACACATTTTAATTATAATGTTAGATTATATTGTAACACAAGTAGAACGATATCTTAATTAGAGTATGTTTGGGTTATTGGATGTCTCATGTATGCAATGTCATCTAAAAGACTAGATATTGGCAAGCGGTCTACGGTATCTTAAAATATTTAGGACGAACAATAGGTCAAGCCATACTTTGTTCCAGTTATCCTTTAGTCATAGAAGGATTTACGAATACTGGTTGGATCACCAATAGAGAAGATCGTGCATCAATTAGTGGATGGATTTTCATATCTTGTGGAGGTTCCATATCATGGGGTTCGAAGAGACAAACATTCATTGTAGACTCTACCACGACAGCCGAGTTCAAAGCACATACTTCATGTAGTAAGTTCCCTTAATAGAAATTCGTATTTAACGCAAACCAATGCCACGGATTTCAATTCATTGCGATAGTAAAGCTACTTTGTCTAGAACATATAGTCGCTATTAAGTTTAGACATATTAGATTAAAACAGTTCGGTAAGAAAACATATTTCAAATGTTATAATTACCATAGACTACGTCAAGTCAAGTCGAAACTTAGAGGATCCTTTGATGAAAGGCCTTGTAAAGAGTTTAGTTTGGAAAAATATGTCGAAGGGAGTGGATAGTTGCCAACTAATAAACACCAATCGTGGAAACTCAACCTAATGTGTGAAATACGAAGTCCTTAGGTTCAATGAGTACAGTACATCGTACCAGTGATTGCAAACACAAATTTTATTCCTAAAGTAAAAGTGTTTGGTAAACGTATCATGAAAAGAAAGGTTGAGCTATCTAGGTCTTAAATAGGCTACCTACAGAATTTTATTATCTACCTATAACTGCACTTGTATGAATATCGAGGATGACGTAGTCTCCAAAGTAGTTTGGCAAGCTATGTAAAATATTCCCAATGAAACTAAAATATAGGATACACGACCTATTCAAATGTCAACTTTACGACTACTGAAAAAGATGTTCAAGTTTGCTCGTCGAGTGCTTCCGATTAGCTAGGGTGGATGGTTCAAAGCATGGCTACCATGCCACTCTGATCATTAGTTGAGGTATTTTCTTCAAGTTAAATTAAATGAAACTGGTTCACTATGAAGCGTGAATGTGGATCACACAACAAAGTTCAATTAAACTTGTTCACTAGGAATTACCAAATGAGAGAGCAAGAGAAAAACTATTACATATGTTTTGCTCCTTAAATTTTGCTGGTAGTTATCTCAACTTCGTCTACTGGTCTGGCTTTGGATGCGGCAGATATATCTGCATTAGGATTCAGCACCCGGCGAGCCCCCGCGGCCGCCCGTGCCGGATCCGCCGGGAACTTTTCTTTTTTTACAATAGATAATTTTTTTAACTTATATAACTGCTATTTTATTTCATTTTCAAACGCTTCCTTCATTTTCCCTAGCTTGTAATTCATATATTTTTAGTTCTCCAATTTTTACCGTTTTACAATTTTTTCTCTTCTTTTCAACCACACAATCTTCAATAAAATAACATTACATGTAAATTCAAATTTTTTCCTTAATTTTAAACACACATTCTCCAGCAAATCACTATTCTAAAATGCATTTTTTTACAAAAATTGACATCAAATGAGCTCTTCATATTTTATTGTTATCGATGGCCAACGGCTGTCCGCGCTGACTTAAAACTCTGGATCCGCCCCTGGTTCCCGCCTTTGGTTGTTCCTGAGGAAATAATTTTAACTTTTTACTTTTTAGTGAAAGCTAAAAGAGTTATTTAATTTATGGATTAGCTTTATATTTTTGCTTACATCCCATCTATCCGGTTTAAAGCACATTGGATCCTCAAAATCTTCTGCCTCTGTGTGAACATATCGTAGCCAGCAGATAACTTTCCAACCTTTGGGAATTTTATAACCTGTTTGCAAGATTAGCTGCTCAGATCAGCAATTTGAAGGACAATTATGTGTCCAAAAGTATTATGACTTTATTATAATAAGATAGATATTTTGAATGTAATTGAATCAATAATAGGTTTTATTTATTTCTACAAAAGGGATTTGCATTATATTTTTAACATGCGTGCAAAGTTTCTTTAATTAATGAGTCAAATAGAAATAGTAAAGAAGACGTTATTTTGTACATTGATCGAGAAATCAATTATCCACGGCCGTAGAATAATTGGTTGACATTTTATATTTTTAAGGTTGTAATAGTTTCGATTCTACCAATTGGGATATTTTGTTTATATTGACGTGGCGACATGATTTCAGGAGTAGTGGCACTAGTAATCTTGGTACATCCAGAATTGAACTGGACGTGACCATTTTGTGTATGCGTTTGATTCTAATGCATGACCATGCTAGAGAAAATGAAACTTCGCATTGACTTGCTATTCTTGAACTTTAGGTCTTTGATATACTAATGAGTGAAATCTAATTATCGAGTCAAATACTTCGATATGTTAAAATCAAAAGTAAGCAAAGTAGTAAAAGATTATTTGTGTTCAGAATTTGCTTTCTTCGAATCAATTTTAATCTAAGCTCAATTTTTAGTGACGGTTAGATAGTCACTGCAATTTAATTGCAAAAAAATTGTTGAAGAAAATATTTGCTAAACATAGAAAATAATTAGTAGGGGTAAAATGATCAATTAAGCACGCAAATTATTTGATGGCTAGCATGAGGAATAATTAAGATAGCAGGACACAAAGATTTAGGGCGTGTTCGATAGAAATTAAAATTGAAAAATTAGTCGTTATTTTTTACTTTTATTAGAAGAGTGAGACCCAATAAAGACTATATTTTTAATTTTAATTGAATTTTAATCATTCCCAGACATGCTCTTAATTGCATGGAATTGAAATAATATTTATTCTATGATTTTATATATCTTGAGAGGTCAATCTTGGGAATTTTAGTTTTCAATGAACTACAATAACCCAAGTCTTCTTGGACAAGGAAACATGACTTGTTCAAGTCTTGAATGCAAGATATTTTCTTAATAAGCTTTCTTGATCTCTAGTAACTAACAAGTCTTGTATTTTTTAAGTAGGTTCTTCTTTTTGATTCTTGATTAGATCTTTGTGCTCTTGTCTGTTTAATTTGGACTTTGAGAATATTAAAGAAGATTTAAGGGGTGAAAGGAAATTTAAGAAATTCAAGATTGTTGATCACGACTGGAGATTTAAAAGAGTCAACCGACTCAACCCAATGGAATTGATCACGAGACACGTATTCCAATTTTAATGCCTATTTGATAATCTTTTTAGTTCTACAAATAATCTAGAAAAAGATCTTTGTTCCAAGTTAAAGAAAATTTTTGTTTCTCGCGTTCTTCTAGACTAAATTTCCAACGAGCACAACATCATTGTAATGGAAAGATTTATGTTAGGGGTGTTAAATGCGACAAACTAGGCCACTTAGCTCAACGATGAGTTGACTCGCTCAACTTTGTCTAGGTCGGTTCGCAAGCTGCACAATTTTCTTACCAAAATGATATATTTTACATATTATGACAAATCATTGGCTATCTGGCTCACACACGAGCCGACAAGCTCTTGCTGCTCGTAATAAAAAAATCGTTGCTCAATTTGGCTCGACTTGCCTCACTTAACACCCCTAATTTATGTAATTATTTGTATTAATTTTTTAATTTTTTTTTCCAAATCCTTTACTATATCGAAGTTCATGATTCATGTCCCTACTATATATATAGTTATACTACATTGTGTCGGTTTTAATAAATTGGTAGGATTCTGCTGAGTGATGTCAAACTGGGTGGGCCTGACATGGCCCGCTCAAGACCGGCCCGTTAAAGATGCCCCGTAAACCCAGTGGGATGGTTCAAGGGTCAAAAAATGAAAAACTCGATCCGGTCCGATTTGACTATTTAATACTATAAAAAATATAAATTAATTTTTTTTTAATGATTGATAAATATCAAAAAAATAAAATTTAAAAATTGATGGACATGACAAAGTCAATTAACAGCTTTTGGCCTTTTGCCCCTGTTTGGCCCCCATTATTTTGTATTTTTGAGGGTTGAAAATTTTTAGAATAGTGATTGATGGGAGAATGTGTGGTTGAAATTTTTTTGATTTGTGTGTAATATTATTTTATTTGATGAATGTATGGTTGAAATGAAGAGAGAAAAAAATTTAATGTAATGTAATTTAATGGGGGCCAAAAAAGGGACTTTACATGTTATATGAAAGGCAGTTCACTTTTGTATAGAAGGCAAAATGTATAAAAGGCATTTATACAAAAGACAACGGACGATAATATAGCTATTGCCTTTTGTATAGAAGGCAAAAATTTACGTTTATATAGAAACAAGCAAATATTACCTTTGTATAGAAGGCATTTATATAAAAGGCAACGACGGTAATATTGCTATTGATTTTTGTATAAAAGGCAAATTTGTGTATTGCCTTTTGAATAAAAATAAAAAGTTTATTGCCTTTTAAAATTTGTTAGCATTTTCTTCAAGTTGATAGATGTCCATCAGCCTTTTCCTTGAGTTTAGCAATTTTTCGTGGCCCGATCTTGGCCCGGTACGAAAACCATCACGGTCCAACCTTTAACATACGTGGGCCATGCCGGTTCCACGTTTTGACGGAACGGTTCTAACTGGCCGTCCATTTTGACACCACTTATTTTGCTCCTAACTTTGCGTATACAGATAACTATGCTTGTAAGTAAAATAAGATATTTCTTTACCTGTGTAGTGGACTCCTTTTTTAGCAGTTCTAAAAACACAGGGTGCAATGTTGGCCAATCTAATTTTCCTTCCACCACCTATATTTGGAGTAATAAACAATCACAGGTCAAAAACTCGCCACAAAATATAAAAAAGATGGATAAGAAATAATTAAATCATTTTTCCATGTATGACAACTAGTAAATAATTATCTAATTTATTTAGAGACGTTAAAAAATAAATTTATTAATACATGTATGACAACTAGAAAATCGAGTTGTGTCTAAAATGATATATATGACATATATTTAAGAGGAAATTACATCCAACCCTACTTTTAAATTACCATTTTCATAAATCCCGATTCAAGTTTCATATTGCAAAATTCAGGTTTTAATTATTAATTTAAAAATATCTTTTTATTTTTATATCTATTTACAATAAATTAATTTATATATACTCCCCTACTCTATCTACCCCCAACCAAACCCTAAATCAATTGAACACATCTCCTCTCCTCTCAACCCATTTCTTTTCCCTTCTCTATAATCAACGCCGCCGCTGCTTCTTCCGTTCCTCTCCATCACTCGTCTTCACGCTCCTCACGATGTTGTCTCTTCTCCCTCCATGCCATTCCCATCGCCGCCTCCACCCCTTTCTCTCTCTCTTCCACCGAAAGAAATGGCCATCCTAGCCGCTTCCTTCGTCGCCAGATCTAAATCGCGGTGGTGGTGATTGGGTTATTTTTATGCTGTGGTGATTAAGTTATTTTTGTGCAGTGGTGGACGGTGGTGGCCTGCGCGTCATTGTTGGGATCCGCACCGCCGTTGAACACTGCTGCAATCTTAGGTACGATTCTTAGCCACTGTTGATGTGGCTGTGGGTTTGGTATTTTTCGATTCCATTTTTTTGGTGGTGTTTGCGTTGTGGTGGTGGTTTGTGGTGTGATTTGGGTGGTGGTGGCGGCGGTTTGTGGTGCCACGAAGCTGCGATCTGAGCTAACGCCCGCAGCAGTGATTTGGGATGGTTTTTACAGGTGGTAGTGGTGGTGTTGTTGAGGTGGTGTTGGAGGCGGTGCTGGTGCAGTGGTTGTGCAGTGATTTGAGATGGGGTTGTGGATGGATTTTGCAGGTGGTAGTGGTGTTGTTATTGAGGTAGTGGGGACGGTGGTGCTGATGCGGGCCTGTAAATGACTTGATGACAGCGATTTTGTTGTTGGTCGTGTGCAATGGTCGTGGCTATGGGAGCGGTCGTGGCGGCGATCGAGGGTGGGGATGAGATGAGTTGAGGGTGGATGGGTATCTGTGACCTAGAAATTGTGACTGTGACTCACTGTAATAAGTTGTGACCAACAAAAATTTTGATTTTTTCAATCTGTGACCTATAAAAAATTTTAATTCGTGGTGGAAAAATAATCTGTGACCATAAAATTCGGTGGTCACAAATGTAAAATTCGGTGGTCATAATATAAATTTTGTGACTTGTGACCGATGAGCAAATTGTAACTTTTAATTTTTTAAGTTGTGACCGATAAACAAATTGTGACCTAAAAAATTTTGCAGGAGTTGGAACAATTGTTGGAATCGGAGAAGTCTCCGGAATAAAGCGGCGGCTGAACGGTTATCGGAATAATCGTCGGAATCAGAGCAGTCGCCAGAGTAGAGTGGTGATCGAAAAGGTCGTCGGAATAATCACCGGAGCTGTAGGGGTGGTGGAGGTGGGGTAAGTTAATTATATTATATTAGAATTAACTATTAATAATAAATTGATTTAATAATTATTATTTCATAAATAAAAATTTAAAGAAACCTGATTTTTGAAATTTGAAATTTGTTTCTGTATTTTTGAAATGGGTGAAAGTAAATACCTAATTTATGTATTGTTCCCTATATTTAATGACAAAATCCAGTCCAAAATCTTGAATCTTCAGCCTAATGTGGTTGAGCCCACTGCTCAGAGATCCAAATAGAAAATCACCGGCCCAAAACCTTTTTCTTTCATTGGCCCAAAATATTATGACCCAACCCAAATGAAATTGGAAACAACTTGCCAAGAAGCCCTAGTAACTCCAAAATTGAAAAAGTACGGATCGATGGTCAATGGGTAGTAATTGAAATTTTAGAATATATATTTTGATCAAATTTAATATATAGGTGTTTGTGCACTTTAAACCTCTTGCAATCGATGTTCTTTCAAGAACTTCAAGAATTAGCCCACCCTTTTTTACCATATGTATTGCATGTAGGTTTATTGTGCCAAAATCTTCAGTTTGATTCAGCTCGTCAAAATTGTGTGCCTCGCCTGATTTGAGATGTGACTCTATAAATGCGAGGTCAACATTAGGCTTCGGCTCAACTTTTAGGAACCAAGCAGATGAATTGAACCACGTTTGTAGTCTTTTTCCAACCGTATTTTGGCCTCCATTTTTCAATGGTTATATTTTTTGGAATAATATTTTTTTGGAAAATGTGTGATTGAAAAATAAAGAAAAGTTGTTGGTTAATGTGCACTATTATTTTATTGTAAAATGTGTGGTTAAAAAGAAAAGAGAAAGAAATGTATTTTAAATTTAATGAGAGCCAAACAAGGGCTATATATAGAATCTTGTTACGATAGATTTTTCGTCATCAAATAACTATTTTTTTAATATTTGTCTGCGCCTTGTTTAATAATTAAGCGTGACACATCCGTACATGAATCCTTCTTGATTTATGAACAACTTTATTATAAAAAATCTAGTTAAAGTGGTAAATAAATAGGAAAATATTTTTTGATATTTGTCTTTGTCTTGTTTCATAATTAAGTGTGTCCGTTCCGTACATGAATCCTTCTTTGTTTATAAGAACCGTGTTGCATGTACAGAGATTTTGTTTCACAGATACTCTACAGACAACACATAATGAGAGGACGGGACAAAATTTGAACCCTTTTTTAATCAGATCAGTTCGACGTGGGACCCACCTCATGTGAGAGGTCGGTAAGACCTCTGTGAACGCCATTTCTATATACTTGGATTAATTCGGTTTATAAACAACATTATTAGATCTAGTGAAAGTGGTAATTAAATAGAAAATTAGAGGGAAGGACTTCCTCTTTCTTCACATAGGATAATGTTTATGAAACTTATAACAAAAAGATCTTTCTAACACGCACCATTAAGCCCATGTTTGAGTCACGTTAAGATTTTCATTTTCATTCTTTTACTCATTTTCAACCACACATTTTTCAATAAAATAGTATTTTTCATCACATCAATAATTTTTCCTACCTTTTCAACCACATATTCTCCATCAATCTACTATTTCAAAATACATTCTTCTAAAATAATGTGGCTCAAACACACCCTAAAACGTAAAATACAACTCAGAATCTACTGTACTGCATAATGTATGTCTTTTCATTTGAATAATCTTTACTTTCTTCTTCTTTCTCCGTCGTTTCTTAACTTTCATTTTGGAACATAAAAATATTCAACATGAATGATACTTTTTTTTTATCTAGCTTCCTTTTGTCGATGAAGTAGAATCCATAGAGTGACTGTAGGAGAGTAATGTTATTCATCCCCACTGGAGATAAAAATACAGTCTACGTGGTGTTAATGTGCCATTAAATGACATGTGAAATTAAATAAGTCATTTTATTTCACATTTTATTTAACATATCACTTTAAGCCACCTAAACTGTGTTTTCATCCCAATTAGGGATGAATAACGTTACTCCTTGTAGGAATTTAATTGCAATGGTAATTTCAAGTTTGGCTACAATTATATTGGAAGTCGTTATTTTCATCATACATTCTTATATATCTATCCACTGTTTAAGATTTCTTTTATCATATTACATTTTTAACTTTATGTAAATTTACTTATATATAGATAAGTATAAAATCAAATAAAACGTATTACTCTAAATTCATTAACTAATGAATTTCATCACAAGTTATTCTTGCATCACAAAATAATTTTTTTTAAAGTGATGTCACATTATAGTCTAAACTCTTGTTTGGTGTAGATTAAAATTATATTTTTAGTACATTTTGATAAAAATTGATGAAATATGTGGTTGAAAAATTGTATGACCAATAAAATATGTTATTAATATTGATTGTTTGACTTTAATTTGAATTAAAATTTGATTTTAATCAATATCTGACACGGCTAATATTTTTCATTCATTATCTTGTAAACTTTTCTACCATTTCGTATTTTTTCTTCTGTACGATTTTACATATCTTCGTGCTGGACACTTGTCAGGGACCTTTAATTCTCTGTCATCATTATCAAGATCTGGATCCAATATCTTTTAAGTCTTACAATGGGCCTGTTCGATATGGAAAATTTTCCATGGAAGTAAGAACTTGTTTTCCATTTTTCAAGTTTTGGGTTGTTTGATTGCAAAATTTTCCCTAAAATTGTTTTTCTTGGTTTTTGTGGAATTCATTTTCCCATGGTTTGTGTGGGAAAAGGTTTTCCAGCTTGCTTTTTTTTTTTTTTTACAATTAGAAAAAATTCTAGACACAATGGTAAAAAAAACTTATCACTTTATTGACAAATTTCATGTAAAATAAAGACAAACGAATGGTATTTGGTATGGTAATTAATTTTATTTTTTTTTTTATTTTGCAATGGGAACAAATTCTAGATCAAATGGTAAAAAAAATTATCGCTTTAATGGACAATTTCCATGAAAAACGAAGTCAAACGGACACCAAACTTTCAACATTTTTCAGGTGAAAAATTATACCAATAAAATACAATTACTTACAATTCCCAATAAAACAAATTCTAAACAATTCAATTCCATGTAATTCATTTTCATTCTACCCAAATTCCATATTTGCAATCAAACGGACCTTTAGATTTATCCCTTGCTATTTCTATAGTTGGAAATAGCATTATTGATTATAAGTTGAAAACATTTTTTTCCCTGAACTTTTTGGCTATGATGATGCCCCTTCTCAATTTTTCAAATATTTTTGTTTACCTCACGTGTCTTATTACTTCTTTCAAGCAGCTTCTTTATATCATTCTTCAAAAAAGTGTGAAGGGAACAATTTTTCAACTCTTGAATAACACTGCCAATGCATGAAATAGATATTACCATAAGGATATGCTACATGAACTGGTTGGAGGTTCACAAAACCCTCCCTTGACAACTCACACATGGGGATGGGTGAGTATTTTTTTATTGAGGTGGGTCGGACCCACCTCATGTGAGAAGTTATAGGGGTTCTATAATAGTGAGGTTGTTTATTAATATATAATTAAATAATATTAAAATTTCTTTCATCTATATGTAAATTCACTAAAATGTAAAATTAAATGTAAATCACATATTAAACTATCACCAAGTTTAAATTTTCAATTTCCAACAACAGTAATTAACAATCAATGGCAACCCTAGATGATTTCAATAACACGTTCTTCCTATAAAATAATTTTATACGTATACCTATAACATTTTTCAACTTCTGAAAACCACACTTCCCTTAAAAGAAAAATTATTGAAAAATTTATTCTAATTTTTTTTACATCAAACAGAGTCTTAATTAGTTTTTCGAAGCCCAATTGATTCGTAAAACCGTAGAGGATGAAATTTGGTGCAAACCGAACTTGGATCGTTAAATGGGCTCAGTTAAATTAGTCCATTAGAAGATGAAAACCATTTGGTATCAGGCTTTATCTATCTCAAAATAAAAAATCAGGTCCTAATGTTTAGAATTGCAAAAATCAGGTTTTTCATAAATTAATTAATTATATTTCACATTTATTATATTAAATTAAATATTAAACTGTAATATAATATAATTAACTAATCCCACTGCCACCTCTGCTCCGACTACTACTCCGGTGACCGACGACCACTCCGGTGACTTTTTCACAATGTTCTAAAATGCGTAATGCGTTGCGATGCGTCGAGGTCGAGAATCAAGAATCACAAGTTTAGGCGTGTCAATGCGAAGAATAAGCGCCATAATGCGTTTCGTATTTTTAATATTATTTTAATTATTTTTAAGACATTAAATATATTTTTATATAAAAAAAATAGATTTTTTACTATATCATAAAAACTGGTTAATTTCACATTTTCCATTTTAATTGAATGACCTTTTTCATTTTAATTGAAACTTAACTGACCAAGATAGTTGAAACTTGAACCTTGAGGACTTACATCGCAAATTTGACATGAAACTTGATTCAGGTTGAATGAAATAATAATTGAATTCAGGCTACTACATTGTTGAGTCATGTACACAGTTACATAAATGAAATTTTATCTCAGTAAAGAAGTTGCCATTTTATTTCATAGTATATACAAATTAAAGCCATAGAAACATTGTAACAATTATGAATTTATGATACAGCCATGAATATGTGCACCTTTTCTATTTAGACCACGTCGATGAATTTATTCATCAACCATGTTCTTGAAACATGGAAATTTTACTTTGCTTGACTTGAACCTTTCTCAACTGCGGAGAATTCAGCAAAAATAATTCAATTGTTTCAACCTTGATCCCACCACCATCACCCTCCCAAGAACCTTTAATCCCTCACCAGTAACAAGACTGCAACTTTGCAACCTTAAACTCTCCAAGCTCCTAAAATTCAAATTCTCGATTATGGGTCAAGATCAAGAGGCAACAGAAAATCAAGTTTTCTTAATTTACATTTGCTTTGACTTATGAATTGATGCAAACCCTCTCTACTACCAGTCTACCACCATCATAAACCAATAGAATATCCAAAGAAACGCAATTCTCAGCTAATCTCATGATTCTCATCAAAACCCCATCAACAATACTCCTACAAGTTCGCAATATTCCACTTCTCGAAGACCCTTTTGACGCATAATGAAACCCGAGAAGGTGGCGTAATCTCGTAGACTCTCACAGCACTTCAGCTGAAGTTTCTTAATGTTCTTACAGTTTCTCCATAGACGATCAAGCCCAAAATCCCCCGGTTGAATACCAGATAAACAGAGACTCTAAACCCAGTTCAACATCGAGAATTTCATCCATTTCATTGACATCAAGTGAATTGAATTGAGTTGAAGGGTTTGCAAGAAAGAGAGCGAGGTGTTTGAGAGTTCAAAAACAATTTAAACAAGATCCACCAAACAATTCACAAACCACAATCATTCCGCCAAACCCCAATTAACAATTCAAAAACAAATCAAATACAAACAACCAAACCCCAATTCCAATATGCAGACCTGACGGAATTTCCACCGAGCCGTGTGTTCCCCAAATCTCTAATCTCTCTGTTTCTCTTGTAGAGAGGAGACTGGAAAGAGAAGGAATGGAGCTCCAAACCTCCGACCACCGCCTTCGCCGCCCTCGCCACCCCTATTGCTGCCGAGCCAATCACAAGGGGAAGATGAAGATGCCGTCTACTTTCAATTTCGTTCTATAGAATTTCAATTCTTGCTTGAGTAACACAGCCAAACTTGATCCCACATCGAAATCCTATAGATAAAGGCTAAGAAATTTTGCCTATAAATAAATGGGCTAACTAAGAATTCATTTTCATCTCCTTCATGGGCCTGGCAATTGATGGGCTGAAGTGAAGGATTTAGAATTTATATTTATATTATATTATGTAAATTAGTAAAAGGTAAAATTAAATAAAACTAAAAAAAATTTAAAAAATGCGCGCTTTTGCGCGTTTGCGTGCATTTTGGTGGTCAACGCTGACGTTGACCGCATTTTTACACGCCTACCCCGAATGCGAGGCGTTTTGACGACGCTTCACGCATTAGCGCGCTTACGCGGCGCATTTCGCCGCGTTTTAGAACACTGCTTTTTCAAGGTCACAGATCAAAAATTTTGTAGGTCACGGATTATTTTGAGGTCACATATAAAATTTTTGTAGGTCACGTATTATTTTCAGGTCACAGATAAAAAAATTTGTAAGTTACAAATTATTTCGAGGTCACAGATCTAAAATTTTATAGGCCACATATTATTTCGAGGCCACAGATCAAAAAATTATAGGCCACATATTATTTTTTTAGTTACAAATTATCAATTTTAAGTTAGGTCACAGATACTAAAAAAATCACAATCGCTAGGTCACAAACACCAAAAAGAACCACTACCACCGCCGTTGACTCGCCACGGCAATAACAAAAAACGACAACTACCACACGGATCACCATCACCAATCTGCGACATTTTCCAAAACCAGACCCTATCTTCGCGACGACCGCCACAAGATCCACCACCCACGACAAACAGTGGGTCACATACATCGACACCACCTCCACCCCATTCGCCGCCACTGGATAAGACTTTGTTTATCAATTGAAAATGGCTCCTACACCGTCTTCAAAGCCGAATTCAACAACACCGTCGTCAAAATCAAACAACCACCTCCAATCGAAAACTCTTCATTCAAAGCACTGCCTAAATCAAACAACCACCTCCAATCGAAAACCCCTCATTCAGATCTGCAACAAACCCACATTCACAGCAGCGTCGAGGCTGCTGTTATTCACAACAGCATTCGGCGTCGAACACTCGAACGCTGCTATGAATCGCAAACTGTGAGCAACGTCGACGCTGCTGTGAATCGCACAACAGTGTGTAATTCACAGCGGTGATTCACGCAGCGTCGATGCTGTTGTGAATCGACAGCAGCGTCGACGCTCCGACAGCAGTGTCGACGCTCCGGCAGGGACGTCCGACGGGGAGAGAGGATAAGAAGGTAGGGATGGAGGGGGGCAGAGAGAGAGAGAGAGAGATGTGTGGGTGTGTGTGTGGGATGAATTGATAAATTAGGGTTTTAAAGGAATGTTATTTAATTAAAATGATAAAAAAAGAACTTTTTTTTTTAAAAGATAAAAAACCTGATAAATGAAAAAAAAAATTTGAAAACCTGATTTTTTAAAATGGGAAAGAAAAGACCTAGTTTTATGTAATTACCTCATGAAATTTGGTGCAAACCGAACTTGGATCGTTATAGTCCATTAGAAGATGAAAACCATTTGGTATCATTAGATCTAAATTGGCCCATCTAGAACACCTACTTGGACTTACACGTTGGAGGGTGAAAATTGTTAAATGGGTTAAGTTAAATTATTCATCTTCTTTCCTCTCCAAATAAAGCTTCCTGTCCTGCAACAGTGGTGACTGCCCTTCTTCCCAACTTGTAAATTTCGACAAAGCCACACAGACGACTGCGTTACCTCGTCGGGTGCTGGTTCCGCCATTGCATAGCGATCAACAACACGGTCCTCTTTATTGAAAAAGGAATTTGAAGAAGTTCCATTCGATATTGTCGCCCAAAAACCACCTTTGCTCGACTTGAGGAACTTGTACGGTGGAGCGCTTGGAACCATTTACGTCGACCTAAATCAAGAAAATACGATCACTATTAAAATCCAGTCAACAAGTTCACACACTAGACATATCTTTGTTTTTCTTAATAATGTTTAATGTCGTCCACAAAATAACCTTAAGAAACATATCACAAGGGTTTTAAAAAGGAAAAAAAACAAAAGAAATCACATATCTTACATTCGACAAGAGTAGCTATATTCATCTTAGCTTACAGAAGTATTTTCGTTAATGTTATTAAAGTAATTATATCGCTTTTTTTATAAAATAATATAATATATGTTCTTTTATTTTATTTTTTTGAATAACTTATTGAAAGTTACTAGTTTAACCCTAGAATCACATAATATGTGAATAACGCAGAATTAAATTTGTCAATTAAAAACAAGTCACTTTTTAATTATTCTAGATGTTTAGTCAATCGATTTTCAAGGTTACTTTACCACGGATGACGGCCATCCCAAATCACACACGCGCGATCAAAACTTACTCACAAGATCATAGTGTGTGCCATATGGTACGTGAAAATTTTAATACTAAGTGCTCCACATCAATCTAAACAAAATAATGAAAAATATGTTACATCACATTAATTAAACTCATACACAGTCACAACATGCACATTCAAGTAAATCATATATCATGTTGTAGTAAATAATTTTTCCTTATTTTTTTTTTCAACTTTTTATTTTAAAAAAATCAAATTACCTAAAAAGTAAAATTAAACAAAATAATAAGTTGCATAAAATAATAAATGAATCACAATCAATAAGTATAAACATGCATCGAAAGTACATGATCAATTAGGTCTACAAACGCTATTACCTTTAAAAGCACCGTGATCAGTTTCTAATTTTTTCATATCACTCTTTTTCACCTAGACCTGACTAATGGAAGACTAATCCTGAGTCAACTCTGTCATAAACTTGGTCAAATTACTCACTTGATTAGTAAGGAAGTCAATTCGACCATCAAAATCCTGATTTTTAACTCTATTGAAATTCTGATGTTTATTTCTATTCAAAAATTTATGACATCAAGGCCTTATGTGCTCTAACTCACCACAATTGAAACAAATAGGGATAAACCTAAATCCAAAGTTAAGTGGTCGCTGATATCTATTCCTAGGTGGTAGGTCCTACGCTGTCTAGTAGGCTTTTATCTTACGATACCCTTATTCTTGAGTCCAGGATTAGGAACGTACGTAGGGTGGTTGGTGGCAGGGATAAAATGGTTTTAGAAGTACTAGTCATATTACGATTGATCTGATTATCTCCCGGCCTCCCCTTTTCCTAGCAAGCTTGTTCAACCCCAAAAAACTGTCCAGTTTTTAAGATCCACTAGAGAAAGCAAAAAGTTGAAACTTGAAATCTTCACGTTCGCTCAGAAGGTTCTTAACCTGGATTTCTAATTTCTCATTCTCAATGGTCAGCTCACTAACTCTCCTATATGACTTCTCAAGTTCAACTATAAGATCTTTAATCTTAAACTCTAGGGATCAATTTACAGTTTCTAATTTGCTGAGGCATAAGGTAGACTTCAAAAGGTCAACTACGAGTTTCTCTTTAACTAACTCAAGTTCATTGACCTTCTTAAGCACGACTCTATTTACCTTCTTAATCTTAAGAATCTCTCCAAATAATTTTTGATAAGCCTCACGAATCTCATCCCCATCTTCAGAAGCTTCCTGAGATTGATCACCACTATTTACTTTCTCATCGTCCTTCTCAGATTCACTTTTAATCCTAGCAATGAAGGCCATAAACTTCTCACTATCCTTATGTGTAGACATCTCACTTTGATTATCCGAGTTAGACTCATCAACAATGAGAGTTGAGTTCATATCTTGACCTTGATTTATCTTGCCATTACGATACTCACTTTTATAGTGACCAAAACCTTAACACTTATGACATTTCGCAAATTTAGATCTCTTTCTAGACTCACTGGAATCACATATATGTCTCTCTTTAGTTTTTTTTCTTATTTCTAAATATTTTTTGAAAATTCTTAACAAAGTATGTTATTTCTTCATCATTAAGTGATTCCGAATTAGATCAATCATACTCTTCTTCCCTGATAATGTGATAGCCCAAGAATAACTAACTAAGAGGAGTGTGAATTGATTTTAAATTTTTTTTCGAAAAACTAATCTATAATCAAGTACGTAATAAATAGATAGATTAATTTAAATAATAAGTACGAATATGAAAGCAGTAAGTAAAGATGGATAGAGAGTGCAAACAGTATAATTATGGATGTTTGATCTAACACAATGATCTACGTCATCTGTTATCATGCTCTTCGGCACGAGAAATGTCAATTTCACTGTGTTGATTGACTTATGGTGCAATTCAACCCTTTACAAAACTTCCGGTGACTTGTAGATGAGGAGCACCGATCCTTTTACAACGTTGAGCTTTACGGGACATCAACACGACCCATAAGTTTGAAGAAAATTGATGTTACAGATTGAAATTTCTCTCTTAATAAATGATATGATCATAATTAAGTATAAACAAATAAATAGGCTAGCACTTTAATGAATAGTAATGATTGAAGCTCAAGTGTTATGTAAGAAAAACTTTGATGTGTAGAATGATTTCAAAAGTTAATTTGATCAAATATTTTTCAAATCTAAAATGATTTGATAATAATAAATGATATGAGAAATCAATACAATTTTGCTTAAAAGAATCTCATTTGAATGCTCTTTTGTTGTATTTATAGTTGAATTTAAGATAGAAAATAAGACAATACAAAGAGAATAGAATTGTATTGAATGGTGTAATTTGTTTATAAGAGAGATATCCTATTTATAGCTGAACTTGATAGGAATGTTTTACTTTCTAATCAATGTGGGACTAACTAACATGTGCATTATGTATATATGTATATACATTAACAGCCCTCCTCAAACTCAAAGAGGTAAAATGGAGACCAACTTGAGTTTGGAAACTAAATCCTGAAGGCGTCCAGGATGATGTGTTTTAGTGAAAATATCAGCAGTTTGATTGGCTGAAAAAAATGATAATAGTCCAATAGTCCCACGGGTGAGATGATGACGTATAAAGTGACAATCAATCTCAATGTGTTTTGTGCATTCATGAAATACATCATTATGAGCAATTTAGATAGCAATTTGATTATCCCAAATTATGATAGTGGAAGTAGAATGAGTGACGCCCATGTCTTCAAGTAACCAGCGAAGCCAAAGAAGTTCTTGAGTTGTATCAGCAAGGACTCGATACTCAGTTTCTGTACTGGATCGAGCGACTACTATTTGCTTCTTACTGTGCCAAGAAATAAGAGAATCACCAAGGAAGAAGCAATAACCAGTGGTGGATCTACAATCAGTGGGGTTACCTGTCCAATTTGCATCTGAGTAGGTGCGAAACTCAAGTGAAGATTGAGATGAGAAATGGAGACCATAAAATAGGGTCCCTTTGATGTACCTAAGAATCCAAAGTACTGCGGCATAATGAGATGTACGAGGAGCAGAGAGAAATTGACTGACAATATGGACAGCATAAGATATGTCAGGGTGAGTAACTGTAAGATAAACAAGACTACAGACCAATTGGCAAAACAAGGTGGGGTCATCCAAATGTGTACCATCCATAGGAGTGAGTTTAGAGTTGAGCTCTAGAGGAGTAGTACATTTCTTACTATCTGTGAGTCCCGCTCGAGTAAGAAGATCAGAAGCATACTTTGCTTGCGAAAGATAATATCCCTCAGAGTTAGAAGTGATCTCAAGTCATAAAAAGTAACTAAGCTTTCCAAGATCTTTCATCTCGACATGTTAGGTAAGATAAGTCTTGAGATCCAAAATTCCGGATATGTCATCACCTGATCATATCATCAACATAGAGGAGAAGAAGGATAGTATCCTGGTATGTTTTGCGAATGAAAAGAGCAGAATCATGTGAGCTTGAAGTGAACCCAAAATCTCCAACAATGGTGCTGAACTTGGCAAACCAAGCTCGAGGAGCTTGCTTGAGACCATGTAGAACCCGACGAAGTTTGCAGACTTGATGCAGAAGATGATGAGAACCAGGAGGAGGGCACATATAAACTTCTTCGGTGAGTTCACCATTAAGAAAGGCATTTTTAACATCCATCTGAAACAATTCCCAACGACGAACGGTGGCAACTGCAATTAGGCTGCAAACTGAAGTAAGGTGAGCAACCGGGGCAAAGGTCTCCTCATAGTCAATCTCATACTCCTGGGTAAACCCTTTAGCTACCAAGCGAGCCTTGTACCGATCAATGGACCCATCAGAGTGCGTTTTGATCTTGTAGACCCACTTGCATCCCATAGCATGTTTGCCCTTTGGTAGATCCACTAGATCCCAGGTATGAATGTTTTCGAGTGCCTGTAGTTCATCATTCATTGCTTTCTGCCAAAGAGGATCAGCACTAGCTTCACGATAAGACTGAGGTTCATGGTGAGAAAGAATAGTAGAAAATACAACAAAGTCACGAAGATTAACAGAAAGAATTTTTACCCTGTCACTTAGTCGAGTAGGGAGATCAGAAGCTCTTGGAGCGGATCCATCGGAAGAGACACGTTCTTTAGAAGAGGGTAAGGTGGATAACTCAATCGAGAGATCTGTAGACATATCAGTTGGTAATGACGTATCTGAGAGAGAGAAAGGATGCGTTGATGCAGATGTTGACTCAAAGGAAGAGTTTTTCTCAGGAGTGTCAGGAAAAAGATCTGTGGAGAGATGAGTAAATAGGAGAGAGGTGTTGTCATGCGGCAGGTGAAACTTGGATATGGAGGCGAACATCTTGTGTTCCTAGAAAACAACATGACGAGATACTCGGAGACGTTTGGAGTAAGGATCCCAATATCTGTAGCCTTTGTGTTCAATACCGTATCCTAAGAAACAACATAATCGAGATCTAGATTCCAATTTGGTGCGCTCATGAGGCTGAAGAAGAACAAAATAGGCACAACCAAATACCTTAAGAGTGTTATAGTCAGGAGGGTAACCATAAAGATGTTCAAATTGTGATTGATTCCCAGTGATGGGAGAAGGCACACGGTTCTTGGTGTAAACAGTTGTAAGAGCAGCTTCACCCCAAAAGCGTTCAGGACATGAAACGGATATGAGAAGAGCACGGACGGTATTGAGAATGTCTCGATGTTTGCGTTCAACACGCCCATTTTGTTGAGAAGTACCTGGACATGAACGATGAGGAATTGTGCCATGTTGGTGAAGAAAGTTGGGGACTTTGTAGTCTGTGTATTCAGCAGCATTGTCAGCACGAAACACTTTGATATTGCAAGAAAATTGAGTTTTGACCATGGTAGCAAAATCAAAGTACAACCGAGTAATTCAGATCGATTGCGCATAAGAAATATCCAAGTGTAACGAGAGTAATTATCAACAAAAGTGACAAAATATCTAGAGCCTCCCATTGTGGGAGCAGGAGACGATCCCCAAACATCAGAGTGAATTAAATCAAATGGTGCAGAAGAAAATGAATCATTTTTGTAAAATGCCAATGCCGACTGTTTTGCAAGTTGACAAGGAAGACAATCAAATTGTTCTTTAGGAACAAGTCCTAAATGACCACTAGATGCTAAAGATTGAAGACGACCAACAGAAGCCTGACCCAGTCGAGAATGCCAGAGACTGATGGATGGGGTAGATGAGACTGAAGCTGCTGTTTGAACTGATGATGAGAAACGGGATGGAAGGTGAAGATTGATGAGCTCAAAGAGTCGTCCAACCTTACGGCCTATCCCAAGAGTTTGTCCCGTCTTTGGATCCTACACACAACAACCAGAAGCAGAAAAGATGACAGTTAGGCCGAAGTCACATAATTGACCAACATATATAAGATTGAGAGTGAGTTGGGGAATACAGTAAGTATCAGGAAGAGAAGTGTTTAATGTCGATATTTTTTCGATATGACTCACAGTCATAGAAGAACCATCAGTAGTTTGAATAGTCGGAGCATGATTAGCAAGATGTTTGGTGGAAAATATAGTGGAATCAGGTGTCATGTGATTACAACATGCAGAGTCGAAAAACTAGAATGAGCAAGGACTTGTTTGACAATTTCCTCTATGTTAGAGGCAGAAAACGTCTCACTGGAAGTAGTGAATGATGAACCTTCAGCAGTAGTGACAGCAGATCTAGAAGGAGTACTGCGAGGCATGTATTGCTGGGAGTGTCTGTTGGGGTTTTGAAAACAATCACGCTGAAGATGACCTGGGGCTTGCTTCTGACAGAATTGGCGAACTCGAATCAGGCATTCCAAGAGAGTGTGTCCTGGTTTCTTGCAGTAATTGCAGAATTTTGAAGATCCAGATGGATGCCCTTAGTGTTGAAAAGATCCAGATGAATGCCATTTATTGTTGGGTTGAGGTCCTTTGGGAGTGGCGAAGACAGCATCTATAGAGGTTGTTTTGCGAGGGGCAAGACGAGTTTCCTCCGAAAGAAGTTCAGTAACAGCTTGATCTAAAGTAGGTAAGGGATTGTGGGGAAGGAGAGATGCACGAACATGCTCAAACTCATTAGTGAGGGCCATGAGAAAGAGAACCAAGTGTTGCTGATATCGATAGTTGGAAAATTTCTCAGAATTTTTGGCATCTGTAAACTCTGGTTTTGAGGAAGCAAGTTGATCCCAAACATAGTGCATTTCAGATAAGAAACTATTGATGGATTGCCCAGGTTGTTGTTGCATACGATGTAGAGTACCTAGAAGTTGGTATTGATGAGACAGGTCTGCGGTGGTGTAGCGTTTCTGTAGAAAATCCCATAATGACTTAGCAGTCTTGAATCTATCAAACTGGAAACTGATGGAGCGTACACACGTGTTGCGAATCCAAGTGATAATTTTGTGGTTCTTGCTATCCCACTCTTCGAGACGGTCTATGTATTTTGTGGTCTTCTCCAACGACTTTCTCTGGTTCAGAGATATCACCAGTGACATAGCGCCATAGCTTTTTGCCCTTAAGAAAGCTTGACATAGCTTGAGCCCATATAGTGTAGTTGAGTCCTTCCATGATAATGGCAATGGGTTGTGAAGCCTCAAGATACTCCATAATGTGAACGAAACTAGAGGAGGACAAAGAAAAATAATAATAACAGGAACCGAACTGAACTGATGGAGTGGTGGCTGAGATGACGTCGATGGAGAACAAGACTCCAACTATAGTGACTATCCAACAAGTATGACAAGGATATATAAGAAGTTTTTCTGATGTGAAGGATCAACTAATAGTGGCAATCACAGAGCATACTCAACTCTTGATATATCGAAAACCACTAAGAATAGTAGCTCTGATACCAAGTTGAATTTAAGAGAGAAAATAAGACAATACAAAGAGAATAGAATTGTATTGAATGATGTAATTTGTTTACAAGAGAGACATCCTATTTATAGCTTAACTTGATAGGAATGTTTTACTTTTTAATCAATGTGGGACTAACTAACATGTGTATTATGTATATATGTATATACATTAACATTTATGAATGGCAAGTGAGTTGGTATGTATAGCAGTTGAAAAAGTGAACTTTTTCTGTAGAACTGGACGACCATCCGGACATACGAATAGTACTGGACGGCTGAATAGCTGTTACTTCGTGAGAAATCAAAACGGTAAAAAATCTGACCGTTGGAGGTGAACCGGATGTCCAGTTCACCATCCAGACGTCCGGATAGGTAGAAAAACATATTCCTCTAGTTTGTCCGTTTTGATTTTTTGACAAGGTAGACTTTAGAATTTCCAAGGTAAGTGATGCTAATAAATTGAAAAATTAAGTTGAAATTCTTACTTTTGAAAAATAATTTTTGTGCAAACAATTTTACGAAGTAAATTTTTATCGTGAACTTGAACTTTTAATAAGTCATTGCTAAAAATTAAAGTATTTTACCTTTACAAGTGAGTTCAAACATATAGTACTAATCTTTTCAATTGATTTGGCGCGAGTGCACAATTTGTTGCTAGATTTTGAATTTTGCGCAAGTGTTTGATTTGTCTCCAATTGTTTTGGCACGAGTACCCTATTGAGAATGCTCGATTTCCAAGTTTCATTGTGAATGCTCAATTTCCATCACGTTCGTAACATGTGACAATGAAGATTCGAATATAAGTGTTAGATATAAAAATACTTTGTTTGTTATAATCAAAATATAAGATCGACCATAGGTCAACATTGTGTTCAGGGCAATATATCTTTTCTTCTTAGATTGAGATACGGTGAGTTTATAAGTCTGGAGAGATCCAGCCACTTCTTCAATCTTAATAGCATCTAGATCATTGCTCTCCTCGATAGCTGTAACTTTAGGCCTAAATCTTTTAGTTAATGGTCTCAGGATTTTTCTGACAATTTTAGACTCCGAAATTCTCCAACTTAGGTAAAAACTGGAATTAACTACGTCATTCAAGCTCGCAAAACAATCATCGAAGGTCTCATCATCCTAATTTCTTCAAACCTAGTGGTTAACATCTACAACTTAGAATTCTTAACAGCCTAAGTTCCCTCGTGTGTGGTTTGTAAACATTCCAAACCTCTTTATCAACCTCACACATGGATACACATCTTCAGGTAATACAACCATAAATAGAGAATGAAGCCCTTTACTATTCCAATTATACTCATCTAAATCTTTCTTAGACCAGGTTGAAATATTAGTAAGGGTAACTACACATGCAACTATGGTAGATAGGGTGGTCCAACTATTCACTACGCTCATTCATCAATTTCAGAAAGGCTCTCATTCTAACTTTTCAATAGGCATTGTTACTGACATCAAAATATGGTGGAACAGACAAGAACTATTTATCTAGAAAACTAGGGTTAAGAATCAATTTTGGGCTCTCATACCACTTGAAAGTTACTAGTTTAACCCTAAAATCACCTAATAGGTGAATAACACGGAATTAAATTCGTCAATTAATTGTTTTAGACGTTTAGTCAATCAAATCAAATTATCCTATGTTGAATTGCCGTAATAAATAATTAAAACAGTAAATAACACAAGATTTGATGATGGAGAAAGCCCTTAACTAAGTAAAATTTTCGGGACCAAATCGTAGTTCCCACTATAAACAATAAGAACTTACAGTAGGATCCAGTCTAGAAAATCCACTAGACTCGCTGATCTAATTCATGTAATCTCCAAGACCCGCTAGAACGTGTTTCACTCACATCTGCTCCCGATCTTCTGAAATTCTCCATCTCCTGTGAAACACCAAGAATGTCTCGTTCTTGTACTTTTCATGTGCTTCTGGTCTAACTTCCCTCAATCTTCAGCAACCATTGAACGCTATTGAAAAAGTACCTTCGTAATGATATCTAAGGAAGTGAGTGTTTTGGATTATGTGAATTTCAATATTTTTTCCAAACTTGTGGTTGATTGATCTCAAGAATCAAAATGTTATCTAGATTTCTGGATGCATTCTTGGATCTTGGAATGATGTTATGAAGATGTAAAACAATTATTAACACCAAAAAACGTATTGGACATTGAATATTTATAATAGGAGTGTTTATGTAGTATATGATAGTTAAAACTCTTTAAAAACGCAATTTGTGATTTTTCGGACAACACCGTCGCCCTAGCGCTAGGCGAACGAGAGGTGTCTCCCTCGAGTGAGAGGCGGACGATAGTGATTATGTTTGGACGCTTGAGCATTAGCTAGGTAGCGAGAATCCGACAACTCTTTATTCTTGTTCCATACTCGAACTCAAAGACTCCTAATTCATCTATACAATCATCCAAAAAGACTCATTGACTTTTACAACTCTTTTGTAACAATTATATTCTTTTACAATAATCATTTTGTCTATACAACTAAAAACCTAACATTTATTTTTGGCTAAATTGTGTAGATATATAGTGTTTAAATTAATGAATTTAATAAGAGTAATGTCGGAATGTAACGAATATGAATATAATACTTCTAAAATGTCTAGAATGGATATATTTATTAGGGGATAGATATATAAGAATGATGGATGAAAATAATGAAAATAATGGCTCGTTTAATATTTTTACTCCTAAGCATGTATCTTGCTATTCCAAAATGTATTTTAAGAAAAAAAGAGACTCAAGCAGGCTCTAAGTATGTTTCGAAATATATTTTAGTGATTATAGTTGAAAATAAGTTATATATCTATTATAAGATAATAATTACTATTAAAATAAGTACTTTTTTTTTTCATTTCAAAGTAAGAAAAAAATGTAAAATCTATCAAAAGACATTTTGTATCAAAAAATTATTTAAGACCCCGTCCGATGTACATTATTGAGTGGATAATGCATTTTAAATAGTGATTTGATGGGAAATACGTGGTTAAAAAATAAGGAATTTTTTTAGATCACATATAATATTATATTATTGAAGATTGCGTGGTTGAAAATGAGTTTTGAAAAAATGAACTTTTTGTAAGAATGTGAATCAAACAGGGTGTAAAATTAAGAGGGTGTTTAGTAGAGATTAAAATCGGATTAAGCCCCTGTTTGACACCCATTTTTTCTCATTCTCATTGTTTTTCTCTTTTTTCATTTCAATCACATATTCTATCAATAAAATTCTCATTACTTCTTAACCACACATTTTTCCATCAATCACTATTCCAAAATTTATTTTGTCAAAAACGGGTGTCAAACATGGGCTAAAATTGAAAAACTAGCCGTTATTGTTGACTTTTATTAGATGAGTGAGACCCAATAACGGCTATATTTTCAATTTTAATTGGATTTTGAGCCATACCAAATAGGCCCTAACTTTTATTTTTAAGCTATGCCCCTATTTGATACACGTTCTTAAGAAAATAATGTATTTTAAATAGTGATATGATTGAAAATATGTGATTAAAAAGAAGGAAATTTTTTAGATTCGCATGTAACATTATTTTATTGAAAATCATATGATTGAAAATGAGTATTGAAAGAATGAAGGTGTGTTTGTCTCCTATTATTGAGAGACAAATAGAGTAATGAATAGTATTTTTTGGAGAATGTGTGATTGAAATTTAAAGTAACTTTGTCGATTTGTGTGTAGAATATTTTATTGAGTGAATGTGTAGTGAAGAATCTTACTGTAGCAAATAATTTTTTAAAGTGATGATAAGCTGAATTTTTTTTAGAACGTGGAACAAACCAGGGCTACACAAACTAAGCACAATAGCTTCCATAAAAAATGGTCGAAATTTCGTATCATCCCGCGCCTCTTGCCTTTCATATTTGAAACCCCATATTTCTCGCTCACGCCGTCTTCCCTCCATTGTCATCCCGCCATTTACCCCTACACCCACTCTATTAAACCTCATCCCCTCCTCCACTTCCACTCCCCTTCTCTCTTTCTCTCCCTACACGTATAGTTTTACTCTTTATCTAAAGTTGTATCTACGTGACAATGGAGCGCCGTCTCAGGAGACACTCATCGCCTAACAACACGGCGGCGTACCTACGCTACTTGAAGCCCGGCGCGTTGGCTCAACTCAGGGACTCACGAATCAGTGCCTCCAGAACTCACCGAGTCACTAAATCGCTGTTCCAGGCTCAGATCTGTGCTTCTACGCTTCGGTCTTCTGCAGCTGCTTCCCCTGGCTCGCCTACGCAGACCAACTGGCCTCCGTCCTCTCCCTCGTTCTTATCGGGCCGGATCTGCGGCCCGTGTTGCCCTCAGAGGAAGAAGCTTATGGCTGCTAGAGCTGTTTTCATCTCTAGCCCGAACTTCTCAGGAACGGTCCCGGATTCACCCGGCCAGAGTATGGATTTGTTCGGTGGGAGTGAAAATAGTGCCAATAATAACATTCTAGTGGCACATTGAATGAACTGTGGAATTGCTTTGTCTGTTAGTAGATGCTACAGATTGGTTATTAATTCTAGAGGTCCTTTGTGGATTATGCGAAAAAAAAAAAAATTAGAAACAGAAAATGCGTTTATATTTCCCTTAGGTTTCTTCTGTATTTTAAGCAATAAAAACCATTACTGATAAATGATTCAAACTCGGTATCGATTGAATACTGTTAAATAGCTGCAATTATTTACTCTTTTCCTGGTGTTAGGTTTTGATTTATAATTCCAATGCATTGAATTAATTACCATATCATATGTTGATATTCATATAATGTTTCCTACTATCATTATTCCACATATTATTGGTGTTCGGCTTTAATATTAACTGGTTGTTCTGGATTTTCCTTTACTGAATTGGCTAATGCTCATTTATTTAGGTTCCGGTCTAGTCTCACTTTTTAAGCGGATATACCTTCATTACCAAGAGTGGCATGATTAATTAAGCTTATCTGCTTTATTTCTCAACTGATTTGAATTGTTGTGTTGACATGTAACATTGAGGAGAGAGGTTATGATTGAAGGATTGACACATTTGATGCTTGGTGTGTTTGCAGCTGGTTTTCTTAGGTACATACAGATATTATTTGGGAATAAGGGCAATTAGAATCTAATAATATTCATGTTGTTGCATCATTTTAACCATGCCTTATCTAGAATATATTGTTGGATCATATATGTATAATTTCTTAAACTTGGTTAAATTGTCTTGTTTCTGATGAAAAAGGGTCTAGCATGAGATGTCGATTGTCCCATATCATTTTAATCTTAAGGGTATTACCTAATTTGTAGCCAACTAAAGGTTGTTTGCTTTCGGTGCATGATTTTACGATGCTTAAGAAAAATTATATTCTTAAGAATCTGTTCTGCAAGCTCAATGGCATATATTCTTCAATTTACTATCTGATTTGGCTATAGCCACGTTGAGGTTAGTTTTTGTTTTGATTAACTATTCTAAGAATATCAAATGATCATCTTCCAGGTTTGATAATTGTTGGTCTAAGGTATGCTAGGAAGCACTGTTTGCATCTTCTGCACATTCTTTTGCATATTGAAGTACCATTTGTGCAATGTTTTGATTTCTTGCTGTGTACGAGCAAGGAAAAGAATTTGTCATTTAAAAATGTTTCAGTCTTTCACAAAATCTCGCACTGGCCAGTTTATGTGTTAGAGAAACTATTGGCTCCTGCTCCTAGCTAGAACATTTGTTTGCACCTACTAAACTGGCTGAATGTCTTCATATGGATGCTTATAATCTCTGTTTGAGAGAATATGGCGACTACAATTGTCTAATGGTAAACATTATGCTTGAGCAAATATTAACACCTCAAAATTTTTTCGTTACCTTTAACAAGTATGTTTCGAGATATAGTAGGGTCCTGCTATTTTTGTATTCCCAAGGATTTATCTTGCTTAGATGCCTCGTCTAGGGAAGATGAGAGTAGCTGAGTGGTTGTAAACGATTGTTAATCCGTTGAAGGTTTTCTACGTAGCATGGGAAGATCAACCAAGCGAAGCTTTTTCTTCTTTTTTGGCTTTGTCGTGAAGTGAAATTGCATTCTTTATCTATATGATGGCAGGTAGATCTATATCTAAGAAGTTGCATATGTAGTTCTATTTCCAAACCAAAATATTATTGCTTTTTTTTGGGATCAATGAAGAAGAAATTCTATGAATGTTTAGTTAGATACGCACTACTTTACATGATTGTTGAGTACAAAATTTTAACTGTTTTTCCTTTTATAGTATTGTTTATACCCCGTTTGAATCTCATTTTTAGCCAAAACTCATTTTGCAACAGGGAAACAATTGGACACGCAACCAACCTAATTATTTTGTGTTAGACTGTCCATGTAATAAAATATTACCAGTGCCTCACTTTTTCTCATTTTTGTCCTCATTTCAAATTGTGTACACGTTTGTTACAGGAATCAATTTGAAGGGCATTTGTGGAATGCAAGATAATTTATACTGCAAACGGGTCAAATCTGACATTTTTTACCTGCTGTTGTCAGATGAAATTATCAAGGAAATGTATGGGGCTCACACAAAAGGCAAATTACTATTCAAAAATGGGAATAAAACGGATGCCAAACGGGGGCTTAGTGTTGTATAGTTTGATTGTCAAACATTAAAGTTAACAACTTTCAGCTTGCCAAGAATGAAAGCAATAACATAATGCAAGTACGAGGGGAAATTCTACATTGGAAAGGTGACGTAATTGCCTCTGATGATTTTCTGTTTCAGCTATATTCATGTAAGATGCATTATTTAGTTAGCTTGTTGAATCTCTTCTTTATGGCCTATGTCAGTAGTGTATATGAATTTGCAAAATGAGACATCGAGGAATTTCGATGGTTGACTTGTGCAATAGATGGTGGTGGATCAAGTTTAGAGAGTCGAGATTTAGCGATAAAGATGGTGAAGGTGGGGAAAATTGTGTTTTTTATATGTTTATTTAATTAAAGTCAAAGATAATAGGTAAAAACATCTTTTTTTAAAAAAAAAATTCCTCTGTAATTGAATATAGGGTAAAATCGTCAACTGAGAGACTTCATTTCTGAAAATGTGGAACATTGGAGACTCAAATGTTATAAACGAAAGGTTGAGGACCAACATGCTCCATCCCATAAAAGTTTGGGACCTTAAACTTTATATTTCCCTAAATTCAAATAAAAGTAAAATTTAAAACAATGTTCAAAGAAAATAAAAAACCCAATTGTACGTGCCCAACTTGTGTCCATAAAATTCTTTCAATCATGTTATATGTACATTATAACTAACATAAATTTGACATTTTTTCATGTAGCAGTAATCTAAATCATTGATTTTAAATACATCCATCCCATCACTGTTCAAATTCATTTCACCTAGGGGATGTCATTCTTGATATGAATTAGGATGTATATCTAGCTTAATTCAAATTCTTTACTCCAAACTAGTTGGCACGATCTTATTTATGTATAATCCTTCTTTTCAAGCATTAAAAAAATTATCGAGGAACTACTTAACAAATAGATCAAGTAGCGAGTCTAACTCATCAACTTTAGATTGAGTAAGAAGTCCGAATCGTTGACTCTTAGCAATCTAACTCCATTTTCAAATGAGTTGGTTGGTTTGACTGTATTTTTTGTTTCATTTAAGAAAAAATAACGCGATCTATTCATTTTAGGTAAAAAAATAATAATTACAAATAGATGCGTGAATGCCTTAATAAAAATAATTTTGCTGCATATACAAGTTGGATATCAAATTTGACACTCTTAAATGATCCTTTTTTATATATTAATTTTAACGAGATTTAAAATAACTAATGTCTCAAGTTTTGACACTAGTGTCAAACTTGTCGTGCACTAACATTGGAGAACAAGCTTAATTATAATAAAAAACCTTCCTTTAAAAAGTTAAGAGGCTGTTTTCTTTGTTGTCTTCATGCCATTTTCTGTTTTCGATTTTCTAAAACAGTGAAATTACAAAGAAAATTGAAAACGAAAAAAATGTCGTTTTGAGCGTGTTCAATTAAGATCCTGCCTGGAGCAGCTTCAAAAATAGTGAAAATTGATTATTCACCCGTTGGAGCACAATTTCCCAAAATTCATGTGAGATACATGTCAACAATAGTTGCCAGGTGGGGCCCCTGAATGGCTATAATTCCGCTGAAAATTGGATTTTAAGCTACTCCAGACAAGCTCTAAAACCAAGCAAAAATTTTCAAAATGCGTTTTGCCCGTTTTCAGTTACGCAACCAACAAAAACCATTGCCATCGCCACTGCTCCACATCGCTGTCGTCGCACATCCAAAATCGTCGCCGACGACGTCGCGACCCAATACCATCGCCACAACAGCAAAAGAAGTCGGTGACGCCGCATCCAACCACCGCATAGAAAAAACAAAAAAAAAGAGAGGAAGAAGACGGCGATCGCATGGAGCGCCGCTCGTCGCGACAGCTCCCCGTGGTCTTCGACCCCCGACGATCTTGCGAGGGAGATGATGGAGAGAGACGACAAAGAGGAGGGGAAGAAGAGAAAGGAGAGACGAGAGAGCGGGAAAGGAGAGAACAAGTTTTTCAATTTTTTTTTTTAAATAATTTTTCAAAAGGACAAAAAAGCACACTTTTAATAATGGAAAATTCCCTGAGTACAGGGAATTTTACCAGAAATTTACCAGAAAATGTTCCTAGCCTTTGATTTTTTTTTTCCCGCTTTTTTGTATAAATCCTGACCTTTGATTTCAAAAATTTGGCAATTATCTGACAAATCTTTCCGTACCTATAATACAGTTCTTTAATAATAGACGCACAAAATCCAAAATAATTCAAAACGAAAAACTGAAAGAACAGCCCCCCAAACTCCAGAAAAATCTGCATTTTGTAGTCCTTTGGTGCTTCCTCCATAGTCTGCGTATCTTTGAAGCAAAACCAATGGCAGAACCTAAAACCAAGTATGATCGTCAGCTCAGGTAAAGATACCTATTCGGCTATTCTTTATCAACATTTTTCCTATCTATTTCCCAATAGTCCCTTCTTTTTTCAATTTGAACAATGGTGTTTGCAGAATTTGGGGTGAACAAGGGCAAGCAGCACTTGAAAAATCAAGCATATGCTTGTTGAACTGCGGGCCTACTGGCTCCGAAACCTTAAAAAATCTTGTCCTCGGTGGGGTCGGAAGCGTCACCGTTGTTGATGGCTCTAAACTTGAACTTGGCGACCTGGGAAATAACTTCATGGGTATTGTATTTTGTTTTCTAAATGTTTATTGCGAACAAGTTCTGATTTTTATGGGGTTTTTTTTTAACGTTTTACGTTTTTGAAATTTATTTAGAATTTCTGAATTACTGTGATTATGGTAGTGGACGAATCAAGTGTTGGTCAATCCAAGGCGAAAACTGTTTGTGCGTTTTTACAAGAGTTAAATGATGCTGTCAAGGCAAAATTTATTGAAGAGTATCCAGAGGCATTAATCGAATCGACACCATCCTTCTTTACACAGTTCACTTTGATTGTTGCCACACAGGTGAACTATATGCACTCTTTGGTGCTATTGTTTT
Source organism: Fraxinus americana (assembly GCA_035079005.1). Classification (NCBI taxonomy): domain Eukaryota; kingdom Viridiplantae; phylum Streptophyta; class Magnoliopsida; order Lamiales; family Oleaceae; genus Fraxinus; species Fraxinus americana. The sequence goes on along the minus strand of CM068713.1, from coordinate 10,877,480 downwards.
CTTTTAGCAGTGATATTGCTCTCACATATTGTGTTTTCTATTGATTTTGCATTTGTTTTAGGATTGGATATTTAGTCAGAAAGAGACCGTGACACTCTAGTTTTAGTACTAGGGTCTATGAAACATGATTTATCTCACTATGCATCATCAAAAGGCTAGAGAGTTAGTACTACATGAATTTTCATTTTATTGTTACTTGTTCAAATTTAAGATTATTTTTATATATTGAAATGAGAGGATTAAACCCAGTAATCTAAAATTCATTTCATGCCTGATGTCAACAAAAGAGAACGAAAAACTCAGCTGGTTTTGTTTTTCGTAATGAAGAAACATGCTCAAGGCCATCTTAAACTGAAGCACTTAACTCGGAGAGCTTATCAAGGTAATATTAATTCCAGTTGGAGGAAAATGGGAGATGGAATGGACAAGCAAGATGTAATGGAGAAAGGGTTTTCTCACCATCCACCTGGCACCGACCCTCCATCTGGATATTCCCTTGAGGAATATCAGGTTATCCCAGTTCATCTGCTCCACAAATGTTGGCTGGAGTTACTGCAGCAGACACTGCTGCTTATGGTGCTGTGGGTCACTATGGTGTGTGCACATTAGTCATGGCCATGGAAAGTTTAAGCAGGGCACGTTCAAGCGTGGAAAATTTAGCAAGCATAAGTGTGGAAAACATAGATTTGGAGGAATATTCAATAAGTGGAAGTGATGTATTCCCTTAAAAGAAAAAACATACAATTACGCTACTATATTATTAGTTAATCCCTGGTTTTATAAATAATCTATAGCAATGTAAACAAGTGGGAGTGTTGGGAGTAAAAGAAGTCCCACATTGGCTAGACATGAGAAATATGATGGGTTTATAAGGATGGATAAATATCTCCATTGGTATGAAACCTTTTGGAGTAAAGCCCAAAAGCAAATTCATGAGGGCTTAGACCCAAAGTTGATAATATCATACCAATGTGGAGATATGTGGTGTCCATAGCCCAACAAGTGGTATCAGAGCCCAGGACCCAAAAACTTAGCCGGAGGAACGCAGTGGAAAGCGTGGTGGAGGTTCCCCCTAATTAGCATTGCGTTTGGCTATAAATCATCAGCGTTTGAGGTGCATTGTGTCGAAAGAATTCCTGATATAAAAATATGGTGGTCAGGCGGCAGGTTCCGTTTGGTCGAGGGCGACGACAATAACGGCGGTACAAGATGATTGGCTAATGGATTATCGTTTGAGGGGAGGCCACAACGAAGTGGTCCTTCGTTTGAGGGGAGGATTATTGGGAGTAAAAGAAGTCCTACATTGGCTAGACATGGGAAATATGATGGGTTTATAAGGATGAACAAATATCTCCATTGGTATGAGGCCGTTTGGGGTAAAGCCCAAAAACAAATCCATGAGGGCTTAGGCCCAAAGTGGACAATATCATACCAATGTGGAAATATGTGGTGTCCATAGCCCAATATGGAGATATGTCTGTTATGGGGGTTTTATTTGATTTCAAGTGACTTTGTACTAAGAGGACATAGAAACCACTGGGGCAGCCTCAGGGAAGGCAATGGAGGGGATGGTAGCTTGTAAGTGTCCTGTACTAGCGTTGAGCCCTGGGATGCAATTTGTTTGAAACTTGTTTAACATGGGAATATCTTTTGATCTGCCATCTATTTTTGAGTTCTCTACGCATTTCATTTTCAAATATTATTAGGTGAATACATTGGACCTTCCTGGTCTGCTTGAAAAATAATAATAATGAAAAAAAAAAAAAAAAAAGGTAAGGCCACCTTGAAGCATGGCGAGTCAAGGATAGAATTCTTTGGAATACTTGATTACAATATAATTTGTTCATTAGGAATGGGGAATGTGAATTTGGTGCATCACCATTATGTTATTTTATAACATGTGAATGCTTTGGAAAAAAAAATAAAATTGGCCAATGATGTACATAGTGTTTGCATATGCTTTTAAAGTTGTTACATCATCTTTCCCATGCTATATTTGATCTTTTATCGTGGATACTAGAATAACCATCCTAAATTGGGAATGACATGTGAATTAAATGCACATTCTACTCTGCTTCGTATGTGTGAAAACAGTGATAGCAATGGATTTAACGTTAAACTACAGTGGAATTTGCACAGATTTAATCTTCCATAACAAAGTCTTGCTAAATGTTTCTGTTACCTCAAATATCTTCATGTTCAGTTCTTGATGCACTCACCAGAGAATATTTTTTTCCTTCTACCTATTAGGAGAAAAAATGGAACCACGATTCCAACCAGATAGGTTCAGTTTTAAAACTTTGATGTCCTAAACAACATTAAGAACCAAGACGGAGAAAAGAGCAGCCATATTGACTTCTGGAACTGGAATTCCCTAATTTCTTCAAAGATCAAAACAAGATAAAAATAATTGCGGGTATTTTGTTTCTTCTGTGCTATAATATAACCTTGGTTTTGGTCTATGATTGGCTATATAAAAAGTGAAACTGACGAAGGTTGCCCTCTTTTTAGGTCTAGTGATATAATCTGATAAAATAATAGCATTTGTTATTCAAATGCCCATAAAATAACATTCAAAAAAGTGTGTTGGACCATCAGAAAGCAAGTGAAGTTTGTTACAGTTCAAGGGAAAGTGAAGTTATCATATGCTGTAGATGTAGGATACAAGGGGAAAACCCTAAAGGAGATTAATTGCCAGCGATCCCAACATGAACCTTTGTCATTTGTTTTATTTGTGTTCAGGTGTAATTCTGACCAGAATAATTTTATACGCTCATAAGCCCTATAGTGTTGGTCACCTCCTAAAAAGGTGTAAGTCTGGCAATTAGTCTCACTTACTTTTGATATAGGCAAGCAGAAGTGTTGGTCACCTCCTAAAAAGGGTCAAGTTTCTTTGTCCATAACAATTGATAGGAAATGCCCTGTAACCATCTTGTGGCTAAGGTGTAAAATATGCAAGTGAAAATCCCAAGGAAGGTTACTTGCCAGAAAGCTCTACTTCTCCTAAGCCCTGAGGCTCTTTTTTTGATAGTTAATGTTCTCATCTGATCAAGTATGAAAACGGTGTCCCCTGGGAACCTTCTTTTGGAAAGTTTCTTTCTCTTTTAGTGTATTGCCTTTTAATTGGATTTCCTTAGGCCTTTTCTTGTATCTCTGGACTCGGGTATTCAGCTGTTCAGGTTTCTAATAATGTTGGGGATATTTCTGTAATTTTTGTGTCCTCAAGTCTCTCAAGTTTTAATGCTCTTTGCAAGCTTGGTCTGTCAGAGCTTAATCTTATCAGAAGATTGCTACTGGCATTCTTGGGTAATGCAGTTATGGAATTAACAAGACTAGCACCTGGGGGGAACAGTTATTTGTACTCAAGCAAAGGTTTTTCTGGGATTTTTATGGCCATAAACTTTGGAACTGGTTGATTCATATGGTGTTTATATTTAATCATTAGCCAGATTTGCCTGATTAGAGGTAATCTAGGAAATTGCTTGGTTGTTATAATGTTGGTAGTCTTCCAAAGACTAATACTAAAATTAGTCATCTAGGATGTCAAGGAATCAAAAGAAACTTCTATTCAGTCTTTCTTTGATGTCTATTTCTTCTCACATGTCGTTTTCTGGTAGAATTGTTACAATATAGCAATGTAGTAAGGTTGAAGGGCTATCTTGTTGATTAGCGTTGTATTGAACATTACTTATCAAAAAAGCGTTGTATTGAACATTGATTTGGCTATATCTGAATGATTTTTATCATTTTGATACATCTGACCTTTCTATAAGACAAGGAATACCTGTTCCCCCCACCCCCACCTGCCCCTTGTTTTGCCTCCTTTCCATGATCACTACTGCATGAAGTCATACGCACTTAAGTTCTTCACGAGTTTCCATCATCTGGTTTTGTGAATCTTTTGTTCTAAGCTCATTTGTGGACAATTAAGCTTACTAATTATTCCATTTAATTATCATTACTATGTTTATCTGTTCCAGCTTGGTGAAGATTCAATGGCGAAATTGGATAAAATCTGTCGTGATGCAAATGTCATGTTGATATTTGCACGCTCTTATGGTCTTGCTGGTTTTGTTCGAATCAGTGTGAAGGTAACTCTGAAGTTATGGTTCTTTTTCTTCTTTTTATTGTCGTGACCTTTAGGGAATGGAATGTTAAATAATTACAGCTTTGAAGAAGAAAATTCAGTTGCCAAGCCATAAACAACTCTCACTCTATAGTCCTTTATCTGATGTCTTTACAAGTGGGTGAGCAAATATGTATAAACCAATTTCTGGGATTTCAATGAATAAAAATATCTTTTGAAGAAATAGTTAATAAACTGTAAAATAGGTGAATCTTAAAAAAGGAGTATTGGAGTTAACGTTCTATTTTATGTGGGCATGGAGAGTAAGTTCAACTTCTCGCCATAAACAACTCTCACTCTATAGTCCTTTATCTGATGTCTTTACAAGTGGGTGAGCAAATATGTATAAACCAATTTCTGGGATTTCAATGAATAAAAATATCTTTTGAAGAAATAGTTAATAAACTGTAAAATAGGTGAATCTTAAAAAAGGAGTATTGGAGTTAACGTTCTATTTTATGTGGGCATGGAGAGTAAGTTCAACTTCTCCTTCTGTAGGAACACACAGTTATTGAATCGAAGCCTGATCATTTTTTGGACGATCTCCGTCTAAACAACCCATGGCCAGAGCTCAGGAGGTCTGTTTTTCTTTCTTTCTAGTGAAACTAATTAATTTACTTTTGAGGTCAATTACTTACTCAGGTAAGCTAACAACATATATCCGTACTTCTGTGGGCCTGTGTGTTAGTTTTAACATCATAAGATGGCAATCGTTCCCTGGCAGATTTGCAGAAACAATCGATCTGGATGTGGCTGATCCTGTTGCTCACAAACATACACCATATGTTATCATTCTTATTCAAATGGCAGAGCAGTGGGCCAAAAGTCATGGGGGAACTCTTCCCTCAACCAGGGAAGCTAAAAAGGAATTTAAGGTTCACTCAAGTACCTCTTCTCTGCTAACTTATATTTTAGCTTTGTTCTCCTTCTATATTTATCTCTTAAGGTGGTTTGTTTGGTGTCTTGCATGTCTAGGATTTAATCAAGGCTAGAATGATTGCATCAGATGAAGACAACTATAAAGAAGCCATAGAAGCTTCATTCAAAGTCTTTGCTCCTCGAGGAATAAGTAAGTTGTTATTTTCACAGAACCACTACTTGCATGAAATTTGTTTGTTTTGGACCATGTGCTTGATCATTAAAAGAGCGATTATTGAAGCATATGTAATTCCTCTTGCAGCTTCTTTTATAGAAAATTTCAACCTTTGTTGCTTTTATACGGGAATAATGTAATACATGTGGAGACAATCTACTAAAACTATCCTAATTTTAGAGGTGGCCGACAGTGCTGCCTTCAGCTACTTTACTCTTGATGCCTTCAGCTACTTTTCTCTTGATAAGCTCTTGAACTTGCCTTCTGTGAGATCATGAATCTGGTACACCCTACTGTTCTGAAATCTGTTCAATCCAAGCTAGGTCTTGGATTATTCAATAAGAAGAGAGAATGTAGGGAAACCTAGTAGATTTTTGGAGGGAGAGAAGGCCTTGCCATAGAACTTTAGTTGGTGACTTCTCAAGTATGTGCAGACAGAAGTGGACAAAAATAAGTACACTGTGCAACTTTCTGTTTTCCAGGTGGGGAAATAGAATTTAAAGTAGAAGGATGATGAACTGAGAAATAATGCTGACAGAGATAGGTTGACAGGGATGTAGAAGTGGAAAGAAAGATAGATGCAGATAAAAGGAAAGGCAGCGTTTTAGGGTTTTACCAAAGTGAAAGAGAAGTATTTATACAGGAGTCCTGAAAACCTTACCTTTGGTTTGTTTTACCTTCCTCAAATCAGCTATAGCTTGTAAGTCGAAACAGTGCTAAGATTCTTTCATATACTTGGCCATGCCTTACATATAATTCCTCTGAATTCATTGTAACCAATGGAAGCAGTCCCATTTTTATTAAACTCGATAGGATTTGCTTCACTGTCCACTCCTGATCCTTACGTAGTTGTCTAGGTGTGCTGATATATGCACAATGCTCATTTTCCACTGCTAACATGTTAGTACTACATTCAGCTTTGGCTGATCATCATCTTCTCTCTTTTATTTCAAATTTGTTATGTATTTATTTATTTTTTGTGACTGTTGCTGAATTTGTAACCTTTAACATTTCCTTTAAGTTTCACTGAGTAGTTTCTTCTACTACTGAAGCCTAAGACTTCTTTTTTGCACTTCACCACCATTTTCTAGACCTTTGAAATGTTTGTTTGCCAGTGCTTGGTCAATAGCATTATGTCTGTGGCTTAAAGGAGGAACTGATGTGCTGAAAAGATTGTTCTTTTTTTGGTAGTATGAAAGAGAAGGGAAGGACATTGTATGCCTTGTTCTGTGGCTTTCCAAGCATGAATAAGACTCAAACATGACGTCACACAGATATGACATGTCATTTTTTTGAAGAAATAGTTTACATGGAGATATGTTGATAATAATTAGTAGCATCTCTTCATTTGCATGACTTTTCATGCTACTTTATCTTGTCAGTATCTACAGCGAAACTCGTCATTTTGATATTTTAACAGTAACTTCTGGATGTTAACATTCCGTCAATCTTGAATGGAGAAAAATGATTTTCTTTCTTCCTTTTTCTGTTCTTAGTCGGGGTTGGGGCTCTATTATGAAAACTAAGATATATTAACTGGAACATGTACGCTTCTGTTAACAGTAATTAGTCCGTCAAAGCTAATGCATTTTATTTAGATGAAGATGAACATTAAGACTGGTCAACAAAGCATGAAAAATGTACTTCTGCTGTGTGCTCCTACTTAGTGCTAATAACTAGACTGTTGAAGCTTTTATTCATTTTTTAAGATATAATACTTCCTTCAGGTCAAGATGCATGGGAAGTGAAGGTTTGAAGTGTTTTATATGTTGTGATATCCCTAAATGTGTTTCAGTCACCGATTACATGCAGTGTTCTAAAAAGTGGCGCCTAGGTGCAAAGCAGGAGAAAAATGTTCCGCTTCGCACTTTTTTGCGCTTTTTCATTTTTTTCTATTTTTAATTTATTTCGCACCTAGGCGCGCCTAGCACGCGCTTTTTTTTTACACTTCTACGCTTTTTAACCTTTTTTCCTTTAATTATTACATAATTTTTAAATTGATTTAAAAATTTAAAAAAAATACTAAAATAAGAAAACGCTTTTTAACGCCTAGACCGAAGCTTGGCCTCCAAGTTTCGCCACAGTTTCGCCACACTTTACGCTTTTTAGAACACTGATTGCACGTATGTGTTTGGTACGTTTCATTGTGTTTCTATTATGTTTTGATTAGGCAATCAGATATTCAGATTGTAAGTTACATTTCCAGTTATGGACTTCAACAGGATGTTTGGGCTTTGGAAAGCATTCTTTTATATGTCATCTGTTGGTAATGCTTGCAAAAATTCATTCTTGGCTAATTTGTAAAAAGTGAAGTATTTCTAGTAATAACTAGCTGTTATATTGTATTCCTAACCATTTGTTTTTCATCATTCAAGGTCCACATCTACAACAGATAATTAATGATAGCTCTGCTGAAGTTAATTCCAATTCTTCAGAATTTTGGGTGATGGTGGCCGCTCTGAAGGTGATTCTGCTGATATTTTCCAGATCATACTTGAAAAGACAGAGATGTGTGCTTCTAGGACTCGAGCATTTGTGCTTTTAATGCCATTAAAATTAGTATTGATAGAGAAACTCTCCTGTTTTTAATGAACTTCATCGCTGCTAATATGTTCTTGTTCTTGACATCTTGTTAATGGCACCGGCAAGCAGCCTAGGGGAATTGAGAGGCCTGAAATGTGCTAGGCCTATCTGTCCATTTAATAGGATTCATGACATACCGACGCAGAAGATTGCTAATACCAGTATTTGTTTCACTGTCAAAATGCTGTTTCCTTTTTTCCAGCCCGTGCCAACTGCATTTCCCCGAGGTGCAATGGCTGTTTTGTCTTCCATTTATTGTTGGTGGACTATATCTTTGTTCTATTTTTAAAATTTTTTTTGGATGGTGGTGGAAATTTTCAGGGGAAAATGGCGATCATGGTATCCAATGTATGGGGTCATTGACTCTTTTTTTTAAGCATTTGGGCCTCCAACCTTCAATTCCATAGTAAAAGAGGTCCTATGGGAGTTTTCACCTAAACTAGATATTAAATTTAGTGAAAAGCTAGTTTTTTCTTTATGCTCCCTACCCATGTCATCTCTCCCTCACCTTCAGCACCCCTCCTTTCCCCTCTCCAGGAACCCGCTCACCTTATATTGAATCAATGACTTTCAAAATCCGAATCAATAAATTAATGGCCAACAGCAAGGCCAAATACATAATCATTTCTACATGTTCTTGACCTTTTACTGTGAACAAAGAGCCAAAACCAAAGAGATTGCTATTGCAGGTTGAGATGATGCAAGGAGGTAGTGCATGAATACTTAGACTAATCTAACATATGCCCTCTACATTCTTCCTTAATGGTGGCTTCCACAGAATTCTTGGACAGATTCTGATGATCTTGCAATTCTTGTTTTGAATTAGTCACTGCACTTGTTGAACTGCTAGGCTTGAACGAATACTAATGACCGTGAATATCGAGGACCTTGGCCTCTATTTTCCAAAATTTTCAACTTTGCTCGTGTGCTGCTTGTGTAATTATGCTTGTTCTTGTTCGGATCATACGAACGAAAGGATTAGCTTTGGCTATTTGCGTGTAGTATATTTTTGGATTTCTGTGCTTAATATGTGCTGCATTATGGTTTTTCTTACTTTGATTAGAGAAGTCACATTTATTCAACAAGCAAAGTTAATCAGCCCCTATAATCACTTTTGTGTTATATTTAAGTTTGGCTTCTACTGCTGATCAAGATTCTGCTGCTAGCATGTATTGACACATGTACTTGGCACGTTTTGGAAAGTGGAAATTTGTACTGTATGATTTATTAATCACGAAGCCAGCAGAATCTATATGTCAAAAGCTGGATATGCAATTGTTTCAATTTCCTTTCCTGAAGTGTGTTTTTTTCCCTGGTCACAATAATGCAAATTCTTTCCTCGCCCATCAGGAATTCATATCTAATGAAGGTGGTGGAGAGGTTCCTCTAGAGGGATCCATACCAGATATGACATCTTCCACGGAGTGAGAAACTAGCCTTTTTTATAGGCACATTATTATGCTTCTATTGTTTGATACTTGTGAAAAAAAAAATTCCATGACATCTGGGTTTTTGGCGACTCTTTTATAGGTTATATGTCAACCTGCAAAAAATCTACCAAGCCAAGGCTGAGACTGATTTTCTTGTTATAGAGCAACATGTGAGGAAAATATTAAAGAAGATAGGTAGAGATCCAGATAGCATCTCAAAGGAAATCATAAAAAACTTTTGTAAAAATGCCAGGAAAGTCAAGGCAAGTGTTAGATCTTGTATCTTTCCCCTTTTTTTCTTGTATGTGCTTCAGATGTCGGATTTTCTTTTTTATCTACTTTTCCTGCCAAGATATAGTTCAACTTTTCCCGTCTTTTGCAACACTATCATGAGCTCATGTCAAGGAGACAACATACTAACTGATGTATCTTTGCGTTTAATTTTTTCAGTAGGGTAAATTGTGCCATTGGCCAAGCTTATAATCTAGTTATCTTATATTAGCATTAAATATCAAACCAAGAAGGACTAATTTCTACGAGTCAAAGAGAACATTTAGAATGTGAGGGAGAAGTATATAGCTTTCTCGTTCTATAGGTCATCGTAGCCCCCGTTTGGTTTGGATAAAAATTAGGCTTTTAGTAGATTTTGGTAAAAGTTGTTGAAATGCGTGGTTGGAAACTTGAAAAGTTATGGTCCCATAAAATGTGGTTGAAAATAAATTTGGGAAAAATTGAGTTTTAAGAAATGGTAGCCAAACAGGGACTTAATATTTATTATTATCTTGTAATTAAAAGAGATTTGGTTGTCCCTCAAGTTTTAGTTACATTTTAAAGGTCAATTTACTATATTAGATTTTCATTAGATATTGATGAACGAAATGAGCATTGTAAAAGGACTACATATTCAATCAAAATGTCTTGAATATAGCCAGTTCTACCCCTGGTTCGAGCATGATCTTCAATATATTTAAGCTTCTTTTTGTAAATTTTTTATTTGATATTCTTAGGTATGCAGATATCGCCCCATTGAGGATGAGTTCAATTCTCCAGTTCAACCAGAGTTACAAAAGTATCTAACGGACGAGGAGTACAGGTATGCATAGCCTTACTATTGTCCAGAACCAACAGATAGAACATATGTAGCCTTGTTCACTATGAAGTGTCTGAGGACTATTTACCTTAAGATCATTTTAACTTTCTGAGATGAAAGGATGAACCTGCTTCGTTTAAAGGCCTCTTCTTCATCAGCTATGCTGGATAGTGGTACTTTTACTTAGTAGAATATTGTTGTAGAGATTTGCTGTCTAGAGTTACTGTGAGACTGGTGAGAGTATTATTTCTGGGAAAGTAGAGGTTTGAAATCAAATGAATATCTGATGTCTTTGGTATTAGGCTTTGGAGATGGGTTATGTCTGGGTGCTGTAGGTGACTTGCAATAGAAACCAAATTACTTTGTAGGCAGAGGTTCTTCAAGAAACTCGGCTCCTTGTGAACTGGTCTGTTGGGTTTTATATAGCAGTGAATAAGTTGAATGGGGGATGAAGGCGCAAATATTTTCTGGTCAGGGCTGGAAAATGAATATTGGCTGAAAAATGAATTTTGCGGCTGTAATTTAAGATTAATATCATGAGGAAGAAAAAAAACTCATTTTGATACGCTGAAATGGACTAACGTTCAGGGACAGGAAAAGGTTGTTGCACAAATGTTGAGGGAATTGGCAAAGGTCTTGTAATTGTTCGGAAGCACAGGAAGGCTGGGTTTCAACAGACCATCTGTTCATGGCTGAGGAAGAATTTATGAAAAATTTACCAGGAAAGTAATGTTTACTTGTGGAGCCGAAGAGTGTTGCTCCTGTTCCTTCACCTCTCTTCCAATCCCCACCCCCACTAGCCCTACCATACCAAAAGAAAAAGAAGTGAAAAGAAGACGAAAGGCTCCTTAATTCTTCCCTAATAAATAATATTGCAGACATGCGCATATTATTCCTCTAAAAAGACGGAAGTCAGTTTATTCTGTTTGAGCTATGGCATCTTCTGTTTGTGCAAAAACTTTTATCACGTGGCTCTCTAGCTTCTGAACAATCATTCTTCACGATCATTTTATGACATCAGTTCTTGGGGTACAAGTCTGGTAACTTCCTTCCCTGCAGTGACTGGGAAAATGGAGGTCTGGGTAGGTTTGGTTCCATAAAATGATACATGTGACATAAATGTTTGAGGACATAATGGGAAAAATTTCTAGCCTGTGTTTTGTAATATGCAATTAACAAACCTTCTCAAAATCCAGCTAATTACCCCAAGTCATGTGCATTAACGAGTTGCTTATTGCAAAGAAAGAGGCGATCGATTGGAAAACCTGAGGTTATAGCAAACTTGATATAATACTCGGCATGAATTTCTCTCTAGCAAAAATCGAAAATTTCATTTACGTACTGCTGTTTGCACTATATACCTCAGTGTTGCTGTTGGATTCTATATTCTACTACGAGCTGCAGATCGTTATGCTGCAAACTACAATAGTTTCCCTGGGCAATTTGATGGGTAAAACCTAAAGCCTTAGCTACATATCTCTGTGTTTCGTTTGACCACAGTACCTCGAGACTACAAAATTGTTCTTAAATATTCTGCAGTGAGATGGATGAGGACATATCCAGATTGAAAACAATAGCAGTCGCCCTACTTGGTGACTTGGGTTGCAATGGGTCAACCTTAACAGAAGACCTTATTAATGAGATGTGCCGATATGGTGCTGCAGAACTTCATGCTGTGGCTGCCTTCGTTGGGGGCATTGCATCACAAGAAGTAATCAAGGTTTGTGCTCTCTCATTTTCCAATCACTTGACATGTATAATCTTTCAATGAATATTGTTTGATCATTACACAAATAATATTTGCCACTTGATAAAGAAATCATTACTTGTACGTTATAAGGTTTTCTGGTCTTTTGGTTAAAATTCTCTTAGTTGAGATCTGTTGTCCCGAATTTGCTACCTTGGCTGTTCTCAAAATACATTTTTGACAACTCGCCACATCACTTCTTCGTGGCTTCCTGTTTACCAAGAAGAGATGATGTGTGGAGGTGTCAAAATGTATTGGGGGACAGAAATTCGGGACAACATATCTGGACTTTCTCTTAGAAATTTAACTTCAAACTATTATTTCAAATGCTTGCAATTGGTTTAAATACTAATTGAGCGCATTGTCTAAAACTACAGCTCATCACGAGACAATTTGTTCCCTTGTGTGGGACTTTTATCTTCAATGGCATTGATCACAAGTCTCAGTTGTTGTCTCTATAATCCTCTAAAGCCACAGGTGCATGCTTCTTTCTCATTTCTGGTATGTGCTTTCCACTAATTTGAATGGAGTCAAGAAAAGGATTCATGCAGTTGATTCCAATTTTTAAAGGGAACAAGAATTAGTTTGATGTTTGTTGGTTGTCGTACTTTCTTTGAATTTCAGGAATTGTACTGGCTACTTCGAGTTATCCGCAGATTCTAGGTCATCCAATGGGGAGCATGTCCATTGAAAGTGCAGCAAAGCAATAAGTTTAAATTTTTTCCTGGAGGTTGTCGTCTTTTTATCCCTTCCACGAGGAAATTGCAGTTTCGAATATTTATGTGGGATACGTGCCAACTGTGTGCCAACTGTGTAAAATTCTGAAATTCAAATTGAAAACGATATTCTTTTTATTCTATTAAAACATCGGATTTCTATATTTTCAAAGAGCTAATTGGATTTTTCAATGCATTCAACTTAGGTAACGTTTGTCTAATCTTATAATTATGTTAAACTTATTTATAAGTAATTTATAGTGTATATCCTATAATCACGTAAACTGTGACATGACACATCAATTCATTGGTAAATAAATTTATAGTCGATCTCTAAATTTGAGTTAAGTTTTTTTATCTATCAATTGATTGATGTGCATAATATTTCGATCGGAGTTCATATTTTAATTAATAATCATGTTCACCAATGATCAAGAAAGAATAGTGGACATAAATAATAAAAGTGGTAATTACAGGAAACTCTACTTTTCAAGATTCAAATTCTAAAATCAGATTTAAGTTTTATTTTTTCATAAATCAGATATTTTATATATAGATACAAATTTTTTATATTTAATTAAATATTACTAATAATATTATAAAAATTAATTTATATACACCCCTATGCACCCCACACATATCGTAAAACCCTAATTTCTCAGATTTCCCATTTCAGAAAACTCCCTCACCCCCTAGCTATCTCTCTCTCTCTGGCCACCATCACCACTGTGCCCGCCGGAGATCGCGCCGTGATGCTCATGGCGCCATCACCGCAGTGGCATCAATCTGAAGCAACAAGTGTCCGCAGCCTGATCGTTCGAAACGACCACTCACGACCAAACTTGACAGTCGCCCGCCGATTTTCACTCCAGCAGTTATATCCTCTCCTCTCCTCGGCGATCTCTCCATTCCATCCCACCACCGTCATCTCCTCTCCTCTCCTCTCCCCGACGATCTCTTGCCTGTGCTTTTTTTCTTTTTTTTTTTTGGTTTTGATCGTTGGTGGTGGATCGGCAGTTTGGGGTGGGTTTTATTGAATTTGGCGATGAGTTGGTAGTGGTGGTGGATCGGCAGCTTCACGATGCTCGACGACTGATGCAGGGTGGATCCGACGGTTGGGGTGGATCTGGCGTGGGTTTGGTGTGGTATTTTCAGTGGTGGGGGTGGCGGCTATGGATGTGGTTCTGACGGTGTGGTGTTTTGTAGTGAAAATGGTGATTTTGTTGGTGAGGAGGAGGACGATCTGATGGATTTCGTCACACATGAACTGTGGTTGGGTTGATCGTTGGTGGCGGTGCGAATCTGTGTTTGTGCGTGGGTATTAAAAGGTGCCTTGGTGAAACTGTTCCGGCGAATCTGTGGTGCGAATCGTTGGTGGCGGTGCAAATCTATGGTGCAAATGTGGTGGTAACAATGGTGGTCACGAAAGTCGGTGGTGGTAACAATGGTGGTCACAGAAGTGACCGATGCTGTGACCTGAGCCATATACTGTGATCGATGCTGTGACAATTAATAAAAACCTGAGCCATGCCCAAAAAAATATTCTTTGACCTGTGCTGTGGCCATTTGAAATGAACTTGTGACTATCAATAAGAATCTGAGTCATTTGAAAATAAAATGGGACTATGAACAAAACTGTGACCTGAGCCATGTGCAATATATGTACTGTGACCGATGTTGTGACCATTTGAAAATAATCTGTGACTATTAATAAAAATGTGAGACGTGAGCCTTATTGTGTTATCAATTATTATAAACAAAAAATCATGTGTTGTGACCTGTGACTTAGGCTGTGACCTGGACTGTAACTTGGACTGTGACCGTACAAAAAATTGATGTCATTGGAATAGTCGTTGGAATCGGAGACGTCGCAGGAGACATCGCCTGAGCGGTCGTCGGCGTGGTGGGGTGGTGGGAGTGGGGGTGGGTTAATTTTATACATATATATATATATATATATATATATATATATATATATATATATTTGTTTATATATTTATATGTATAAATAAATATTTATATAAATGTGTATGTATAAGTCAAAATTTCTGATTTTTGAAATGTAAAAGTTGTTTTGTTATTTTTGAAATAGGGTAAAGATAAAGTAGGGAAAGTGAATTTTTCCCATAATAAAATGACTGATGCAATCAAATAAAATTAAGGTTCAAGTAAGTGATTTATTTATGTTGCAATAAGTTTGCACAAATATGCAGCAACAATAATAATAATAGGTTTTGCTAATGATTATGTGTGTGGTAATGAAATTGGGGTTAAAAATTTGGTTCGTCTCTAAAATTTATAGAATGCTCATTATACTTCAAAATGTTCGGTCACTTCAAAATGTATCTAGTTAGTCACTATACTGTGATATAAGTAAGAAATGACATTGTGTTCAACTTTGAATTGTCAATCCAAGACAATTTGGAATATTATTTCATGTCCAGTTGAGATGTGATATGATTGCATCACAATATCTAAGGACACAATCTAATAGATCAATAGACAATTTCCGTCCGTCAGTTGTACGAACGGATGGGGTGGTCGGCCAGGTCGGGGCTCTGTTGACGGGTAGTGACTGCGGGTTCCTACGTTTAAAAAAAGAAAAGTCACTTGATGTGATTTAAGATCATGTTTGATTTATGTAAAAAGTTGATAAAAATTTAGATTGAAATAGTTAATTTTAATTATACATTTCATGAGACTTATAATTTTTGTTAACTTTTTAATCATATATTTCATCAATTTTTTTTATTAAAATTCATTAAAAATCTAATTTTTAACAAAAATATGCACAAGTTACATGACTTTGTATCTTATGAGTGTGATTATTTTATCAATTATAACTTGACATTTTACTATAAGGTGCACAAAGATCGTTAATTAGTTACAAAATATGAAAATTTTATAGGTAAATGCTAGAAAAGATTAAGAACATTCGGCTATGCTTTTACAAAATAAGCAACTTTTCTTGACAGTATTTCACTTGCATTCTTTTAAGGTAAGCCAAACGTGGTCTAAGAGTCCGATTAATCTAATAACCATAGGTCCATAGTTAAAGTCAAAGTGTACAAGTCAAAGACTCGTCTCCTATACTATGTTGACAATAAAGTGTGTACTCACTTTGCTTTCGTCAGATGTTCATTTTTGTTTTTGGGGTGTTATTTTTTTTATTTTTGGAATCCCGTTTGATTCTCATTATTATAGAATGAGAATGGAAAATATAGTCGATATTGAGCCCCACACAAGAAATAAAAATTCAAAATTGATGGCTTGAAGTGATGGATAACGGTCATATAAAAAATGAGAAACAAACGGGGTCTTGTATTGCCAGGGTAGTGACAGTCTTAAATTTATCTTTTGACCAAACTTCAATGAAATATTGTCATCGGCAATCTATAACTTTATCTGACAAATTTGTCTGTACACATACGGTTCATTTTTTTAAAAAAACTAGACTAGATTGTACTAAACTAAACTTTTGCTGCACTTAAATCATATTATTATTAACAACTTTAGCCCGGTTTCCATTTTTCCAAATTTATTTATTTTTTACGTTGCCGAATAAATGTGACATAATCAGATGTCACTGGGACAATATGATATGATGATTCTATAGATGCTAAATGTATAAATGATAGAATCGTTTAATCAAATTACGACATATCAAACCAGTTAAGTCATGATACTTTGGATGTGGTGTGGGTCCGTTCACGCATTTCGTTTCTCCCTTCTACCCACCTAGCATCCAAGGTATCCTAGGCAACGAAACTTGAGTGATTCGTAATTTGAAATATTGTGAACATTATCACGTGTGTTTAATATGCCACTGTTATCTTCATTTTTTAAGGTTGACGTGGGATTAAAACATAAGATAAACCGAACTTCAACCTCGGATAGAGTTCACCAGTTGGCAAAAAACTTTTCAAAACTTTTTACCATTCTCTTGTCACTCCCCAGCGTGACTCCCCAACCCCACGGCCTTCCTGTCTACTCCATTCCCTCCATTTCTCCTCTACTTTAAACCTCACACATTTACCCATCTCGTGTCATTCCACATTCATTTTCCCACCACCAAAAAGTAACAAAAAGATCCAAGCGCAAATGCATTCCACCACCACTTCACCGCCGCAACCGGCGGAAATATGTGACAAGATAATCCAGCTTCTGAGTCAGCTACTCCCGTCGACTCTCTCCGTAATCTCCTTCACCTCCAGATGGCAAATCCTCCGGAGAAAACTTGCCTCCTTAAAATCCCTCCTCTCTGAAATCTCGTACTTCCCGCACTGGTCCGACAACCCTTTACTCCATTCTCTCCTCCCCAATCTTCTCTCCACTGTTTATCGTACGCAGACCCTTTGCCATCAATGTTGCGATCCTTCGTTCAATCCCGGAAAGCTCCTTATGCAATCCGACCTCGACATGACCACTGATTGGTTGTCCAAGCAAATTAACGACCTCGACTTTCTACTACGTTCTGGGGTTCTCCATCAATCCACTGCTATTGTTCTTCCCCATCCTACTGCTAACTCCTCAAAGGACGACCTCTCTTTTTTCGTTAAAAATCTTTTCATCAGGCTCCAGATCGGGAGCCTTGACTTCAAGCGGGATGCATTGGATTCATTGGTTCAGCTTCTTTCGGATGACGAAAAGTCTGCAAGTGTTGTTGCGAAAGAAGGGAATATGAGGTTCTTGATTCAGTTGCTGGATTCTAATTCTCAAGACTCTTTAAGAGAACTTGCTGTGCTTGCTGTGTCGATGCTTGTTTCGATGAGTGATTTTTCGAGGAAATGTGTGTTTGAGGAGGGGGCTTTGGGGCCATTGTTGAGGATCATCGAGTGTAGCACTATGCCTGCGAAGGAAAAAGCTGCAATGGCGGTCGAATTTATCACTGCGGATACTGATAATGCTTGGGCAATTTCGGCCTATGGGGGTGTGTCGATTCTATTAGAATTGTGTAAATCTGGATCAGGGATTGCTCAATCACACTCAATTGGTGCTATTAAGAATGTTTCTACTGTTGAAGAAATTCGAATTGCATTAGCAGAAGAGGGAGCCATTCCTGTTTTGGTACAGTTACTTGTCTTCGGAACCCCCTCCGCACAAGAAAAGGCCGCGAATTGTATTGCTATAATTGCTTTATCGGGTAAGAATTTTCGCGATTTGTTGGTAAAAGAAAAGGCTTTGCAAAGCTTGCTACAATTGCTTCATGAATCCTCAAATTCAGATACATTAGAACATGTTTTACGTGCGGTTTATTCCTTATCTGAATCAGATGTAAGCGACCAAATTTTATTAGGATCGACCTCGTTTATTGTACAAATCTCGGAGCTTATAAAACATGGTAACATAATGTTGCAACACATTTCTGCTTCATTGCTTGCTAAATTGTCGATAAGTGATGATAATAAGAGAGCTATAGGCGGGTGTATGGGATCTTTAGTGAAGTTGATGGAGTCTGCAAAGCCCAATGGGCTACAGGAAGTGGCAACAAATGCTTTGGTGTCGTTGTTATCAGTGAAATTGAATAGGAAAGAATTAGTAAGGGATGAGAAATGTGTGATGAGACTGATGCTAATGCTGGATCCCAAGAATGAGTTTGCTTCAAAGAAGTTTCCGGTGACAGTGGTGTCGGCGATTATGTCCGGAGGGACTCAGAGTTGCCGGAAGACGCTCATGGCTGCTGGAGCCAATGGGCATTTGCGGATATTGGCAGAAATGGAGGTGGCCGGAGCTAAGAAGGCCTTACAGAGGCTCTCCGGGAATAGACTGAAAAGTATATTAACGAGGACTTGGAGGGAGTAATCAGCAAAGTAACTAAACCCCACTGACGGAAGGTATTTTTCATAGAAATCAAATTAGCTAAGTATTCTTGATTGATTATAATCATCGTGTTTTAAACTGAATCAACTATTGAGTAAGAACATGTCCAAGAAAGCAATTCTGCCTGGACCTTCATTGATTAATCCTCATCATTCTACATTTTCAAGTAGTTCCCGCATGCAGTAGTTGTTTCATATAGTTGAACCCTTTGGCGTGGGAATGACAAAATTGTTATTGTCCGCTTCATTAGGATGTTTCCTTAAACATTGTTGAAATAGCACTGACAATAATAGTTTGGGGGGTTAATCTTCCTTCAGAAGGCTCAATTCTATCAAATCATCATGTTCTTCACTTGCATTTTGATAGGGGCCCCATGACAATGATTTGATGTTCTATTTTTTGGAGCTGTGATGGCAAAACTACATGTCATAGAATTCATGCTTAATGCCTGAAAGACTAATGTTCTTTGTAATTGCCATAATGGTCGATTTGCTGAGGAGACTGAAGTACCAAAAATAGATTGATTCATACTGTGGACTAGTTAGTTTCATATCAAAATCGAGTATTGAAGCGTCACTTTTCTCATTTATTCGATAACTATGTTTGTCTTTTAATACTTCTTGTTGTCATTTTTTTCCATGCAGGAGTTCATATGCGTTTTTTCTAACTGTCAATGAGGAAACTACGCCTGAACAAACACACTCAGTACACTCAAAATTTCAACTTACAGTAATATATTACGTTAGATCAAAAAAGAAATCAATTTTTTTATTTGTTACATGAGAATAGCTTGGATGCGGGTTTTTTTAGGGAGTATCCTTGTTTAATTCTTTATATTTATCATCATTCTTTTGATCAGGTGAAGCTATGTGAGTGAGTGAAGTTCTTTCTGTTTTTTTTTTACTATTTTCGAGTTGTAATCTTCTACTGTACATTCGAGGGCTTCCAGGCTCTAATCGCTAATCAGAAAGAGAGTGTTATTTATCGAGTTCCCGCTTCGTCTAATATTTCCCTTTTCGAGGTTAAATTCAGTAAATGTATCTTACATTCTTCAGTGTATAGCTTTCCTTGGTGGATTCTGATATCGGGATTTAAATTCTATCTGGTCGAGTTAACTCTTTAGTAATTCCTAGTTTGTTAATTCTTGCGTTTTTACCAATTTGTACTAGCTTCCATTGGAAGCTCTTGGATTTTTCTTGCTTTGAACAGAAATCTGTCATTAGAAATTCTGCCTAGTAGGTATTGGGAATTGATTTTGTAATAACTAGAAATCAAAACAGGCACACTTTATTGTCACAAACTTGAAAGAAGCATTAGCATCAAAGAATCAATCGTTTTAGACTATTGTACCCTTCTGTACAAAAGAAAAGATCACAGATTTCTAACCCCCAAAGAGTATTACACAGCTATTTCAATGAACCAAGACACACCACATTGATCTCAACCCTACCTTTCTAATCGTAGAACCGCACAAACTCTATCTTCACAAAGATCCACTCCAAAACCAAAAATTTAGGAGATCACACAAAGTAGACAAAAGGAATGGGAAGGGATTGAGAGAGAGAGAGAGAGAGAGAGAGAGAGAGAGAGAGAGAGAGAGAGAGAGAGAGAGAGAAGACTCTAGAGAAATCGGATGAAAAAATCAAGTAGGGCAACCACTCATGTCCTTTATATACAACCCGTCATCACCAATGATTTCAAGTGAGCGATCGAATGGTCCAAAGCAGCACACGTATTATACCCTTATATTGGGCTCAGGTTTGGGCCTCTTCCTTTTGTGTTATCGAGCAATGGATCAACAACTAAATGGTTCGAGCCCATATTTTATCATTGCCCAATGGACGGACCCTTTATGACATCACAGCCCCAACAAATCTCTCCATTGATGTCAATGATCAAAATGAGAATGAACCCTTCAAGAAACCAAGTATCAGTTCTACCATGATCATCAGCACCAGGTTAATTGTTCCTGCATCATCACAACGATTACTAGTATCAATTCTTAACATTTGTAAATAAGATTTAAACTTATTGAGAAGAAGTACTTTGGTTTCCATGTCTGCTGGATTGAATTGTGTAAGGATTTTTTGAAGTAATATAGATTTCTTTTGAATTATACCTATAATGAAATGCATCATAACATTTATATGTTTAGTTCTTTCATGAATAATAGGATTTTTGCATAAATGGATGACACTTTGACTATCAGAATAAACTACTACATTGTTAGCAAATTCATTTAATTCACATAATAAACATTTAAGCCATAAAGACTTTTTAATGGCTTTAATAGCAGCAACATATTCAGCTTCTTTGATAGATAAGGTAACAATAGATTGCAATTGAAACTATCAACTTATGCAAGTATTACACAAAGTAAGCATATAAGATGCAGTTAATTTTCTATTATTCCTATTATCCGCATAGTTAGAATCTACGTACCTTTTTAAAATAACTCTTTCTTTTGAGGATTTAAAACACAAACCTAAGTTAGAAGATCCTTTTAGGTACCTCAATAACCACGTTAAGACAGTCCGATGTTTTGGGCAAGATTGGCCATGAACCTGCTCAAAATACTTATAGCATGGGCAACATCAAGTCTAGTACACACTATGGTATACGTGACAGATCCTACAACATTTGCATATATTTAATATTAGATTCATTATGAGAACACTGATCTTTACTTAGTTTAAAATGATATGCAAGAGGCAAAGTAACATACTTAGATTCGTGCACGGTTAATTTGGACAATAACTTTCTCACACAGTCAGATTGAGTTAAGATAAGAGTCTATTGAAACCTATTTCTCTATCTTAAAAATCTTTTAGCATGGCTTAAGTCTTTCATTTCAAATTCAGCACTTAAAGATCTTTTAATGTCATTAATATCATTTAGGTTTTCTCTTATTAACAACATATCATCCACACACACATTTACGCACTCGGGGCACATTCTGTCAATATTCAAACTTGACGAGTTGCAAATGCTAAAAAATAAATTATCAGAACTTGGAGTTGATAAGTGTATCTTCTACACTTATTTAGACTGTTAAATTAGAGTATTTATTGGAGATTTTAATGAATTATGACTTAATTCCATGTAAATTGTGTTTGTTAGGTAAAGATCGATAAAAATGACGGAATTGAAAAAAAAACGAAAAATGGCAAAATTGCAAGAAATTCAAAGTTTGAGAACTAAAACACCAGTTTGGGTGACAATAAATGACAAGTCTAATTAAATGGATCATATTTTCTTGCATTTGAATCTATAATTTAATGCTATATACATTGCCACCTAAATTGATACTAAACATCAATGGAGTTAGATATCATTACTCAATCTAATTTGAATTGTTATAGTTGTGAACATGTTTTTATTCATCAAACTTCAAGCAAATTTCTTGTTGGTACTAGTTTTATTTTGTTTCAAATTGATCGTCCAAGTACACAAACTATGCAAAAACACGTGGGTACCAAAAAAAAAAAAAAAAGTGAAAATTTGTCTAACAATCAATCCTTCTTCCAACCACATTCATATCCATCCACTTTGATTACTTACTTAATTGAGTCAATTGGTCACATTGCTTTCAATCAATAAATGAGAAACCAAGATTTTTTCATCTATTCATTTTTCTTCTGATACCAATCAACAGGTGTCCTTGTAGCAACTTTTGAACCATAAAAATCGTCAATATTAAATTCATTATAAAAATAAAACTTAAGAATAGCGATAGTTCTTAAATAAAGATGTATCCTCTCCTTGGCCAAGAAAATTATTGGTTTGGATTGTATCGTATTGATTGTGAGGCTATCAACCTCGCATGTGTGAAATCTTATTTCAAGAAGATAATATAGAAAAATGGATATTTGTAGCATTAGTCTCCAACTTATAGTTCTAGTAGCAAGTTGGTCCTCTACCTCTTTTCCTTAATCGAGTTGTCGTGGCTGTGTGTAATCGCAAGTGTTCGATGTAGAATACATCATGATGATACCAATTTTGATGTTACTAAACCCAATCACTAAACCAGAGGATGTCGGGCCCATCTATGACAGATTCTCACGATCTCCTCAGGTTTATGGTCCTCGAGCTCGGGTACTTTCGATCCAGCTGCTCTTTCGCTACCGAAGTCTCGAACCATGAGATCCCTAACTTATTAGGAGCCTACTTCGTGTTAGGACACCCTAGGAAGCAAAGTCCTTCTAAGAATGTGTTACCTCGTTCTAGGAGGACTCTAACACTAGAATCACATCACTATCCAAACGCGTGGGTAATACAAAACCAATTGAGTTGCAACTTCCAATCATATTAGTGTTATATATTTATACAATAAATATAATATGTGAAAGAAATAACTAATTAAGATGAAGTGCTCAACTGGTGAAAAGTGCGGAATTTGTGTGGGAGGTCAGGTGTTCGAGCCACGCCTCACGCACTATATTAAAAAGTCTTTGATTGGGCCTTGGGGCCTTGTGCTTTATTGATTCTAATAAAATAATAATTATTTTTTTTAATCATTTTCGAAATTATTTAATGGGTCAACTAGTCAGTAGAATATGACTGTTTAACTGCCCAATATTAATACCCATTACCATTGGCCATTACATCTGCAACTTAATACTAGATCATGGTGGAAGAAGTTACATTTCTTTCTGCCTATATAAACACACTTTTGGGTATTAGAAAATTACAAGAAAAACGAGATTATATATTTCTATACAGTACAGTAAAAATATTGTTCTTAGTTTTACACATTTCTGGAGTACACTTGAGAGTTCTGAAAACCTTTTGTGATTGTTGCACAATTGGTTTATTTGATCGTTGTATCCTGGAGGTGATTGTCCACAGAGGTCGCAGCAGTTATCGACGGGCAATTTCGCTTTAGGACATTGTACTGTCACGAGATTTGATCTATTGATAAGTTTTTCTGCACTTTACTGTTATTTTGTCCAACAATTAGGACTCCTAGGAGATTTCAGCATTGCAATCCTACTAGAGATGCACTACATACCTCTATAAATACATCATTCCAATCATTATCAAGGTACGTTTTGTCACATATATTTACAGCATATATCTTTTCTCTACATTCTCTCTTTGGCTTAAGTATCGGATGGGCGACGAGGACACATTTCGACGCCTTTGTTTCAGGTACCGAAAGACCTCGTTCGTGCTCATTTCCAGTCTTCAAGCTCGGAATCATCAGGTACGATTTTTGATAGCATCACATCATAAAGTGATAATGAGTCGAGTATTGTTCCTACAAGAATGTGTTGTCAAATATTGAATTTATTATTTCTAGCTTAATTCCACTTGAAATCTTTGAAATTTGATTAGTTGTTTTAACTAAAAACTATTGAAAGAAATTATTGATTGGTTGAGAATCCCATGTTCTAGGGACGTCCTCTTGTTTGACTCCGGTTTCCAAGGATCCCTCAATGTTTTAGTTCCTCAGCATCTACGTACTTGTCATCCTTTTATCATATGCTTATAGACTTATACCTTGTTTGATATCCATTTTTTTTCTCATTCTCTCTCTCATTTTTTTCTCTTTCTTCATTTCAACCACACATTCTATCAATAAAATAATATTACACATAAATCCAAAAATTCTCCTTACTTTTTAACCACACATTCTTCCATCAATCACTATTTCAAATCAAATTCTTCAATAAAATGGGTATCAGTTGGGAGGAATTCTGGATAGCGACAGTATGAAATTCTGGTAACATGAGTACATTTGTGTTGACACACGAAACAGGCAGTCCAAATCAAATGGCCCAAGAGAGGAAATGACTCTAAAGAAAAAGCCCAGATAGAGAGATCAGGGTAAAAGGCCCAATCAGAAATATCATTAAAATATGAGGAAAGCCCAAAAAGACAAATGTACGACGTCGCCCAAGTCGGCAGGACGCCCAGATATTGAGCGAAGGAAACACCCTACAATCGCCCAAAGCAGAAGATCAATTGTCGCCCAAGAATTCTGAGTCGCCCAAAGTCCAAGAGATGACCAAAAATTGTTGTCATCCAAAATCACGATCTAAGACGGTTTGAGCACATCATAATTACGCCCCACGATTTGAGAAAGTTGATGGCAAGCAGTTATGAAGAGAGCGTAGTGATAGAAGTTGCACACGGTAGTTTTTAACCAGCCGACCATGATAAAAGAAGTGGGTAGTTACAAGCAGTTGCTGAAACGATCAAAACTGTTCAGGCCGTATAAAAGAAAGAAGAAGACAACGAAGAAAAGACAGAAAAATTCACTCTCAAAACAGAGAACATGTAATTTACTTTTCTTAGATTAACTTTTAATTATTTCAAATTCCTTCGTACTTGTGTGCTTGCGCCCCTTGGAGGCATCTTGTTCGTGTCCAAACTGTAAATCTTCATATTCAATAAACGCCCCTTTTTGGAACTTTGTTCCAAGAGGTTTGTCTCTTACACAATCATCTGATTCCCTTTTAATTGTTAGCGAGCGAAAAACGCGCGAAACAATTTGCAAGTCCTTAATTCCCAATGTTGCCCGATTGACTTAACTCGACCATTGTTAAGAATAGTGCTCTGAATTCTGAAAGCATGTTTTTCTATATATTCACACACTCCAACAAATTAATAGATGAAATTTCAAAAAATACATCCTGTATATAGGCTAGGTCGTATTTACAATTTACATACCGTGTTTTGAAAATTATATATATATATATTTTTCTTTTTTTTTTGTACAGAAAAGTAACAAAAAGGATCAGTGACATAAAAAATAGAATAATAAATAAAAATACATATTTTTCGTGTCTGGGCGTCACGTACCGATTATGTAGAAGATCCGTTACAGTTGGCAACTAAGTAATTTGTATCGGTTTTAAGGAACAAAATGTTTTATAATGTGAAGTAGTGATGAAATTTAAAACTACTTAAGTTCAAAGTTCAGCAATCCAATCTAGATAAATTGAAATTTAAAAAAGCTATTGAGATTCAACTGAAAGTTCTGTGACAGCTAGTAAACTGATCCAATAATTGAACACGGATCGAGCTCCTCTGTCAAGCCTGACAGAGCAAATGTGAGATGGGGAATGATGTTTAACATTGGGGGAGGTACTCGGGACCCATCTCATGTGAGAACAATTGCTCTACCAAGCCTTTTATAGGCATGATAGAGCATCATTATTCGACTTAACACTACTAATTTTGCCCAAAACATTATTTAAAAATACATTCTTTTAAAATCCATTTTCAATCACATATTTTTTAAAAAAATAATATTTTTCATCACATCAATAACTTTTCATTACTTTTTAACCACATGTTTTTCATCGTATCATTATTTAAAATACATTATTTTCTCAATAATATTCATCAAACTTGCCTTCCAAGTACAACCCAAAATATCTACCTTCTCTAGTTTGGCTTTTCTGCCAATTTATAGCTCAGCTCTACCAGAAATCTGAAATTGCCCATTCTACTGGGCACGAGAAACACGTTTATAAACTCCAATCTCGGAAGATACACGCACCCACACGCATATATATACAATCAAAATTATTGCTTTCTTCAACACACAAACACCATTCGTGATGGCAAGAATGATGGGTTCGCCCTCCGTAACTCCGTTGTCGCCGCCACCGCAGCCATCTCCGTCGTCTCTGCCCCTACGTGCCGTTCCCGGAGGCTACGGGTGGCCCGTGGTCGGTCCAATTCTCGACCGATTGAATTATTTTTGGTTTCAGGGTCCTCCAACTTTCTTCAAGAAGAGAATGGAAAAGCACAAGAGTACAGTTTTCAGGACAAATGTGCCTCCAACATTCCCTTGGTTTTTGGGTGTTAATCCTAATGTAATTGCAGTTCTTGATGTCAAGTCTTTTTCTCATCTCTTTGATATGGAGATTGTTGAAAAGGCAAACGTGCTCGTCGGAGATTTCATGCCCAGTGTTAAATATACAGGGGATTTGCGTGTTTGTGCATATCTCGACACTTCAGAGGCTAAACATACTCAAGTACGTTTATTTTTTCTCTCCTTAATTGGCATATAATTCTTCTCCTAAGAGTGCTCGAGATCAATAATCTTAGGTTCCATTTGATTGCAGTCAAATTTGGGTGGAAAGAAAATGGAGGGAATTGAATTGTCTACAATTGTTTTTTTCGAGAATTATCAATTAATTGTGTTTGATTAGTATAATTTTTCACGTAGAAAATATTAAAATTTTGGATCTTTTGGTATTCGTTTGATTTTGTTTTACATGAAAATTGTCTATTAAAGAAATATAATTTGTTACAATTGATAATAGAATTTGTTTTCATCACTAAAAAAGGTGAAAAGTTATTTTCCCAACAAAATAGTGGGAAAATCAATTCAATCACGAGGGGGGGACCGTTTGCCAAGAAAATTTTGTCAATCACACAAGCAAAAAGTTGGAATCTGAAAATTATTTTCCAAGTTCCATGAAAAATAGTGCATAGCAAACATCACCTTAGTGTTTGAATATGATTTCCAAATTTCATGGAAAATAGTACATATCCAAGAGGACCTTAGGGTTTGGATATGAGGGCAAATGTTCCAACTAATACTGGACTAGACAAGGGGTCAATTAGGATTGTAAACATTAGAATTGCTCAATCGAATCCGAACAACTTAAATTGTTTAGTTGATGAGCTTACATGAAGAAAAAAAAAAGGTTTATATTTACTAGTATTTTCCATTATATTTAAAAAGGTGACATGGGTACCACGTTATGTGTAACATTATTTTTGTCCTCATTAATGCAATGCGACCCACTACACTATTTGTGACATATCTTGATTCTTGGTTCACATGTCCTTGCATGTGATGGTGTCGTGTGTTGGACACTCGATTATTGTTAGACTTGATCTTATTGTGGAAAGAAAATGAATTTTAGGAAATTGAATTGTTTAGAAATTATTTTATTGAGAATTGTAATTAATTGTGTTTGGTTGGTATAATTTTTACATGAAAAATGTTGAAAGTTTGGTGATCGTTTGACTTTTTTTCATGGAAATTGTCCATTAAAGTGATAATTTCTTTTACTACTAGGTCTAGAATTTGTTTTACTTGTCAAAGGGCTTTGTTTTGCATGGAAATTGTCAATAAAATTGATAATTTTTTTTACTATTAGGTCTAGAATTTTTCCCAAATACCAAAAAAAAAAAAAAAAACTAGAAAATGAAAACCCACTTGAAAGGTGGGAAAATAATTTCAACAAAAAAGTGGAAAATGTGCACGTGAGAGAGTGAGAAATTTTTTTTTCCTATCAAACACTATAAAAGTTGAAAAATGGATGAACAATGTTATGTATCAAACGGGGTCTTATAGAATTCAAAAACGTTGAGATGCTTGTGGAGAAAAAGAAATTGAAAAAGAAAAAAGATTTGGGATATTCGGCCCTTATTTGTTTAGGTTAAAAATCAGTTTTTTTTAGTAAATTTTAATAAATATTGATGAGATTTGTCGTAAAAAAAAAATTGATAAAATTTGTGATTGAAAATAAGTTTTAAAAAAAAAAAATTTTTAAAAATTTAGTCAATTATTGGCTTAATGTTTTTAGGACCAAACACGGCTTGTGGAGCCCCTTTCGTTTAGTGTTGGGTTGATATTATCTCAAAATCCATACTTTTATCACGTAATTTCATTGACCAATCAATTAAAAGTACTCTGGATTCCCCAATATTTAATTATTTAGTCCACTCAACATAAAATTTGTCACAACGTGATCGCACCTTCCACGTATGTTAGTCCGATTGAAGAAAAAAGACGGCGTATTTTTTATTTAAATTTATTCATTTATATCTAATTTTTATGTGTGCACCATGACAGCCTCCTCACATGCAGAGGCGGGGCCCACGATTTAAATAATCAAATTCAGGTGCGGGGCCCGCTCCCTTGTGTCTGTGCTGTGACCCGAGCTGTATGCTCGGGCTGTACATTTAGCAAAATTCAATTTTTATATGATATTCACGTGTATTTTATATTTTATCGTTAGAGTACTAGCTAGCTTGGGTGTGACATCCCTCATAGGATAAATGGATACCAACACGATATTTCCCTAGTCCTTAAATGTATTATCACAACCTAATGTAGGCGATGGTCGTGGAGGAGACCTGCAAAAGTTTGGAATTATTGAAAAACCAAAAACACGTGATTTTCCATCCGACATCTTGGTCCGTATTTCAATTTTTTTTTTTTGTTTGGACGGATGGACTTGATTAGACTCGTCAAAAATTTTGGACCACGTTGAGTCCCTATTTTTGTACAAGTGTCTTTACGTAATAAATGAAATGACAGAGATATTTTAGTGAAAATTAATAATAAGAGTGTTTGAGCCACATTATTTTGGAAAAATGTATTCTGGAATAGTAGATTGATGAAGAATTTGTGGTTAAAAAAGAAGGAAAATTTATTGATGTGATGAGAAATATCATTTTATTGAAGAATGTGTGGTTGAAAATGAGTAGAAGAATGAAAATGAAAATTTTAATGCGTACCAAACAGGGGCTAATTGTGTGTTTTATAATCCGTTTGGCAGGACTTTTGCTCTTTAGGTTCGAATCTTCTGAATTGGTTTAGTTTTTATTAACGTTGTATGTTCATTCCTAAGTTCGTATTTAATTTTTATTTCGGGTAGAATGTGTATTCTATCCCAGTTTGATTAATAGTACATTTAGATGAAGGGGTTCAAATGTTTGATCGAATGTTACAGATTAAGAACTTTTCTCTCGATATCTTGAAACGAAGCTCGACCATTTGGGTACCGTCACTTGTAAGTGCACTAGACTCCATGTGGGACAAAATTGACGCCGAGGTTGCCAAATCCGGCTCGGCGAGTACCTTCCTCCCCATGCAGCAATTCCTTTTTAACTTCCTCACTCGCTGCATTGTTGGGGCAGACCCCTCGACCTCGCCTGAGATTGCGAGCTCTGGCCATATTATGCTCGACAAGTGGCTCGGTATTCAGCTCCTGCCGACTATCAACATCGGCATTCTACAACCTCTCGAAGAACTCTTCCTCCATTCTTTCTCATACCCTTTCTGGCTTGTTAAAGGAGACTACAACAAGCTGGTTCAGTTCGTGGTAAAAGAAGGCAAAGAAGTGATACAAAGAGCTCAAACTGAATTCAATCTGACCGAACAAGAAGCAGTTCACAATCTTCTTTTCATCTTAGGATTCAATGCATTTGGTGGGTTTACGATATTCTTTCTGGCGCTCCTGAGCGCTCTCGGGGATCAGAAAAGTACTGGTCTACACGAAAAACTCCGGGATGAGGTAAGACGGAAATCTGGTTCCAATTCAAGTACTCTCAGTTTCGAAAGAGTAAAGGATATGGAATTAGTACAATCATTTGTATACGAAACTCTTCGACTGAATCCGCCAGTTCCATCGCAATTCGCACGAGCTAGAAAGGATTTCAAGCTGACTTCGCACGATGCTGTTTACGAAATCAAGAAAGGAGAGCTTCTTTGTGGGTATCAGCCCTTGGTAATGAAAGATGCCAAAGTATTCGAAGAGAGTCCTGAGGCATTTTTATACGACAGATTTACTAAAGAGAAAGGCGGGACAGAGTTGCTGAATTATCTGTACTGGTCGAACGGGCCACAAACTGGATCGGCCACGGCAGCCAACAAGCAGTGCGCAGCTAAAGAAATTGTGCCTTTAACTGCAGCCTTATTTGTGGCTTATTTGTTTCAGAGATATGATGACATTACAATTTCTTCTGGTTCAATCACTGCAGTTGAGAAGGCTAAGTGAGACAATTAATTACTTGTGATGAAGGATTTAATACTAGTCTTTTAATCTCAATCGTTACTTGCCATCTCTTTGCAAACAGTGTTTCAAGTATTTAGGCCGCAGGCCTATTTACAAGTATTGTGCACAAAATAAATTTTCAATGAAAAAAAATGAGGGATTGTAACATTCTTTACTTTCTATTCTCTCCATTTTATAAAAGATAAATAATATAACATGAGATCAAACACAATGTGAACAGGATTAAATAGAGTAATAATGGGAAACTATGGACTAGCCAACATTTCTACGTGCAATCTGTGTGCGTCTAACCGGTCGGGCCAGGTTGCTTAGATAAGAAAAAGGACGTTGAAAAAAAAGGTGCTATAATCTTATGATCAACTGAACTCATCAACCTCTAAAACTATCTTTATATTTATCAAGTAATCCATATATCAAAGCAAAATATCTGTCTAATAAACTTCCAGTTCCTGGTGAGCATATGGAAGGTTACTTGTTTAACAATTAACTTCAAACAAATAAATATTTTGGGTAAATGTTGCGATGGCACCTTATAGCACAAAACATGCTTTGTTGGAGAAGAATAAATGACCCTCTATACGAATCTGACTCATATGATCCAATTTCAGATGGTACCATTACTAAGGCCTCGTGCTCCCTTTCGAGCCAAGACAAGAAATCGAGAACTAGTTCCTATGCAGACGCAGCATCCCATGTTAATTTGATAGAGCGCACTGGGAAGTTATATAGCCTGTACATTTGCACGAGACTTGGCAACTCCCTCTTTCCATCCTCTTTGGCGTGCCCTAAGCTCCCATACAGCAGTCAGTCTCTTCTGTGCCAATAGAGCAGCTTCAGCTTTTTCCCTTGCCTCCTCACATGTTTCCATCCCGGAATTGCATTTGTCTGCCTCTTTCTGATACTGGGATGTCATCTTCTTGGCCTCGAGCAGTGCCACATCGGACCGCTGCTGTTTTTCCAATGCTTCGGATTCTCGCAGCTTCAGTTCCTCAGACAATAGCTCTGCAAAGTTCTTCTGTGTGTCTTCACTCACATCTGGATCGTGCTTTGCACAATCTGCAAACATGAGAGAGAGACATTATACCAATATAACAAAAGAGCCTTAAGCTAATAACATGATGACTTTGTGTGCATCAGATTACCATCAAGGAAAAAAGGTTAGTCTCAGGAGGAAAGATATTATCTCCAGTTTCACATCTAATATTAAGATTCTTCGGGTTTCTTACTGTCTTATGCATTCAGTGGATCCTGATATGATTATGATTGGTGAATAAAGAGAAGCACTCTATGTTAATTTGGGAGAAAATTAATCATCCAAATCTAGTTAAATCAAAGCATGGAAATTTTTATATAAATATATTTCTCACTCTAAAATCTAATGAAAGATGTTAAATAGAAGAATTGAAATATTATAATAGAAATATAAGAATGTAAAAGGGTAAATCTAGAAGCTCCATATATACTATTACTATCAACCTAGTTTATTTAGAAAGCAATCCTATTGCAATCACTCTTACTAACACTATGAACATTATCAAATGCCACCAATAACAATGTAACATGATCAACATAGTCAAGAGCACAGGCACAAAAGACACTGCTTAGCATGAATCTGAAACCTATTTCTCAAAAGCAAATGATTCACAAATTTCTGACTTAGCTAGCCAGATAACTTTTCAATTAACTGCTCATTTTAATAATGGGATCAAATGATAATGTTGAAGAGAATTCAAAAACTAGTGGATTGGAGGTCTGTGATATCTGTAACTGATATATTATGAACAGAAATAGAGAAATTAGTCAGAGAAAGAAAGTGACATGGAGAGGGAAAGGCTAAAAGACAAGGGGGATGCAGTGAAGTGGAGGAGAATGGAATGGAAGATTCCTGTGGGCCTAAGAAAAGGGTGACAACTACTAATTTACCATCCAACTGTGCCACTATATGTATCATTTAGTGTGCTTTCACAGCAAAACTAAAGCATAATGCCACTGGAGTAGGTGAAGAGAACCATATCCATACATGCATGTAAACACCCAAGCATTGTAACAATCCCAAGGAAGATTTCCTGGTTCAGCACTACACACCTCCTGGGGTCTCACCAGCTCAAAGTATATGCCAACCTCATGATATTTTTAGTCCTAACCCCCAAACATTTACTTGTTTTCCACTAAACCTAGGAGCAGAGGCCCAGAAGATCAAGATGTCCTGCTCGCAGAAACCTTCTGGGGTGAGCATTTACAAACCTTTCCAAACAGGGGAAGAGGTGAAAGGGACCAAAAGACCATGAAAGTTGCTATTCCAAGTGTGAGTTGCATAACATTCAATCAATCAGGGAAGATTTTCATTGGCGAGACCTTGAGATATCAAAGTGAGGATGTCGAAAAGTGAGGGTAGAGCAAAGAATATTAATGTTGGAAGACCTAAACCAGTCCAGCCAGCTCAAGTAATAACCTGGGAACCAACCCAGAAACCAGTTCAGTTATTGCTAAAAACCGGGTATTGAAAACAGAACAAAATCACCTATCCAGTTCAACAGGGACTGGTTTAACTGGTCATGAATTGACCATATTTTCCAGTTGCACTTTTCTAGAAAATTAATAAGAAAAACCCTTTTCGACCCTAGAATCTTCAAATTCGGTTTTTATATTTTATTGATGAAATTTAACGTTTTCGTACATTTTTAAGGTATGTTATATATTATTTATTTATTATCTTGGGTGCGATCCAGTTGTACATTTTATATGATCATTGGTTCGATCCGGTTGGATTGACCAGATTTTCCAGTTGCACTTTTCTTAAAAAAATTAAATAAATAAATAAATTATGTTCGATCCTAGAACCTTCAAATTTGGTTTTTATATTTTATTGATGAAAACTTACCTTTTGTTTGTACATTTTTATGTTATATATATTTATTTATTACCTCGGGTTCAACCCTAGGCTGGTTTCAATCCAGGTTTTTGGCAACTGTAGTGGGTTTTACATGTCAAAAATAGTTTTCACGTTATATTATCAATAGCTTAAGAAATTTATGCTTCAGATACTCCTTTATTAATGGCTCAGAATAATTCAGAATCGGCTATTTGACCAATACCTATAAATGATAATACAAGTGACTTCCTATCACAAGCTTCTTTTCATCAGAATAACGATCTAGTAAGGGTGACAAAAGCAAGCATTTATTAAACAGACAGTTCATTGTTAGTTCCACAAAATCAGAACCTACCACAAACAACCGTAACTAAAGCTTGATGTTGGCGTCTGAAAGAGAAACATATGCAAGCACAAACCATAATTAAATGTCAGGCAAGAAAGTGGCATACTAACCTGCAAAGGATATATTACTCAGTCCTGCAACGATAAAAAAAGGTATAATCAGTACAAGAGATTCGTTGACTAGAAGAATGACGAAAGATGACAGAAGGAAGTTAATAGCAATAGTCTTAATTCTAACAACTAATAGCATACACCAAGGAACCTCATCTTGGATATGTTTCATAAGCTCATCCATGACTAACAAAGAGTAAGGACTTAAGTCAGAATTTGGATGTCATGCAAGCTCTTTAGTAATAGGACATTCTCTACCATTACCATGACCACATCTCACACTCATGAATACCACACCGTTATACAAAAAAAATTCTTCTCTCTTTAAAACTCACCGTAACACTTTCATGATTCCCTATTATACATGCTTTTCCAAAACCAGCAAACATAATTGCAGATCTTGTTTATTTCATCTATACTTATCCACTCATCTTTTACGCAGGATTTCCATACTAGATCATCCTAGGATAAAAACAAACTGATTCTCGAAGACCTTCAAATTACAAATTTAATCAATGCTCAAACACTCATGAACACATTCATAATTAGTACAATTATGAATATGTCCTTTACTCTCATAAATTGGCACCTCTCTTTTCCATCCATGTTGCATCTTCTACTCTTCGAAGATATCATTGAACAAGTTTGTGAGCCGTGTTACAAAAGTTTGCATGCAATCCAACTGCTTTTCTCATCTTCATCCTCTTTGTAGCCCGCCTCACTTCTAAGGCACATTTCGATGCGCATATCACACTATTAGCAACAGAATTGTATCTCCATCAAACAGTAGTTCTTTGAGATATATACACACCCAAACGACCCCAATTTTTTTTATATATTTCCATATAATGTCGAAATTGACATGTGGGCATTAAGCACAAACCGTGAAAATAAATAAATAAATAAATAAAATATGCGTCTTTATCAAAGTGAAATAAGATTTATTACAAAAATGCCAGCCAGTTGATCACAGACGAAAATCAAACTGCTCAGTAAGAGATCTAAGCAGATTTAGACATATACATCGCAACACAAACACACGTGTATATATAAATATGCATGTTTGTATGTCTTGTACATACCTAGGGGGATGGAAGGAAGAGACTCAGAATCACAGTCACAGATACATGGAGCACAAAAGGAGGAAGAGCGGTTTACAGCAGCTAATCCTTCCACGAAGTGCCAATACAGAGGCGGGCCAATTATGTATCCTGCCAAGCACACTGCCATTATCCCCAGCCCTAACTTCAAAACCCTAGGATTCACTGCCATTTCTTGACTAATTGCCTCTCCTGAATCCTTGTCTCCGTTTTGCAACAATTATAATTTATCTATACGTAAATTTTCGAATTTACGCGTCAATTGAGACTTGTAACCAGTGGAATGAGAAGAAAATCAGATCGGAGCATGAAAAGGCGTGATCATATTCTAAGGTAAATTTCAGTAGGGGCCCAAATCTTTTGCAAGTGTGGCGCCAATGTCCTCAACCTATTATTTATTGCACTCATATCTTCAACTTTTTAAAAATTATAGCAGTCATGTCCTTAACTAACTACAATACGTTAATATGACCTTCCATATTAGAAGGATCAATCTTGACAAGAGGAGTAGCTCGAACTTGATTATTTATTATAATATTTGAGCTTTTAAACGAAACGAATGACACATTTGAACAATGTCTGCTTTGAAAGGTTGACATTTCAATATTGACATCAAACCCTTATATTATTATTATTATTATTATATTTAATCAATGTAGAATTTACTCTTAACAATATGTTTTTAAGAAGAGAGAATCTCGTTGCTAATCTGATTAGTCATATAGTACGTAGTTTATTAGGCCAGTAGAGGCCGGTAGATAAATTTGAGTCTTATAACTGAAAGATTCATACGTAAACTTTCCAATCTATCTTCAAGTATCTTTACACGATCGATACCACTTTCTTTATGAAAATATAAATTTTACTTTTTTATCTATTCTAAATTGGAAACTAAACTTCAATGTGTGATTAAAATTAATTAATAATTTTGATTTAAATTTCTATCAACTTTTTTAGTTGAACAAATTCATGAAATGAGTAGGGTGCGTCAAGAAGATAAGTAGTTGTTGCACTGATGATTGAAGATTTTCATGAAATGAGTTGTAGGGTGCGTCACCTTTGCCCTTAATGCAATTGCAATTTACATACCCCCTATCCAACCATGCACACCTAGATTCTAAGATAGACTCGCATGAGAACGAGCTCAACTTAGCACCTATATAAATAATCTTTTGATTCTAATCAATTTAGAAAAGAGTTATTCCCCTCGTACAAGGGAATAATTGTCAGGCTTTCTACAGTGCTGTGCTGACAACACCTGTATGGTGGTTTCTTTTTTTAGTCAACTTCCAATCAAAACTACCCGTATTCCTTGTAAAACGTCGATAGCTCTTTCCATGTACACCTAGCATGATCCTTCATAAAACTATACCCTTAAGGGCCAAAACGAGAAAATGCAACGAATAAAGATCGTGACTTAGTGATTTGACCAAACACTATTTCATTGTTATGGGTGACAACTGGTGGGGCTGTTGATATGAGTAAATGGATTATTCTTGTTACAGGGCCACGTAGGTCATGTTCATGTAGCAGAGCTCTAAGTAAATAGAGTTTGAGTGATAGTGTGATCCAATTAATATGATTTAACATTGGTGAATGAATTGAGCACCAATAGGGCAGAGATAAATGGAAGGTCTTTTAATACCGCATTACAAAATCAGCAAATTGATAGCAAAATTACATTTATTATTTTATTTTGGTTCTGCTAAAAATCAAAATTTTAATAAATTTGAATAAAAATTAATGTGAAATATGTGAATAAAAAATTAATAAAGTTGTAGGCTAGAGATGGCAACGGTACGGGGCTCCCCCGGCCCGGCCCGGCCCGGCCTCGCGCCCCATCCCTCCTTAGATGGGGCGGGGGCGGGGAGCGCCCCCCCCCCTTTTTTTTAAATTTCCAATTAAAATATAAATTCAAAATTTTAAAATTCAAAACAAATAATGTTCAAACTAACTATATCAATATCCAAAGTAAGCATTCGAAACAACAAATGTCCAAAACAAACAATGTCCAAAATTTTTTTAATTTTTATTTTTCACAGGGCGGGTTCGGGTCGGGGCGGGGCGGGGCGAATTTTTTTGCCATATCTATTGTAGGCTCAATAAAATGTGTGGTTAAAATGGGTATGAAAAAATTTTAAAAAATGGAGATCAAACAGAGACTTAGGACGAGAGAATTTTTTTGCCGTATCTATATTTGACTTTCTTCAACAATATATATACTTTTAATCACATTAATTTACAAGTAAATAAGTTTTTAACAAATTTTTTTTACCGAAATAATTAAATATAAATCAAGTTACTTATTTGATAATAATAAGCCATTGTTTGGTCCACGTTATTTACAAAATATGTTTTTATCTTTCTTATTTTCAATAAAATAATATTATACGTAAATCTAGAATTTTTCTTATTTTTTAGCCACACATTCTTCATCACTATTTCAAAATGTATTTTTGGCAAAAAAAAATTTGGGACTCAAACTTGTTCTAACATTTTCATTATCAAATCAAGAATTTTTACTTATAAAAAAAGGATAAGTAATATATGAAAACATACATAGAAATAAAAATTTAATTACTTTTAAATTTAGACAAAATTTAGCATCTCTTATTGTTAAAATGAGTTCTTTATTTTTAGCTTTATGGCCTATTTGAGCCTAATTTTTGTTGTAGAATGCATCCTAGAATAGTAAATTGATGGAAAATGTGTAGTTAAAAAACGAGGAAAATTTTTGGATTCGTATGGAATAATATTTTATTGAAGAAAACAAAGACTTTAATTAATAAAATTAATTTATTACACAATTTACTTATTTAATTATAAGTGAACTTTTAAATCAAATGTGAATGAGATGAATATGCAACGATTATGTAGTCTTTTAACTAAATTTGGATAATTATACATTATGCTTGGGTGGACTCGAGTTCATTGGGCTAAAGATTTTTTTAATTAAGATCATGTTTGAGCCCCCATTTTTTGGGATAATGTATTTTGAAATAACAAATTTATTTGAAAAATATGTGGCTAAAAAATGAGAATTTTTTTTAAATATATATGTAAAATTATTTTATGGAATAATGTGATTGAAAATGAATCTTTAAAAAATAAGTTTTGAGGATGATAAGGCTCAAATAGGGGCTAAATTTGAGCATAAGTTTCTTGGGGAGAATTGCAATTGAGGTCCCAAACCTTTTAAATTGTTGTACATTATTCCCAAACCTTTTATTTTTGCAGTTGGGGTCCCAAATCTTTCATCTTGATTGCAGCTAGCTGGATAACATGTGGACATAATCCGTTCATTTGACTTTCAGTTGACCAAAAGTCAATGATCTAATCAAATTTTAACCAATTTTAAAAGAGTAAAATTGTAACTTTATATCATTTCATATAAAATAATTATATAAAAATAAAAATAATGTAAAATAAAAAAATCGTTTGGTCAGATCGTTCACTTTTGATCAACTGACAATTAAATGAATGTATTCCGTCCACATGTCCTTTAACTGCAATATAGATGAAAAGTTTGAGATTCCAACTATCGGTGTACAAAGTTGTAATAATTTTCTATCGCCTTTTTAACTCTACGAACGAATAAAGAAATACACGAATTGTTTTAACTCTTATCAAATATATCATTACAAAAAGTCACGTGCATCGTGCCAAGAACTAGTAGTTCCCAAAAATGTGAAATTATGCATTTTACTCTTCAGTGTAAACAGTAACATCGTGTAACTGTTCATCGTTAATTTGCAAAATATATCAATTTTGAGGTGTAATTATTTTTCGTTTTTAGTATTTTTCAAATTATAGTTTTTTAATTACGGCCGTGTTTGATGTATATTATTGAGAAAATAATATATTTTAAATAGTGATATAATAGAAAATATGTAATTAAAAAATAAGAAAAATTTATTAATATGATGAATATATAATTAAAAATAAATTTTTAAATAATATATTTTGAAAGAACGTGTAACTAGTACTAAGAAAATGAAAGACACTCGATGAGTACAGAAAAGATAGAAAAGTCTTGTCGGTTAATCTCGTAAAAGAAGGGTCATTATTGTAAATAAGACAACAGAACAAGGGTAATATAGAGAAGTTAGTAATTATCCGTACTCTCTACGAATCAGATGTACATATATACAAGAAACCTGTGCTAATCTATAAATTCCCGCGGCATTGGTTTTGGCTCTTTGCTCTTCTCTGTCACACACACTGACACACACACACAGAGGGAAAATGATACCATTACCTGTTTGACAAGTAGCAGTGCATATATGCATGCTCGTGAAGTTCAATTGGAAGATAAAGCTTTATAATGAAGCGGAACTTGATCGATTGATTCTTAAAGAGGTAAATTAACGTTTGAATTATCTCAGTAGAAAAAGGAGAAGCTGAACCTGAGATGAGATGAGAATTTTACTCATGAAGAAGATGCGGAAATCAAAGCACGGAATAAGAAGTTTTATATACGACTAGATTAAATAGAGTGTTTCGGTGCCGTTGCTGCTGGAGGCGGCGGAGTTGGAACTTATTGGCAGGTGATGAAGGGTAAGAATTCACCGCCTACGGCGGTTAATCGCCGAATTTCTCATCGGACGGTGGTTATACCGGCTATCTTGATGCTTGGATTACTTTTGCCTCTTCTCTTCGTTCGAATTGCTTTTCTCGTTCTTGAATCCGCCGCCGTTTGCTCTTCCACCGTAGGTAAGTTTGAGCGTTTGGCTTAGCTTATTTCTTAGTTTTTTTGCTCATTTTTTCTGGTAATGTTGTGGTTGGGTATAATTGTAAATTCCCCGTATTTACTTGATTCTGCAGAGTGTATGAAAATGAAGTTTTTCGGCGGGAGCAATGCAACTCTGGTAAGTAATTTACTGAATGCCGAGATTATCCTTTCCAATTCTTTTGCAATATAGACTCTTCGCTCTAGTTCTTTCAGCGGGGCATCATTGGTATTTTGATCACAAAAATACTAAGGGCTGCCATCTGTTAATACATTATTTGAAATTTTAATGATTGGAAATTTTTTTTTTTTTTGAAAAACATGTGAATTAAAAAGAAGAATGTTTTGTGAATTATTGTAATATTATTTTATTGAAAAATGTGTGATTAATAAAAAGAATAATTATAATATTAATGGAAGCTAAATACAGGGTTTAAATGTTGAGTTAAAATATAAAAAATTGTCATATTTGCACATTTATCGAGATTGTCGATGATTTTAACTTCAGTGCATGCAAGTTGTATATTTTCCTAGTCCCACGTGATCATAGTCTAATCCTTTTCTATCACGGACAGAAATTACCATTCCATTTCCTAAAATTGAAATTCCCTACTCGCTAGTGTTAATTTTGTTATTATGCGCCCACTCTCTAAATTAAAACTCTTTTTTAACATGTTCATTCTCAATCACACGTTTAAACAATAAAATATTTTGTTCGTAAAATAAAAAAAAAAATTCTTACTTTTTAATCACACATTATTCTAGGGCCTGTTTGGTAGGGATTCTCATTTTCTACAGTAAATCAATTCTTATTTTCAACCACACATTTTTCAATAAAATAATATTTTCCATCACATCAATAATTTTTTCTTCTTTTTCAACCACACATTTCCCATCATATCACTATTCAAAATCAATTCTTCCCCCAAATAATCCCTACCGAACAAGCTCCAAATTTTACTATTCAAAACATTATTTTCGGCAAATAAGGGCCACGGGCATAATTTGTGGAATGTAGGTTACCAAAAAAAAAGAAAAGAAACAAATTGGTGGGTTGGAAAGAATGCTTTCAACGGTGTCTTCCACTTGTGGGGTCTTATCAATTCTATAATTTCTATTTCTGTCATACGTCAACCCGTTTTTCAGAAATTCTACGTTGTAGATAAATTACTGATGACACAACTTGTGTTTTTGTCTGATGCTGATAATGTATTTGGGTTTTGTGAAAAAGCTCAGAGAAGAGTTGACAAGGGCATTGCTGGAAGCAACCAATTCTATTGATGGTGATAGTGGAATTGAAACAGTGGAGGGCTCAAATTCAATATTGTCCTTCGAGGATCTTGTGAGGGACATGATGTCAAACAGACGGGACGTTAAAAACTTTGCTTTCAAGACAAAAGCCATTGTAAGTGGTTATGTACTTAGCCCCAGTTAACGGTTGTTGCAAAGAGAAATTGGAATAAAATGATATTTTGAATAATAATATTTTTTTGAATGTGTGGTAAAAAAATAGGAAAAATTTTTGAATTTTCGTACAAAATAGTTTATTGTGTGATTGAAAATGAATATGATAAATAAAAATTTTTAAAATGGAGTGACCAAATATAGCGTTGTCCAATGTACTATTCTACCCACCTCGAGTTAGGTTCTTGGAAATTTATTAGGCTTAGCTTATGTAATTAAACAATGCTTAAGATATACGAAGAAGTAGAGACCTTGAAATAAGAGGAAGATTCCGTTTCTATTGTCGCGAAAATCTTTGAGAAATCTTGATCTGAGCTCAATTTAATCAACCAAACAAACATCAATCGAAAAAGGCTCGATCCACAACTTTTACATCCTTGGTTGCCACTAGTTTACTCACCCACAAAGGGTACACTTGGTGGTGGTGATTTGCAAGCCACAAAGGCAAGTGAAAAAGTGGAAGAATAGGCACAAAAGGGGGAAATACAATGGCAGCCACCAAATTTTTCTTCAAGTACAAATCACACTTTTGTCTCATTTGCACCATCACACTCCCACACAATGGTGGTAAAGAGATGGATATATGTAGAACTAGTTAGGTCACTCCAATTGGGCCAAAGTTCACTAAATGGACTGTCATTCAAAGACGACAACTAACTGATAATAAATGAGCCACATATATTACCATCCAACTAATAACCTCAACTTTGGTCATCCACGAGTATTGGACCAGGAGCAATGTTAACTCAATTAAATTACTTCTAGTGGCCCCAAGTTATTTTCAAGTCAAGCCATCATTAAGGTGTCGATATAAATTATCCAACATCGATTTAACATCATCACCTGGGATTTATTGGGTATAAAAAATCTAACAAATATCCACCTTGATACTCAATCAACCCGCAAATAACCAAAATACAAAGTTTATACTTGCATAATCAAGGTAACCAATAAAATTGGAATCATAGACTTTACCTCGTGTTTCGAACTGGAAACACATACCATACCAGTTCCACGTATTCACCAGGGCTAGGACACAAACAAATAGAAATAGATAATCACGGTGAACAATCAAGAACAATTAATCATGCGATAAATATATAACATATGATAACCCATAGATCTTTTCAAAAACATGTTCACACGACAACAGATTAACACTAAGTTAATCATGTACTCAGCCAACACATATGCAACAAATGCATAAATGACTCCATGAAAAGATCTCACCACACTTGTCATATCTCATTCCGTGTTGCTCACACCTGGAGAACACACATCTCATCTCATCATCGACCATGCTCACTAGATTGAGCACTCAACTCAGGTCTAACTGATAGACCTCTATAGATTCTAAGTTCTCGGGATAATCTTCTATCACCACATCACTTCTCCCAACCAACGTGGATAATGGGTCTCCACCTAACAGAAATGATAGAAGCGTTTCTCTCACATTCCACCTGATCAGGGTTTCTTCACAGATAAATGATTCCAACATTTAATTACCTCTCCACTCGTGATTCAAATGTTACACTCTACATCCCCAGTACAAACCACAAATGTACTCCTAAGCATCTATACTCAATCTCACCAATAAACATACAACACACTGCTAATGCAACTTGACCCACTGTGCATGCAAATAATTACACCAAATAATTAAATTACTATCAAATGGATGCAAATGCACATATCAAACATATTGAAATGCACGTATAACCATGTAACAGAATTAAGCAATCACACACATGGAGAAATGATTACACACGGATGTACATGCAATAACTAGGTTTACTCTCAATAAACTTCATTAGGTCATCACTCGACCCTATAGTCAAATTCGCCTCGTCTCTCATCTTACCCTTCTATTATCATTCATAACACAACCTATTTCACCATGTCTAAATTTACTGCAGTTATCTTACTTTTCGCATTTGCCTTAAACCTACATTTGCCATAAAAAAAGCTTTTCCTTTTGCCAAATTAAAAAATCACATTTTTAATTAAAAAGCACAACTCGAAACGTGTTGTCATTTTACTAAAAAATGTACAAAACATAAAATACAATCAACAACGACCACAAGCAAAGTACAGACACAATTCACACACAATAGTCAATAAACTTTCCTAACGTCACGTGCAATTCTAGTAATAATAAAAAAAATCGACAACAAATTTACGAAGAATTTAAGGCAAATAATAATAAGTAATTTCTAGGTCTAAAAATAGACAATGATTACCCCTACATGGTAACCTCAATCATAATGTCATCCCACACAATGACTTCTAATGCGAAAAATAAATGACTGTACTATACAATAGTCTTAACTACAATAACAAAAGGGAGAGAACACGATACCAAGTAGACCACTCTTGAAGGTTTGTAAATATCAAGATGTACGAATTCACCGCTTTGGGCAATCACTATCCGTCCCAAACCTTTCGGCAACCGCAACAACACAAAACGACACTCAACACCGAACGCCAAAGGGCAAAACTGTCCAATTTTCACCGTATCGCTCGAAACTAAAAAGGGACACCACCATAGGGTTCATCATGCCACCATAAACATTCTACCTGAAGACGTCATCGTCGAAAAACTTCACACGTGCCTCCAACATCACTATGCGTGGGCTTCACGCGCTGCCTCCAATCGCCACATGCCGAACCACCAGGTACGCCTCCACCTGCACAATCCACTTGTGGTAGTTGTTTCTTCAAAGGATGAGCAGTTTCGCTAGAAAATGTAAAAAAGGGGTCCGACCGAGGGCAATTTCTATCCCAGTTTCCTGCCTTCGATTCTATCATTTTTCAGCCAGTTTTGGTCCTTTGTTTCTCAGATTTTTCAACAACACAAGCTCCAATACCATTTGTCGCGGAAATCTTCGAAAAGTCCTGATCGTGGCTCAGTTTAATCA
Source organism: Fraxinus americana (assembly GCA_035079005.1). NCBI lineage: Eukaryota > Viridiplantae > Streptophyta > Magnoliopsida > Lamiales > Oleaceae > Fraxinus > Fraxinus americana. The sequence continues at coordinate 10,833,562 of CM068713.1, read as the reverse complement.
ACCAAACAAACACCAACTGAGGAGGCTCGACTTTTACACTCCTTGGTTGCCACAAGTTTACTCACCCATAAAGGGTACACTTGGTGGTAGTTATTTGCAAGCCACAAAAGCAAGAGAAAAAGTGGAAGAATAGGCACAAAAGGAGTGAATACAATGGCAACAATCAGATTTTTCTTCAAGCACAAAGCACACACTTTTCTCCCATTTGCACCATCATACATCCACACACAACGGTTGGAAAGAGATGGATATATATAGTACTAGTTAGGTCAATCCAATTGGGCCAAAGTTCACTAAATGAGCTGCCATTTAAAGACGACAACTAACCGATAATAAATGGGCCACCATATATCACCATCCAATTAATAACCACAACTTGGGCATCCACAAGTGTTAGACCACTTGCAACGTTAACTCAATTAAATTGCTTCTAGTGGTCCCAACTTATTCTCGGGTTGAGCCATCACTAAAGTGTTGATATAAATTATCTAACATGGGTTTAACATCATCGCCCGATATTTATTAGGTATCAAAAACCCAACATCTACCAAATAGCAATACAATAAAAATGATATACTTTCGGTAAATTAGCATTTTAAAAAGCGGCACCTAGGCTAAGCTCGAAGCGGGAGCAAAACGCCTCCCTTCTCGCTTTTTCATTTTTTTTAAATTTTATTTTTTTAACGTCTACACGTGCCTCGCACGCACTTTTTTTTTTTTTTTAACGCTCTTTTACGCTTTTGAACGTCTTGGCTTCGCCTGAACTCTTTTAAATCGAAACTTGACCTCCACGCTTCGTCACGCTTTACGTTTTTTAGAACACTGCTGTAAATACAGTAAGCCAAATGATGGGCTAGTTGCTTAAGCCCTTGTCTGACAATCATTATTTCAACTATTTTTTCTGTATAATCATTTTTAATCACACATTTATACAATTAATATTCTATAGATAAACCCAAAATAATTCTCAACTTTTAACCACAAATTCTCCAAAAAATCACTATTCAAACTGAAATTTACCAAATAATTGTTGTCAAACATGGGCTAAATGATGTAAATACAGTAGGCCAATAATTTGTGTAAATTAAACAGCTTCCATTACTCTAGTTAACAGCGTACATGCTGAGCAGCTTACTGATATGGTATTTTACATATACGTGGAACGGTGGATGGCCATCCTTGACAAATCTTGGGAATTAGATCAAATTTATTATCATATTGCAAGTCTGGGAATTTATTATTATATTGCAAGTCTGAGAATTAAGCTATAGTTTTCGAAATGGTTTTTCAATTCCTTTCAAAGCACTACCTTTTCTTTATGTTTAAGAATACTGAAGAACCTTTCTTATTCATGTGTTAAATTTGTGGCTGCTTTTTCGTTACTATCTTTTGAAATTCATCATTATTAGATAACATATATGAAAGCTCTGAGACTTGAGTCGTGCCAATTTTCATAAGTGTCGATTGCTTGCCTTGAGAGCCATATATGTCCCTAACAAGACTTAATGTATGTGCTATGAGAAACGTTGATGGCTGAGTGCTACTTTTTCCAGAAGTGTTCCACAATGATACTGAAATATATGTCTGAATCAATTTTAATCACTCTTTATTTTCTAATAGTTCAGTAATTAGTTTTTGCCTGATAGGATAATAAGGTTACTTAAGCAATTTTCATCAACCAAACTGTAACAGCTTATACCATTTTTTTCCCTTTTGAAATTCAACTGCTGATCAAAATGGACGTTTGAAGTAAACTTCTTTATTCTCTATGCAGATCTTGAAGATGGAACGTATGGTTCAAACGTCTAAACGTCGTGAGTTAATTTACTGGCATTTAGCTTCTCATGGTGTACCCAAGTGCGTGCATTGCCTTTCCCTCAAGTTGGCTGAAGAATATGCCATAAATGCTGTAGCTCGTTCTCGCTTACCTTCACCTGAATTTGTTTACCGCATTACTGACCCTTCCTTTCACCATGTTGTTCTTCTAACTGACAATGTCTTAGCTGCCTCAGTGGTCATATCTTCTACTATAAACACCACTCTCAATCCTGAAAAATTGGTATTTCATGTGGTCACTGATAAAAAAACATACACTTCGATGCATGCGTGGTTTGCAGTAAACACAATTGATTCTGCAGTTGTTGAAGTCAAGGGATTGCATCAATATGATTGGTCTCATGAAATAAATGTTGAAGTTAAGGAGATGTTAGAGATTCATCACCATATTTGGAATAACATATACAGAAATTTGAAGGAGGAAGGTTTTGAATACGAGGAAGAACACGATCACAAATTAGAAGTTCTAAGCCCCAGCTGCACCTCCCTTCTGAATCACCTCCGCATATATCTCCCTGAGGTAATTGCTAAACTATGGTTTTTCTGGACTGGTTGTGAGTGGGATATTCAATTTCAAGTAGATTTAAAGTATTTTTTTAATCTTATTTCCATGGATTTAACAGCTGTTTCCAGATCTGAACAAAGTTGTGTTCTTAGACGATGATATTATAGTACAACGTGACTTATCTTCTCTATGGGACTTGGATCTCAATGAGAAAGTTGTTGGTGCAGTTTTTGACTCATGTTGTGGACATGACTGTTGCCCGGGAAGAAAATACAAGCATTACTTCAATTTCTCAAATCCAGTCATATCATCTAACTTGGATTATGATCGTTGTGGGTGGCTTTATGGCATGAATGTTTTTGATCTCCACATGTGGCGGAAAACTAACATCACTTCAGTATATCATCAGTGGCTTAAACTTGTGAGTGTTATCTTTTCTAATTCAGCGCGTTCTCAGAATGGTAGTTTGCTTCATGGAATTCTTTATAGTAATTTTGTGCCTGCTGAAACTATGATCTCGCCTTTGCTTGTATCGTGTAAAAATTGTCCCGAATCATTTCTTACTGCACAGTTGTTCTTTCCGATCACTTGGGATAGTAATATATACTTACACGACACAATCAAAAAAGGGAGACATCTTAGTTTCAGCAGGCACAACATTACTATAAAAAATGCCATGCAGCATCAAGAATTGTCCTTTCTGAACACTTGAGATAGTAATATGTCCTTTCCCAATATTTTACTTTTCAGAACCTCCATTCGGGTTTTATATTATGGCATCCCGGCGCACTTCCACCTGCCTTAATTGCATTTGAGGGTTATGTAACTCACATTGATCCTTCGTGGCATGTGGCGGGGTTGGGGTATCATTACCAGTATCCACAAGTTGACAAATATACATTGGAAGCTGCAGCTGTCATACATTTCAGTGGGCCGGCTAAGCCATGGCTCGAGATAGGGGACCCTGAGGTAAAAGGCTTATGGAATAGACACGTAAATTTCTCAAATGAATATATTAGAAAATGTCATGTCATGGGCTGAGGGAACAAATTTATCTCGATTTTCATATATTATTTTGCAATAAAGCTAGAGTTGTAGTTTGAGATGGAGGGAAGAAGGTAAAGCCTCAGTCTCTGCTCGGATTATATGCTCCGTTGTGGATAAATAGCAAATAGATGTACGGTAGCATGCCATACATCACACAATCTAGATATCAAAGAGGGATATAACTATATCTTATTGTAAATTCATGTTAAAAATGCAACATGTATGTTGTCTCATTGATTATTCCTGTTACTTCAATATCCTCTTTTGCAGCTCATTCATTTACTTTGATTTGTTCATGGTGTATGTTTTGCTTGTTTCCATTGCCCATTACATCCCCGTTGGTGTTCATATTTGAGTAATAGGTTTCTTTTACTTATTTCTGGACCCCTTTTTCTGTATGCTCTTTCAAATTCTTCTTAAGCCGAATATATTTATTTACTAGTGTTGCAAGCATATGAAATAGAACTAAACCAGCTCGCTTGATTCAGCATCTTGGATTGCTCTTCATGCTATCATCAATTGTATTGGAATAATTGGGCAACTTAACAAGAAAAAAATACCTTTTTTTTAAATCAAGGACATCGCTTTATTGTGGAACATTATGCGTTATAGCATGCATATCTCATACTCGTTAATGGTATATTTGGCGGTTTTTTGATTTTCCCCCTTTACAGTATAATTTTGTTCTCTTCTAATGTGGTGTTATTGAAACTTGTGTTATAAGTGCTAAAGTTGCTTGAAATATCTCATCAATGTCAGTGGAAACAAGTTATGTAGTAGAAATGATCTTTGAAAGGCTTTAAATTGCTAGATTTCTTCTCTTTCTATATGAGAGGATAGTTGTGCATCTTATTGTTGCAGTGGGGCTTGGTGGGTCAATTTTTTTTTTATTTTTTGTTTTTTTAAAGGAGAAATTTAAGAAATAAATTAAAGATTGCAAGATCATTACGGGATGTCAACAAAGTCATCTAACTCGTCTTTTCTTTAAAAAATTTCAATTATTTCACGTTTATTATTTTTGCCCAACAAATTTCTCAAATATAATTTACATCATTTTATTATGAAATTTTACATGGGATATAACGTCAAAAAGATTTTCGAATTGTTACAAGATTGGGCCGTAAGTTTTGCTCATTTCAAGTTGTAGTGGTATAATAATTTTTAAGGGAGCAAATTGATTTCATATAGCACCAGGAACCGAACTATCGAAAACATTTTGGTTGGCAAACTGACAACAATTTTTTCGCAAGTTTGATTGTATCCTCTAACTCAAAAATGTTTGCATTCGCTATTGCAGTGTTTTATAGACACTATATAGTTATTAGGGATGACATAAAGGCTTGAATTAAGAAGAAATGTTAAATATTTTCTCTCTTTTATGAACTATGAATTTCTGAACAAAAAATTCCAAAGGAATTCAAGAACTTGCGTTACTTCTATGGCATTTTTTATTTGTAGCCAAATTTGAGGGGTGGATTTGAAATGTGGTCAATTTAGGAAGACTTTGAGAAAATAGTTGTTTTTGAAGTGCAATTACGGGAAAATCCCTTCTGTGAAAGTGATCAATTTTTGTGTGGGGTCAGGATTTTCTAGTGAAGCTGGTGCGTAAATATGGAACATAAAGCAATAGCTTATTAGAGGATCTGTAAATTGTAAGTGCAACATGGCTTTAACCAACGGGTAATAAATACTATGGAAAAAACAGAGGTAATTTTTAATATCCATGTTTTCATGCATTTTCTAATTTTTGGCGCAACAATTGTCAAAAAGATTAGGGATGGCATCCACAATTCACATCCTCCATTCCATCGAATATTTTGTCACCTTATCCCACCCTCATACCCAATTAAGGCAAGAAGAGGCGAGTTCGGGGAGGGGCATGTCCCTTGCCCCGTTTATTGTTTTCTTATTTATTTTATTTTTTTGTCTTTAGTTAGTGAAAATTATTACTTTTTTTTCCAATTTGTTAAAACAACTCATGTTCTCTTTAAAATAATAATAATTTTTGTTTGATAAAAAATTTAAATTTCAAACGGGGAGGGGACTATACTTTCATATCTGCTTCAAAGCAACGGATCCTGCTCCACTCCTGCCCCATTTACCAGATTAGGCTATTAATTCAAGTCTCATTTAGGGCGAGACTGTAGGTATTGAGTTTAACGAATTTTTTTGTCATTCCTAGAAAAGATATAGCGTGAATATGTTAAAATGAGAATGGGTGGTTCGATATTATGGTTGAACTTTGAATCTGAAACGTCGAATTTCTAATGGAATGAATAAAAATGAAATTAAAGAACAAGGTGTTTTACTTCGATGGGTGAAATAATTTTTTTCAATATGATTGGTTACATAAGAGCCCTGTAATATGGTTACATAAGAGCCCTGTAATATTATTGCAAAAAGCAGAACATACGACCTTACTTCCAAATTTATAAAAATGACCGAAGAAGATACTTCGACTGTCATAAATTAAGAGTACTGTGAAGAATCATTACTAATTTTCTAGATCTTTCCTTATACAACTAACTAGAGAAACCTAGAAGAATCCATACATGACCATTATTCTAGAGTCCATGAGAATTCCTTATTATTAATTTATGGAATTATCTAGAATTATCAACATTTGTGTAGAGAATCCAATGTCTATACGTGTGTGGGTGTGTGTGCTCATTACATTAGTAGTTTATTTGAGTGCGTAAGTGAAAGAGTACAAAGAGAGTGAGTGTGCAAAAGAGAAAGTGCAAGGTGTGTGTTTGTAAAGAAAATATTTTTGTTAATAAAATCATTTTCGTTTGGCCCTTTAAACTCAACAATTTGGTGTCGAGCTAGGCGGTTAGGGATGGATTTTTGAGCTTCGGGTGTTCGTGCACAAAAGTAGATTGTAAAGCTTTTGTAAAAGTTTGCTTGATTACAAGGGTGTAAATTAAGTCACGATAGGCGACCTACAAGCAGTAGGCGGAATAAAGAATCTCAATAATTAGAACTACACCACACCACAAACTTGCATGAAGTCGTATCTCCAATGGAAATATTTGTGAGAAGTAGTTGGTGGAAGTGACGTGATACCACCAAAGAGGCCGGAGCTTTGAAGAAATGGAGAATTAAAGCGGGTAATGCCATGTTCGTTATAAAGACAACAATTGATAAAGAATTGTTGGAGTATATAAGAGACAAGTCTACACCAAAGGAAGCATGAGACACTCTAGCCACTCTATTTTTAAAGAAAAATGACTTGAGGTTGCAATTGCAGAAAAATGAGACTCTCGATCACTCAAGGAGAACAAACGGTAAGTCAATATTTTAATAAAATTAAATCTCTTTTTCGCAAAATTTCAGAATTATATTCTTCAAATAAGATTTCAGAGTCTAGAATGAGAAGAATAATTATACATGGTTTGAGACCCGAATTTAGAGGATTCATTGCTGCCGTACAAGGTTGGCCAGAGCAACCTTCATTGGTAAATCTCGAAAATTTGCTGGCCGACCAAGAAGCTTTAACCAAACAAATGTTAGGGGTTTCAATAAAGAAAGAAGATGAAGAAGCTTTATTTAGTTATAAAAGAAGAGGTCGATACAGTCAACAAAATAATAAGGAATTAAAAAAAAAACATGGAGAAGGTTCTGTGATAAGGGGAGCCAAACAAAATCCCGATAAAAGAGGTTTAGGATATCAACGAACTAATGGCTCGTATTTTATATGTGGAAAATGAGGTCATTATGTTAGAGACTGTTGATCTAAAAAGGAGCTAGTAGAAGGCAATATAACAACCTCCAACGAGCAAGAGAAATATGATAGTGAAGAAGAATGGGAGTTGTGGCATCCACAATAGTAATTAAAAAGGCTCGAGAAAAGAAAATCAATTCGAATATAAATGATGAATCAGCATTAGTTGTGGTTCTTCCTGAACAAATGGATTGCGAAGATGATTAGATTGATGACTCGGAAGAAGATGATTGGATCGATGGTTCAGGAGAGCACATCGTGATTCATGAAGAGTCTACTTGGTGGACTCCGCAAAGGGAGAAACTACCAGACTCGGAAGAAGTGTTTGAAAAAACATATTCCTGGTAGACACCGCAGAGGGTGGAGCTGCTAGATTCAAAAGAAATGGAAAACAAATTGAAAAAAGAAATTATGGGAGCCCAACAACAAAGTCCTAAGGAATCTAAAGATCTACATGTATCAAATGAAGAATCAAGCACTTCAAAATTCGTCGAGGCAAAGTTGGACGTGAAGAAAAAGAAAAGAGTCAAAATGAAAAGTTGCTGCTGAAGGGGAGAATTGAAGAATCATCACCAATTTTTTAAATCTTTCCCTATGCAACCAACTAGAGAAACCTGGAAGAATCTATACATGACCATTATTTTAGAATCCATGAGAATTCCTTATTATTAATTTATGGAATTATCTAGAATCATCAACCTTTGTGTAGAAGAATTCAATGTTATATATATATACACTTGTGTGTGTGTGCGCTCATTACATTAGTAACATATTTGAGTGTGTAAGTGAAAGAGTGCAAAGAGAGTGAGTATGGAAGAGAGAAAGTACAAGATGTGTATTTATAAAGAAAATATTTTTGTTAGTAAAATTATTTTCGTTTGGCCCTTTAAACTCAACATACTATTCCTGTTACAAAGCAACTATATCTCATTTTGAAATACTTAGAATTAAATAATATGTGATATCTTGTCATCAAATGATGTTATTTATAACGTCCAATCAGCAAAATTTGTTATTAAAAAATGGTATGGGTTTACTATAAGATTTATATGTAAAAAAAAATGTCCAAAATTAAAATCGCAATATATTTTGTTATCTAAATGTATTTAATTCCCAATTCCAACTCCTAATTTTGTCGACTTGACGTAATAAATAATGTTGTTCGGTGTCATGTTGATACTTTAATGTTATTTTATCCAATGGTCATTAGTGCAAAATTGAGAAATTCAAGCAACTATTATCGTAAAAAATAATTCAGTAACAAGTAATATAATTATTCAAAACTTAAGTACTTTGTAATGTTATTAACTAAAAACCCATTTGTAATCTTAAATGACGAAGACCAACAGTAATGATACTTCATACAATAATTTTTGCACGAACATTACGAGATTTGTTGTTTAAACATGCATCTCTTGCGAAATTTACATTGTGTCCTAAAACTTTAACCATGGAGGAAAGCATACCAATTTGCATTTGAAGTTCTCTGGTGAAATATAAATACCATTGATTTCAAACATCTTTAGCTTTTTGTAAGATAGGCATTTCGTGTTATTAAATGATAAAATCTTATATCGAATAAAGATGAAAAATGTAGATTAATTTATAAAGATTTGAGTTATTTTTTTTAACAATGTTGACATTTTAAGATAGAATTCCAAGTCTTAATATAGTATCAGAGTTCATTAAATTCCAACGAGTAATTTGATCCAATTAAGACTTAATTGGTCTACTCAAATGAGTCATCATTTTGCAGGAACTTGTTAAGAGATAAAATCTCACATCGAATAAAAATAAAAACATATATTAACTTATAAGGACTTGAGTTACTCCTCTTAATAAAGTTAATCATTTAAGATCGAACCACAAAGTCTTAATACGTGCAACCCATTGACTGGTACTTCTTTGGAGCTCAACACGATATACTTATTTGGTATAACATATGTAGATTTATTCCCTTGATTGATCAATATCCAGACTCAGAAAATCTCCAACAATAACACCACAATCGACCAACAATCAATCCCAAACCAACACCTTCCCAAACTCTATGGTTGCTTATAGTTAATCAGCACACAAAGGACTAATGGTGAGAAATTTCAGCCACAGGAAGAGCCACAAAGGCTAGGTAGTGAAGGCAAACAAGATGGGTCTCTCCAAAAGGAGCACAAAGCTCAAGTGCACAAAGCTATGGACAAAGAAACCGGTTTTGCTCTCAATTTCACAAAGGACGGCTGCTCAATTAATTTCCACACACTAAGAATGATTAGCAATTTACGTTAAATAGGTTAGGGATAGGTTTAGGCTTTAGGTCAAACATTAGGGCCCAATAACAAAGGGGATAAGTGGGCTAACATCTTAAAGTCATCCAAATCGTTCGGGTCGGGCCATGAGCAGCACTAATACAATTAGGCTACTTCAAATGGCCCAGTGGGTTACGTGGTTCGATTGGTCCGATTGTGGTGTCAACATATCATTTCAATCATCGGCCGATGCCTATGAAATATTATCCAACTAATATACCGATTTAACATCATAGTCCGGATTTATTGGGTATCAAAACCCAACAAATCTCCACCTTGATCCCAATAAATCTGCAAGTAGACAGAACACACAGTTTACACTTGCACAATCAAGGTAACCAATAAAAATTGGCATCACAGACCTTACCTCGTGTCTCCACCTGAAACACATACCATACTTGTTCTATGTACTCACTAAGGCTAAGGTCACGAACACCCAAGTAGAAATAAATAAGCACAACAATCAATCAAGAGCAAATAAAAACATGCGATTGAGATATCACACAGGATAACACAGAGATCTTATCACACCCCGTTCACACAGAACAACAGATTAACAAGTTAATCAACAGGCCAACACATACGCAACAAATGCATAAATGACCTCACACAGATCTCACCACACTTATCCTATCCCATTTCGTGTTGCTCACTCACCTCGAGAACACACATCTCACCTCATCGCCCACCATGCTCACTAGACTAATCACTCAAACAAACAAACATGTCTAACTAGTAAGTCTTTATAGATCCTAAGTTCTCGGGATAATCCTCTATCAACACATCACTTCTCCCAACCTACGTGGATAATGGGTCTCCACCTAATAGAAGTGATAGAAGCGCCTCACTCGCACTCCACCTGATCAGGGTCTCTTCCAGATAAAGGATTCTAACATTTGATCACATCTCCACCGTGATCCAAATGTAACACTCCACATCCCACAGTACAAACCACAATGTACCCCTAGGCATCTATACTCCATCTTACCAAAAAGACACACACACACACACACAGCCAAATGCATCACAAACCCACTATGCATGCAAACACATTACACCAAGTAATAAGATCACTCCAAATCATGACAATGCACATATCAAACACATTGAAATGCAACATATAGCCATGCAGCGGAAACGAGCAATCACACACATGCAGAAAGGATTACACACAGATGCAAATGCAGTAACTAGGTCTACACTCAATAAACCTCACTAGGGTCATCACTCGACCCTAGTACCAAATTCGTCTCTCCTCTCAACTTACTCTTCTTCTTGGGACAATCCCTAATGAAGTGTCCAGACTTACCACAGCTGTAACACCGTCTACCACCGGACTTGTCCCAACTCTTGCTCTTCTTCTTATCACCCTCATCACTCGAGTCACTACTCGAATCACTGTTATCTTGAGCTCTACCTAAACTCATTTGCTTAAACTTCATTCTACTCCTCATCATATGCAACTCACCATTTCTCTTATCTTCCTTTTTAGCCTTAATCTCCATTTCCTTACTCCTAAGGGAATCTATGACAATTTCAGGGGTTAAGGTGTCCCTACCATACTTAATAGCATTTTTAACTTCATGATAAGTATCAGGTATATCATTCAGCAAAATAATAGCCTTATAGGTTTCAGACACCGACTCTTCACAGTTAACAATATCTTGAACAAGTTTGTTAAACACATCCAAATTGTCATCCAAATTTTTTGAAGAATCCATTTTAAAGCTAAAAAATCTTTCAAGCAAGTACAACTTATTAGGAGTGGATTTAAACAAATATAAATCATCCAACTTTTTCCAAAATTCTTTGGTAGAATCAAGTTTTCCAACTTTTCTCAAAACAGTGTCAGACAGGTGTAAAATAATTGAAGTGTATGTAAGTTCATCATATTCTTCTTTTTGTGCATCTGTAAAACTTTCCGGAAATTTGCCATCAATGGCCTTTGAAACTTTTTGTTGAACCAGAATACCCTTCATCTTTTGTTGCCAAATTGAAAAATCCCCTTTCCCGTTGAAAATCCCAATTTCGAAATGTGAAGACATTTTGAAAAAATAGAACAACCAAAAAATGCACAAGTAGGTCACACAGAGTAAACATAAGGCAACAATATACACCGTTCTAGATTCCCAGGGTTTCGTGAGACTCAAAATCTCAGATCAAGGGAACGTTTGAATGGGTCAAGTCCAAGGTGTTCTAACAGGATAATCAATTCAACACGAAGGTATATCAACAAAATTCAAATTTCCACGCAAAGAAATCTCACACAGAGACAAAACAACAGTTCCAGCACAAAAGTAATTACCAACTTACATTTAAATTCAACACTTCAAATAGAGCAATTAATTCCTAAAATTCTAGCACAAGCAATGGTTACCCCTTCACGGTAACCCCAATCCGAATGTTACCTCACACGATGACGCGCTAATGCTGGAATTAAACGAGGATCAACCAATTTACCAGAGCGAACTTATCTGAGTCCGTAAATTACGAGAAATATAATTTTAACACTTTAGGGCCACCACTATTCGCCCTAAAGTTTCCAACAACTTCGGCAATCAACCGAGCGACAATTGAACTAGGAAGTAGGGGCAAAATCGTCCAAATTTTTCTGCGCAACCTGAAACACTAAACCAAAAATATCAATACGTTCACAAAATCAAAAGGAACAAACTGCCTGAAGAAAGCGTCTTCAGAAGATCAGCCACGCGCTGCCACGCGCCTCGCCGGAGTTCCCCACGCGCCGCGGCCGACCACCACGCGCAGGCCACCCAACAACGCCTCCACCTGCACGTTCCAAATTCGGTCTCCGTTTGTCCAGACGACCCCTGGTTTGGCCAGAATTTGAGTTTGCAGGTGCGGTTTTTGTGCAAAAAGGGGACAAATTCTTCTTTCTGTTTTCTGTGCGATTTCTGCTCGATTTCTGGACTGATTATGGCCGAAAAATCACCACCTAAAACTCTGATACCATTTGTAGATTTATTCCCTTGATTGATCAATATCCAGGCTCAGAAAATCTCCAACAATAACACCACAATCGACCAACAATCAATCCCAAACCAACACCTTCCCAAACTCTATGGTTGCTTATAGTTAATCAGCCCACAAAGGATTAATGGTGAGAAATTTCAGCCACAGGAAAAGCCACAAAGGCTAGGTAGTGAAGGCAAACAAGATGGGTCTCTCCAAAAGGAGCACAAAGCTCAAGTGCACAAAGCTATGGACAAAGAAACCGGTTTTGCTCTCAATTTCACAAAGGACGGCTGCTCAATTAATTTCCACACCCTAAGAATGATTAGCAACTTACGTTAAATAGGTTAGGGATAGGTTTAGGCTTTAGGTCAAACATTAGGGCCCTATAACAAAGGGGATAAGTGAGCTAACATCTTAAAGCCATCCAAATCGTTCGGGTCGGGCCAGGAGCAGTACTAATACAATTAGGCTACTTCAAATGGCCCAGTGGGTTACGTGGTCCGATTGGTCCGATTGTGGTGTCAACATATCATTTCAATCATCGGCCGATGCCTATGAAATATTATCCAACTAATATACCGATTTAACATCATAGCCCGAATTTATTGGGTATCAAAACCCAACAACATAAAGTCTTCATTTCAAGAGAAATGTTAAAGATTTTCCCATTCCTCTTTAAACTCATTTTAGGGAAAATGGGTGAAATAATTACTTATTATCCCCATGTCTGAGCTTCATTAAAAAAAAAAAAAAAAATGCATTCTTGATTTGTGTTTTAACTTTATTTCAACCACAAATTCTTTAATAAAATAATATTATACGCAAATTCAAAATTTTTCCTCATTTTTTAACCACACATTTTTCATCAATAAACTATTCAAAATGCATTTTTATTTTTTTTGACAAAAATTGGGCCCAAACAAGAGTGAAACGACTTAGAAAGAAAGGTATAAATTCAATCCTCAAAAGTATTAGAAAGAAAACTCAACTAGTTTGCCTTTGCATATCACCTTGCGATTTTTTCTCTCTTTCTTGCCGTCTCATTCTCGTACTTGTCTTTTCTTCTTGTCCAAGGAAACAAAACTTTGTCTTGTCATGAAGGAAATTCTTTACTTCATATTGCATTCGATGAAAAACTAAGAAAATATTTATAAAAACCCTAAGCATACAGTAATTTGAATCACTTCGCCAATATTTTCTGTCAATTCGAAATACCGGAGAGAAAAAAGGAGGATTTTCAGGCTAACAAAAGTGTAATATCAAGATGGGTATTCTTGGAGCCATTGCAAGACATTTGGATGCTCTCATTGGGTGCTTTCAATCCCCATTTTTCCAAAATTTTAATTTTTTTTCCAGATTTATTTTTTAATGATTCCAGACATCTGGATAATATATTTTATCAAAGTTAATAATTCATGAATATTTATTTACTGTAAGTCCATTTATATCTAATTTTTTGCTGTTTTTCTTGATTGAGGAATATACAGACCTGGAGCGATGCTTCTATATCCTTTGTAAGTCCAAAATATTTTTGTCTTTTTTCATACAGAAATTCCTTCAATTTTTGTGATAAATTAAGAATAGTTTAATGAATAAATGAACAGGTATGCATCATTGAGAGCAATTGAGAGTCCTTCGACACTGGATGATCAGCAGTGGTTAACATATTGGATTTTATACTCACTGACAACCCTGTTTGAGCTTTCTTGTTGGAAAGTCCTTCAATGGTAATGGCTGAATTCTATGTCAATATATCAATTTATGAGAACAGGCCCGGCATTAGAATCTATGTCCGAGCTGTTGCCTTAGCTGGCCTGGCCGAGCCCAGACTCAGCTCCTTTCTTTTTTTGTGGCAAATCTAATTTTAAAAAAAAATTAAATTAAATTAAAATTCGTGCAATTTATACCGGCATGAATTTAAAATTCGTGAATTTAAAATCTATTGTTTTAATTTCTTATTATTATTTTTTTTTTTATAAAGCTCGGCTCGGTGGGCCGAAATGGCCCGTACACGGGCTCACGGGCTGGCTCGAGCTAGAGCTGATGCCCCAAAATGGGGCTCGGGCCCGAGCCACGAGCCGGATCAGCTCGGACTTTTCCCGGACTGAGCCACGGATCACGTACAAACCATTTTGACATCCCTAGATTTGCCCGGCTAGTTCAACCGGTAAAACCAAGGACCAGCCACAAAACTGGGCCAGGTAGCCGATGAAAATGTTTGATAAAAAAATGGCTTCAAAATAGCAGAACCAGACGGTTCAACCGGAAAAGGCTGTACTGGTGGCGGTTCTTCCTGTTTTGCAATGTCAACGCTGAAGCCACTTGAGTAATCATATAGGAACCCACACCAAGTTTCATATATGATCATGCACATCTTCACGTTGAACTAACTCATATAAAAACTTAAGACAGAAAAGAAGTTTATTTATTTGAATTTTCGTCCTCAACAAATTCATATATAAGAAATTTTGTTTATTTTTCAAAATTCCTACAGGTTCCCAATCTGGCCATACGTCAAGCTGACATTCTGTATGTGGTTAGTGTTGCCAGTTTTCAATGGAGCTGCTTACGTTTATGAGAATTTTGTGAGGAAATATGTCAAAGTTGGAAGTTATGTGAACCCAAATTATCCTGAAGGTCAGAGAAGGGTACTTCAGATGATGAGCCTTGACGCCAGGAAATCAGTCGAAAAATACATCGAGAATTATGGTCCCGAAGCCTTCGACCGAATTATCAAAGCGGTAAGAAGCTAGTCGAGGAAACCCCCATACTCACACAGAGCGAGACATTGATATATGCATTAAACACATACTGACTCATAAAATTGTTCTTGCAGGCTGAGAAAGAGGCAAAGAAACACTGAGAATTTCAAGTCCCTGAAAGTCCCATTTATCATCCCTTTAAATGATTTGGAGTCTGAAGCAAGATTATAGAGAGACATGTAATAGTGAATATGGGGGAAAGATTAAAATATTTATTG